>JAJIZL010023676.1:0-59823 GCA_023969395.1 Amblyomma maculatum
TATCGATAGTATCGATAGTACTATTGATAATTCTGCAGCACTAGTAGCTAGGTTCCGTGTATTGCTTCTCCGTAGTATTATTGCGCACCTATGTTAATGCCTGTGAATATCTCTAAGGCAAGGAGAGCCCGTGTCCTCACGATACAAGATTTCTTTGCCGCCAGGGAAGGGACGAGGGCCCCATTGTAAACCCGAGGCGCTCAGCAGACAGCCGATGTATACATATATATATATATATATATATATATATATATATATACATATATATATATATAATTCTCAATTCTACCTTGAAGAAGGACGGTCCGCCGTCCGAAACTGTTGGAATAAAATAGATAATCGGGAGGGTTGTGTGACATCCTGTTTATAAATATATATATATATATATATATATATATATATATTGCACGTGATTGTGACTGTGTGCACAAGGATCTCCCGCAGCTTTTTGTCAGTAAGTCAGGGGAATTTCGCATCCTTGAATCCTATGTATGCGCCATGTGAAGCAAGTAAGTATTTTTTTAAACATTGGCCTGCGTGGCAGGGTGTTGTTCTGCGAGCAACGAGGAATCAAGAGGGACAAGGCATTTCTTGTTGGGAAAAATGTTTTCTATTCCATTTAAAACTAAGTGCGGTATTCTGCTGCATAGATGATGCTAGGTGATTATCGCACCACAACTGGCATCTGTCTTTTCTGAGTTTCTAGCCTAGAAAGGTTAGTCATGATGTCGTTGGGTGTGTAATTTCACAAATTCGGCAGGTTTGATGCTACGAGTCAGAGCCGCTGTGCACGTTTGAGAGTTTTTTTTTTCATTCCTGCGAAAAAAGGCGCCGTTATTGGTATTAATTCAAAAATTACGAATTCACCTTCATGATTGCGCGATGGGTGCGCGTTTGTGTGTGTGAGAGAAAGATAGCGAGAGAGACAGAAAGATAGAGAGAGAGAGAGAAAGGAAGAGAGGCAGAGAGATGAAGTACTGTTAGCAATGCGGAACAGCGCAGCTGAAGCGCCCCCTCGAAGCTCCTTGCAAGAGTAGTCACTGAAAAATGAAGCCGCCTGGATATGGTGGCTAGAAGGGGGCAGTGTGACGGACAGGAGCCGGCGAGGCGCACAGGGGAGCGATGAAGCCTATAGATGGTGCTGCTTGCAACTGGTGTGCAGCCTGTGCAGCCGTCGCGGCTGTTGGAGGGGGCGGCACAGTCAGGCCCGCGTGTCGCGTGAATTTTGCGTAGTGTGAATTTTTATTCTGATGCGCGATGCCAACATGACGAAATGTATGCAGATTGGAGATGAAAAGATGCATTGTTTTCTCCATGAGTGCGCGCAAGAGGCGATTAGGAAAAGCAGGCATTAATGGAACGCATATCAGAATATTAACTCTGTACGCGTTTGGCTTTCGCTAAAGGCTTGATAGCGCAACTGAGCATGTACAACGAACACGGATAATTCGGAACTCTGAGCTTTGGAGTTCGGCTGCAGCCGCGGCAAATATAATGAGTGGCCACAGAAAAAAAAAAAAAAAAGACGCACTAGCAAATTAGTTCTCGGCGCGCTACTAGACGCTAACAAGTAGGCAAACGTAAAACAGACAAGACGACGAACAGAGCGCTGTCTATTCGTCGGGCTGCATGCGCCAGCAACATGCCGTTTATGGCTACGTTACTTGGAAGCTGTAGCTCATACATGATAGGTACACTTGTGGGTGTTCTGGCGCATATATCATATCATGCACTTAATATTTTCCATCACTGCTTTCGCTGGATAAGTCCACATGACCAAAGGAAACACTTCATTACAAGACAACGAAATCATTCGCACAAAATGTCCACGAGAGCATAAATGACGGTTATTTTATTAATACAATATACAAATCAGACCAAACGACCAACGAATTAATGACTCTGCTTCGAATTCACTATGTTTAACTGGAAATGTTTCTTGCGTAATTTTGAAGAGCCTTGCCCTTTATTCAACGAGTAAAAAAAAAAGGAATCCATAGTTAGCACCGCAAACAGGATATATTTTGCAGTAACCTCTTTACGATGAAGATCGCGCATCCCGCTTGGTGGAGTTTGTTTTACTGCTGAGAAACTGCGCAAAATCATGCACACTGAAAGCATAACATGTTTTCTTTTTTAACAAAAATGTGAATGCGTCCCCTACTGCTTTAATAACGTCAGCCAGCATAGTTCTATGGTGCAGCCAAAAACAAAAGTTTGCGGGAAGGGGATTTGTGGGAAAAATTTGTTTCTTCGTTGCCTCGTTAGTTTGTCTTCTGATATTTTCCCCCCTCTGATGGGGCGTGCATGTGCCCTCGTGATTCCACACATTTTGTTCTCCATAATTGCCCGACCGCATACAAAAAAAAAAAATGCACGAGTCCGCATCTCTCAAACTTTTGTTTTCGCTGTAAAATAAGCCTCCCCTATCAAAGTGTTGCGGCACAGGGATCTTAATTGCATTCAGCTGCTGCTCGGGTGACTTTGAGGCCAGAATCACAATTCTGGCAAGAAATTGTGCTGCTAAACTTCTATGTCACACATCCTGCCATGTACAATATAAGCTGGCTATCACTTGTTTCACCCACATAATTGTGGCCTGAACTGAGGCCCAACTGAATAAGAGAGCCAGCATCACAATGCTCCTAGCATGTCCTCAAATATAAACATGTCCTGCGCAACATTTAAGTTTGGCTTGAATATTATTCTGTTTTTGTGGACGGGCAAGGTTATAGAAACTAGGGCAGATGATATTACGAAAAACTGCGCAGGTCTTGGGTGAAGATTTGTCCTGAGTATTCTCTATCGAAAAAGTTGTCCTGACTTAGCATATGCCATGTGTTCGCAAACGAAACACAATTAATCGTCAGCTCCTTGTCAGCACGTTATTTCGCTACCCCAGTTCGCGTTAAGCTGCATCTTTAGGTGGTCTGAAAAGGGGGTTTCGGCTTTGCGCGCTCTGTACCCGCTACTGCGCCCGGGTACAAAACATGTTCGCGCTTTTGCGCCATGAGTGCGCACAGCGTTATCTACTGCATAACACAGGATCAGCACAAAATCACCCACTTTGCACCTCAAAAGAATCACTGTGCGACTCCCAGCACCGAATCGTTCGCGGTCCACGTACAAACAGCGCAGTCTACGCGTCCCAGACCTAGCCCGGACCCGCGCTGCTGCGCTCGATCGCGCGGAAGCGGCTGGTGCTCCATGCACACCAAAGCGCTGCAGCGCCCCTTGCGGCGCCGGGAAATTTCATCGCGGATCGCGCCTCCCTCTCACAAGGCGCGGATACGTCGCCCGTCGCACTGCCCCCTTCTAGCCACCATAGCCTGGATGCGCCCAAAATTCAATGTTCGGGTTTTCCGGAGACCTGAGTATCAAAGCCTAACCTCTTCCTGAAATAAGTATTTCTGAAAAGTGTCTTGATGGCATGCATGCATGAAATACTTGCCTATTGAATGCAATGGAGCAAACTGTGTGCCGCGTTTCTCTTTACAGTGCACCGGAGATCAAGCTGGCAACCAGGAAATTCGCCCGAATCGTGCAGAAGTTGGGATTTGACGTAAGGGCATTTTCATTCTTCCAGCGCCGTTCATTCAGCATTAAAGCCACACTAGAGGTAAATGTACTGTCCGAGAAGCCCCATGGCAGAAAGCAAAATTGGAACAACAGCGTTATGATCACATCTGCACTTCCTTTCTGTGCTGTAGCCTGGCCTATATTCCTTCTGCCCCTTCTGCATGGTGGTTTATTGAAGGCAAGGATGGGTACGGGGCAGTGCAGAAACGCCGAACGGACGCGACCGAGTCTCGGCACGTTTCTGCGCTTATTGGCGCGAGAACGTTTCCTAACTACATTGTCCAAGCATTCTGAGGACCAATATCACTCGATTAATGGAAGCGCGAGTTGCGCCGCAGTGTTCACGCTCTTCGTTTTTTTCGCGAGCGTCGTGCGCATTCCACGAAACCGTTAAGCGTTACCGTGCGTAGGAAAACGCGTCTTGAGAAAACATCTCCAGCAGCTCTGCGACAAACTTCCCCGGAGGAACAAATCCCTCTTCAAGTGCTTGCCTAGAGGCTGTACGTGGACTCCTCGCATGTACGCCTGCGGCCGAGTTCCCAGCCCAGCCTGCCCCTATTACGGTAACACTGGCACACTCTGGCACTTGCTTCTGGTGTGTCCAGTCTCTGCTAGCCACGCCAGAACCTTCTGGCTGGCTACCTGAATTTTGGACTCCCTGTCGATACGGAAGTGCAATTGATTTTCCCGACTCGAAACCCACTTCATACTCACCGGCTCTTTCAGAAAATTCAGGAGGAGTTCGGACTCAGTTGTATCCTGTAGGCCTGCTTGGGCCTATAGTGCCACGTGCGACGAAAGGTGGTGTCAGCCAGCTCCTTCCACCGCATCCCTTCCGCACCCCTAAATCTGTTTCCCCCACCCCCTCGTTGCCGAGAGTGATGCCACAAAGATGGCCAACATAAGACGCGACCAGTATCCCGTCCCCGAAATATCCCATAATCACCACCACTATCTACGCTTCGCTAAGAGGAACAACACGAGCTTGCAGTTGGGGTCACTAGCACAGAAGTGGGCGCGGTTCTCTTTCTCTGTCTGCCCCTCTGAGATGAGCAATGGTTACCCACTCGACTGCTGCGCCCAAGAATGCTGGATTGAATCCAGGCCGCGGCGGCCGCTTTTCGACGAAGGCGAAAAGTAAAGCGTTCGTGTCCTATACAATGTTAGAGCACGTTGTAGAAACCCAAGTGGGAAATTTACGGAGCTCTCCACTACGGCGTCTGACATAGCTTGAGTCACTTTGGGATTTTGGGATATTGGGCACCATAAGCGAAACCATGTATTTCCTGTCTATGTCTGGAGCATTTGTTCCTCGCGGTGCGGTGCGTTTTTAAACGGTCACCAGCCACGCCCTTCTTTCGAACTAGAAGTGCCGGCGCTGGCGGCTTACTGTCTTAGCCGCACACAAAAGCTGTCCTTTCGTCTGCACGCTGGGTGCCCTGATGAAAGTGCACGACGGGGAAGAACGAGTATCCGACGTCGTAACAGTGCATACCCAGTATATTATGATGATGATAAACTCTTTATTTACTCCCAAAGAAGGGTAACCAGCCGAAAGACTGGTTGCACTGCTTAGAGAAGGTCAGCAGGGATCCCTTGGGAGTCTGCGGCCTCCAATGCGCGCAAAATGAGCTGGCGCTGTTGGGCGAGCTCGGTGGTATGCAGGAGAGACTCCCACGCATCCACTGTAGCTGTATTGTCTGCGTTGTGGCGTAGAGTAGAGTGAACGAGGCATTAAAAACACCGCATGGAAGTGCGACAATGAAGGGACGACAGTCAGTAAAAGCTGCGTGAAGAGCGCAATGCAAGGCGCCAAGGTTCAGCGGAAAGGAAAACAAAGCCACTAGCCATAGTACAGCCTTTCTGCAATTACGTGCACGCCTTAGAATCATTCGATAATAATCTCGGCGCATCTCAAACCACAACGAAAATGGTAAGACCGCCTTCCGGAGCACTCAGCACGAACAAAGAGGATAAGGTGGTTGCGTGCGCTACAGTCACAGTGATAAGCTCGCATGACGTCGGCTGTTGAAAATAACAAAATGATTTCAAAATTTCGCATCAATATTCTCTTGAGGGGCCAGGATGAACAGGAAAATCCCACAGACTGGAACTGATTGGGCTGTGGTAGAATAAAAGAAGACCACATTTTGAGCAAGAAAAGGGCTATGCAATAAAAAAACTACAGACAAGTAAATGGGTGAGACGAGGCGCTTCTCACATAATTAGAGGTAGTAGTTAAAATAGCTGCTCTCCATGTTTATCACCGATGGTACTGACGGATTGTATTAGCCACAAGAGTTTATTAAATCTGATGTTTGCAATGCGGCTGGTAAGTTGGAAACACGGGCCAACAGGCCTCGCTCTCTGGTGTCATGTTGCCGTGTTAACGATTACAGCTTAAGCGGTGACGTCGGAAAACGAGTCAGGTGTGCGTAGTGCTGCCTGATGACGATGTATATACAGTCGACGAAAATCGCGGTTTTATTCCACACCACTTGAAGAGACTATAGTGATGTGCAAGCAGTTTTTCCTAGCACAAACATATGCCGCTGCAGCCAGTTCCTGCTAATCACACCTCGATCAGCGTTGGTGCCGTTTTCAGGCCTCACGAGTTTTATGACCATTCATGCTGCGGCAGGTGTACAGCTGTATTTTCGTGGCGAGCACTGGCTTATCCGCGCATATTGGCGACTTTGCAGGCACACTTTCTGAACTTCAAGATTGAGAACATGGTGGCCAGCTGCGACGTTGGTTTTCTCATTCGTCTCGAAGGACTTGTCCTGGCGTGCGAGCCATTCGCCAGGTATGAATTTTTCGCTTCAGACGGTGTACCTTGTCTTTATGGTACGCGTAAACACACAATGGCCCTGAGATACAGTGTGTTAGCTATTCAATAGCAATGGAAGCTCCTTAACACCGACTGTTCTGTATCGCTGGTTGTGTTTGGAGACTACTTTACGCCTGTCTGCATCAAACCAGACATCACATCATCGTGTCATAGTGAGAAAACTTGGAGGGGTATAAAGGCGGTGACAAAAACCTAATGAGGACACATAGAAACATCGAGTTGTCGCTCCTCGTCTTTTGGCGGCACTCTCTCATAACGTGTGAATTTATCCGATCTGAATAAATCAATTTAACCGTATGAGCTATGGAAAGAACTGGCGTGCGAAAAAAAGACACGCGCTCTTTGTAGCCCATGCTGAATGCGCGTAATCACATAGAAAATGATATATATATATGTGGGTCCGGTAGGGCATAAACATAATGGAGATGACACACGGTGGAAAAACAGTAAAATTTTAGCCGACGTTTCGGCCGGGGTCCGGCTTTTGTCAAGGAATGTAGAATGAAGCAGTCGGTCCCCATTTCTTTTATACATGCGTCATCCAAGAACATGTGACCAGCCAATATCAAAAAATAAACATCAAAATATCAAAAGATTAAACACGCGTGATGTAATGGAGGTGCAAGGTATATAGACAGAATGACACGTGTTGCGCTTAGGTCTTGCATCTTAATATGTTGCACAAAGAAAGTAAGATATGTCACTTAAAAGGTTGTTGTCACTATCAGCGCACAAAACGCAAAATATCACGAAGTTAGAGCTAAAATGGCGAGAATTGGGCCTAGTTGGTTATTCATATTGGTTTCACCGCGCTAACACATTGAACGACTGAAAGGACAAACACCACGGAGCGCGAAAGATTTGTCCGTGGTGTTTCTCCTCGCTCCGTGTCCGCGCTCCGTGATGTTTGTCCTTTCTGTCGTTCAATGTGTTAGCGCGGTGAAACCAATACGAAGTTAGAATTGGTGGAGTACACGTCACACTTAATCCTGCAATATTCAGGAGGGGGAGGGGGGATTCATCCACTGAAATATCATTCTCATCGGTAGGCGACAGTGGCAGATAACATGTCAGTACAATTTAACAGTGAAGTATAACTGTGATTAGCGCGGTAAAAAAAAAAAAAAAAAAAAAACATTAAAAATGAAAATATAAAATACATAAATAAACAGTGACTCAAATTGTAGCATGGTGAAAAACTCGATTGTGGGTTCAATTCGACGGAGAAAAAGAGAAGCAGTTAAAGAAGTTAATTTTTCGTACCACTGTTGATTACACAAGGACTCGTGTGCAAGGTTATTGGATAACATGTAATGATCAGTCCATGTTACGGCGTTAAGCAATATGCTCGAGAGAAACTGGCAAACAGGAAAAAAAGTCAGTGCAGGTAAAGCCTGGCATCCCGGGGGGGGGGGGGGGGTCTTTGGGCTGTGACCGTAAGAACGCAAGCGAAGAGGCAAACAGTGCAAAATGGAGCCACTATGGATTAAACATATCTTTTAAGAAGGTGCCAAAGGTGCTACCATTTAGTTAAAATGCTACGACGAGAGACAAGTTAGCTTGCCAGTGTTTTTATTGAGACTACAAGAAACCGTGTTAAACTGGTGTATTAAAAATGATTCGCGAACTTCGCGTTCGTGGTGGGTTCTGAAACCTGATTCCAGTAAAGTTACTTGCATTCTTTTAAAGGGGTGCTTGGTAATGTTTACATGCTTAGAGATAGGGAGGTTAGGCAGTGTATTACAATGAGCTTTATGATTATTAAATCGATATCTGAAGGCTGTTTTGGTTTGGCCAATGTACTGAATTTTGCAGATAGAACATTGAAGCAAATAAATCACGTTGTCTGTATCGCATGAGAAGTTGCCCCCAATATTTACATTAAAGTTCGATGCAGTGCTAAACGCTTTCACCGATGTAGTCACTTGTGCACAACCTTTGCACCGTGACTTGTTGCAAGGATGGAAGCCGATTGGTACAGTGGGGCTAGCTTTAGGCGAAGTTAAAATATCACTGAGGTTCTTGTTACGGCGATTGACAACACGGGGTGCTTGCTGATAAATTTCTTTTAGACGCTCACTTTTTATGAGAACGCTATCATGTTTCTTTAATATACCTGGAACGTTGGAGACCCAAGTTGAATGCGTTAGCACGAGATTGATTCGTGATTGGCCCGATGGTTCCTTTTCCGCTTTGAGAAGAGCTTTGCGATCAAGAAGGCTTTGCTCGTACTACTGCATCATTTATTAGGCGCTCTCGATATTTGCATTCAGTTAGGGTGTTCCGAAGGTTGGCACAGTGAAATTCAAAGTCGCGATCGTCAGAACATATCGGTTTAAAGCGGACGGCTTGTCCTAATGGTATGCTAGTCTTCCAGTATTTAAGATGGCTGCTGTCGAAGTGCAAGTACTGAGGTCTGTCACTGGGTTTCCGGTATAAATCAGTGATTAGTTTGCTATTCTTTATTGACACTGTCACGTCTAGAAAAACAATAGTGATTCGAGAAAAAGAATATAAGTTTATGGCCTCATGCACATTATTAAAACTAGAGATGAATGATAAAAGTTCTTCTTCACCATGTTGCCAAATAAAAAAAAATGTCGTCTATGAATCTCTTGTAGTAAAAAGGTTTTAGCGTGTAGTCGTCAAGAAACCGGTCTTCTAATAAGCCCATGAATATGTTGGCGTAGTTGGGAACAATACGCGTACCCATCAATGTACCGTTCATCTGGACATAATGTCTGTCGTTTAATTCAAAGTTGTTAAGTTCGAGTAATAATGTAAGGAGTATAGCCAATGTAGAACCGTCAGTGATACTGCATACGTTTCGATCTTCAAAAGCCTATACAGCTGACCAGATATCATCGGAGTGGGGAATATTGCTATAAAATGACGCAACATCCAGAGTTACGAGCAAGACGCCTTGAGGGATAGATATGTCAGCTATATCAGCTAGGAAATCAGTTGTGTTCTTTATGTAGTACTGGAATGCGGCTGGAATCTTATTGATTAGAGTGTCAACATAGCGTGACAGGTTTTCAGTTACGGTTCCTATACCGGAAATGATGGGTCGTCCGAGGTTGTTAGGTTTATGAATTGTTGGCAATAAATAAAATCTGCCTGGTACAGGGCTGGAAGAATATTTACTTTGCAATGCTTTTGTCAATTTTTTCACTCAAGCTAAGACAATATAAGGTTTTTTCTAACACAGTCTTAAACTCCGTAGTCGGATCACTTTCTAGCAGGCGGTAAAAGGAACCATCTGCCAGTTGCCTTTCGGCTTCCGCGATGTAGTCACTTCTGTTCATGACCACGATGGAACCACCCTTGTCAGCGGGCTTTATGACAGTATCAGTTTGTGACGCGAGTCGTTTTATTGCTGCGGTTTCTTTTTCAGAAAGATTACGACAACATTTCTTTTGGGTATTGTAAGCTTTCAGCACATCATTTTGGACTGCCTTAATATAAATGCCGAGGCAGTTTTCTCTTTGAGTCGGGGGAGTCCAGTGATTTTGAAAGGGCAATTTATCATCTTTCTCTCGAGCATATTGCTTCCCGCCGTAACGTGGACTGATATTGACATCTTATCCAATAACCTTGCACACGATTTCTTGTAATCAAGACTGGTAAGAACAATTATCTTCTTTAACAGCTTCTCTTTTCTCTGTCGCATTGAGCACACAATCGAGTTTTTCACCAAGCCACAGTTTGAGTGACTCTTTATTTACGTATTTTTTATTTTTATTTTTTTTCGTACCGCGCTAAGTCAAAGTTATATTTCACTGTTATATTGTACTGACGTGTTATCTGCGACTGTCGCTTGCCGATGAGAACGATATTTCAGTGGATGAATCCCCCCTCCCCCTCCTGAATATTGCAGGATTATATGTACTCCACCAATTCTAACTTCGTGATATTTTGTGTTTTGTGTGCTGATAGTGACAACAACCTTTTAAGTGATATATCTTACTTTTCTGAAACATATTAAGATGCATGACCTAAGCGCGACACGTGTCATTCTGTCTGTATACCTTGCACCGCCATTGCATCACGCGGGTTTAATTTTTTGATATTGTGATGTTTATTTGTTGATATTGGCTGTTCACGTGTTCTTGGATGGTGCATGTATAAAAGAAATGGGGACCGACTGCTTCTTTCTACATTCCTTGACAAAGGTCGGACCCCGGCCGAAACGTCGGATTAAAGTTTACAGTTTTCCTACCGTGTGTCTTCTCCTTTATGTTTATATATATATAATACCAACTGACGGTTGCAGGTAGCGCTTCAAAGATGAAGAAGTTGGAGACTCTCGCGCGCTTCGGCTAGTTAACCCTTGTGGACTCTTGAGCTTGTGTCTTCGTGCTACCGTTTCTCGGGAACCTCTCTCTTGACTGTGTGTAGCTGCCCCTGTTGCCGATACCCCTAAATCCCTGTCTTCGTGACAGTTTTGGTGGAGGTGCTGGGTAGTTGTCCTCTCAATGTCGCACACCCCTCCGCGAACCAACGACACCAAGCTTTTGCCTGTGGACACGCCAGTTCATTCCGTCAACCGGAGGAACCTGGGCCTTCCTCCCGAACACGGGCCCTTAGAGTCCACTTCAACTACGAGCCTCCGGCCAGCCACGCAAAGCACTACGTCGCTCATGCAAGGGACTCCTGTTTACCTTCAAAACCCCCGAGTGCCGAAATCGTTCTATGGCACTGCGCATGAAGACGTTGAGGACTGGCTAACTCAGTTCGAACGAGTCGCATCCTTTAATCAGTGGGACGACAATTTAAAGCTACGGAACGCCATTCTTTGCCTGGAAGACCATGCTTTGACATGGTATGAGAACAGAGAAAGCACATTAACATCATGGCCTCAGTTCCGCCGTCTTATCATAGAGGCGTATGTCAGCCTGGATAAGCGCGAACGAGCAGAACGTACTCTACAATCTCGGAAACAGATGCCAAACGAGTCAGTCATGATGTATGTTGAGGACATGATGTAACTACTTCGACGTGCGAATCCCAGCATGCCTCAAGACAGAACACTGCGCCACCTCATGCGTAGGGTTAAAGAACAGCTTTTTGCTGGTCTTGTACCTAGCCCACCAACTACATTTACCTCATTTTTAGCAGAGGCGGTCACCATGGAAAAGATCCTACACCAGCGCTCGGCTGTCTACGACAGCCCAGTCCTCGCTATGAGTGCTGCCGAGCCTCTTACAACTGCTGTAAGCAATACTGATCACCTCTGAGATCTTATTCGTGCATTTGTACGCGAGGAACTGCAGAAGGTTTGTGGCACGTTCCAACCCAGGGGTGATTCTCTCGCACATATAATCCGCGAAGAGATTCAGCAAGTCACGCAGCCATCTCTGCATGTTGCTGAAGCTCAAAGTACCCCTGTTTATGATTATCCTCGTCCGACTTACACTGACATTCTCCGACGTCCAGTTCCCGTCCAAGCTCCGTTGTCTACATTACCACCAACCCACTGCATGCCCGTCCAGCAGCCAACACAATACATTCTTGTACAGCAACCAACGCAGTACGTGCGGCCACCGCTGTCACACATTCGACGAACGGACGTCTGGCGGGCCCCTGGGAGCCGCCGCCTTTGCTACCACTGTGAGGAACCTGGTCGCATTTTTCGGTGGTTCCCTTATCGGGAACTCGGACCGGAAGGTTTTTACACCAACGCACCTAGACGCACGTTCTGTCAACTACCTTGTGACATTGGAGACAACCTCGCACAAGAGAGCCTCCGGATGGTGCGCCGACAATCAAGGTCTCCATCGCCACGTCGGCCATCCCCTTCAACAACTGGTGACTTCCCGCGAGCACCGCCTAGTCGCTCGCCAAGCCCCCGCCGGGAAAACTGAGTAGAGCGACCTCCGGGGGCGGGGCCGCTAAATGTCAGCACAAAGAAGTCTCCCCAATGAGAATAGATATGTATTTTGGAGCAGAAACGACAGCATTTGGTTCACGAGACCGGCTATCGCTGGACATCCCTGTGTGCATCGATGATCATTACGTCAGTGCTTTAGTGGATACCGGAGCAGACTTTTCGATTTTGGGTGGGAACCTGGCAGCGCATCTAAGGAAGGTTATGAAACCATGGTGTAGGACGCAGATACGCACTGCTGGGGGGCATGTAATTACTCCTATTGGACAGTGCACGGCTAGAATCCAGATTCGTACGTCAACGTTTGTTGTCAGCTGCGTCGTTCTCCGGGAATGTTCCCGTGATTTGATTCTCGTTGTGGATTTCCTAGGGAATATGGCGCTATCATCGTTCTCCGACAGCGAACGGCCTCGTTCTCAATGGAGAAAGCGGCTGCCAGCCCCACCGACGGCCAACGTACGTGCGCCCTACGAGTTTCAGCCGAGTTTGTTTCAATGCCTTCCCGCTCCTGCGTGTTGTGAGTATCGTGTGCGACGGGCTACGTGACGGGCCGTTAATTGCTAAAGACAACCGCTCGCTATTTTCTCATGGCATCTGTGCAGCTCAAAGCTTAATTATTCTCAGCAATGGTCACTCTGAGCTCCTCGTCACGAACTTCAGGAATGAATCTCGCCACCTCTATCGCTCTACTGCCATAGCTTTCGGCGAACTGTTAAACGAAGTTTCTGAATGTTTTGAGTCCGACATTATTGATACTCCTAGTGTTCTAGACCACATCGATGTTAGCAGTGACCTTTCTGCCTGTCAACAATTCGACCTCCGTGCCTTACTGCTGGAGTACGCCCCGTGCTTTGCCTCATCATCGAAAGTGCGGCAAACTTCTATCACCAACCATTGCATCTTAACGTCTGACCATGCCCGACCTATTCGACAGCAGCCGTACCGTATTTCGGCCAAAGAACGTGAGGCAATTATGGCACAAGTCCAGGAAATGCTTAATGATGATGTTATTCAGCCGTCTAAAAGTCCGTGGTCGTCGCCAGTCGTGTTGGTTAAGAAAAAGGATGGCACGCTGCGTTTTTGCGTTAATTACAGAAAACTGAATGACATCACAAAAAAAAGATGTATATCCGTTGCCCCGTATTGACGATTCGCTCGATCGACTTCGCAACGGCAAGTTCTTTTCCTCCATTGATTTAAAAAGTGGTTATTGGCAGATAGAAGTGGATGAGCGCGATCGGGAAAAGACTGCCTTTGTGACACCCGATTGCTTATATGAATTGAAAGTATTGCCTTTCGGTCTGTGTTAAGCGCCAGCGACGTTGCAGAGAATGATAAACACCGTACTTGCTGGTCTTAAATGTCAAACCTGTCTGGTTTATTTGGACGACGTCATCGTGTTTTCAGAAACGTTTGACCAACATCTTAAGCGGCTGCGAACGCTATTGGATGTTCTTCGCTCGGCCGATTTGATACTCAAACTGGAAAAATGTCACTTTGGATATCAGCAGCTGAAATTTCTCGGTCATGTGGTTAGCGCTGACGGTGTCCGGCCTGATCCTGACAAAACAAGCGCTGTAGCCAACTTTCCCATCCCTACCACGAAGAAAGCAGTCCGACGTTTCTTGGGCCTGTGCGCGTACTATCGCCGTTTCATTGCCGATATGCCAAGATTGCAGAACCTTTGACGCGCCTGACACGTGATGACGTCCCGTATGTCTGGTCTTCCGAGCAGAAGGAGGCTTTCACCGAGCTGCGCCAGCGTCTGCACAACCCTCCCGTTTTTGCACACTTCGATGAAGACGCTGCCACCGAAATTCACACCGACGTCAGCAACGTCGGTCTGGGTGCTGTTCTGGTCCAGCACCAGCAAGGCGAGGGAAAAGTGATCGCTTATGCCAGCCGCACCCTTTCTCGGGCAGAATCAAACTATTCAACTTCTGAAAAGGAGTGTCTCGCCGTCGTTTGGGCCACAATGAAATTCCGACCTTACCTCTACGGCCGTAAATTTAAAGTTGTGACAGACCATCATGCTTTGTGTTGGCTGGCTATTCTCCGAGACCCATCAGGACGTCTTGCACGGTGGAGTCTTCGTATGCAGGAATTTGATTACTCTATCGTTTATAAATCTGAACGTAAACATGAAGACGCTGACATACTGTCTCGATCACCCGTGGAGTTGGCCCATGACAGTACGGACGAAGATGCCCATTTTCTTGGCATTATCAGTTCCTCTGATTTAAAGGTCCGGCAACGGGCTGATCCAAACCTCAAAACAATGATCGATCATCTGGGTTCTACAGTATCTCGACTGTTTGCTTAGAACTTGTCATCCTTCCGTACGCGCGACGGACTCCTCTACAAGAAAAGCGCCGGCACCAGTGACCGAGCCTATCTTCCAGTCATCCCTGCAGATCTCTGCGATGAAATCCTTCATGCTTGCCATGATGAACCCACCGCTGGACACTTGGGCTTTGCACGCACTCTTAGCAGAGTGCGCCAGGCCTACTACTGGCCCAAACTTGCCGCCACCGTTCATCGATATGTTAGAGGTTGCCGCGAGTGCCAGCGACGCAAGACACCGCCATTGAAGACAGCGGGTTTCCTGCACCCTATTCCCGCACCACTAGTACCATTCGACCAAGTTCGTATGGACATTCTCGGCCCTTTTCCTCTATCGTCAGCTGGCAATAAGTGGATTATCGTGGCTACAGATTATCTGACACGTTACGCGGAAACTATGGCGGTGCCACGTGCAACATCCTCCGAAGTGGCACAATGTTTCATGAAGGAGATTGTCCTCCGCCATGGCACCCATTCATACCTCATCACTGATCGTGGCAAGGCATTTACAGCGCATCTTGAAGAAGTTTTCCAACTAAGCCACACACATCACCGAAAGACTACTGTTTACCATCCTCAGTCTAATGGCCTTACTGAGCAACTAAACAAAACAATAGCGGATATGCTCGCCATGTACGTGAATGTGCGGCATAAAACATGAGATGAGATATTGCCTTATGTCACATTTGCATATAACACGGCCGTCCAAGAAACAACTCGATTCAACTCCGTTTCGCCTAATATACGGACGCGATGTACAAACTATGCTCGACGCTATGCTGCCATGTCCGGCTGACGACCAGCTGCTTACCGCTGACGCAGAATTCACAAACTACGATGAGGAAGCTCGCCAACTCGCCCGTAATCACATTACAAAACAGCAAGCAACAGATGCACGCCGATATAAGGACCGACATCGCTATGTCGTGTTCCAGCCTGGTGACAAAGTCTGGGTGTGGACACCTGTCCGGCGCCCAGGCCTGTCAGAAAAACTTCTCAATCGTTACTTCGGACCCTACAGAGTGTTGCGTCGCTTCGTACGAGGTTATTCCAGAGGGAACTGTACCGAATTCTAGTCGTCAGTGCTCCTGTGACCTAGTGCAGGTGCTATCGCATGAAGCCGTATTTCACCCGCTGAAAGTCGCATTTGCCATCCGGATCAGTTTTTTCCGTGAGCTTGCGTTTCTTTTTTTTTTTAAGGGGGGGGGGGGAATAATGCCACCTGACGGTTGGAGGTAGCGCTTGAAAGACGAAGTTGGAGACTCTCGCGCGCTTCGGCTAGCTAGGACGGTGGACTCTTGAGCCTCTGTCTTTGTGTTACCATTTCCCGTGAACCCCTGTCTTGACTGTGTGTCTCTGCCCCTGTTGCCGATTCTAAGAAATCCCTGTCTTCGTGACAATATATATATATATATATATATATATATATATATATATATATATATATTGTGAGCGCAACGCGTGAACTTTCACCTCTTTCATCTGTATAGATCCATCATCATTATCAGCATCATCGCTGGCTGCTGCTCGGAGCGTCGCGCGCTGTGCCAGCTGGCTCTGGAATAGAACAGACCTTTTGTGCAAGTGCTGTCTCACAAGTGGCGGAGGTGCGATTCGTATTCCCCACCTCTCGCTTTAGACCCGCCTACCGTTCTCCCTGGAGCTCCGTTCAGGCCTTCGCTTGCGTCCACGGTCCTGTGCTATGGATGAGGGCAACGGTGCTCGCTCACCCCCGGCGTCTCCTCCTCCTACTGCGGCTGCCCCTGCCTGGACTGTCACCAGCCGCCAGCGCGATCCCCAAATCTTTGCTGGCCTTCGCGGTGAAGATGTCGACGACTGGCTCGACAACTACAACAGGGTCAGTGCATTTAACCGCTGGGATGACGCTCATAAACTGCTAAACGTCGTCTTCTACTTGGCTGACGTCGCCAAAACCTGGTTCCTCAATCACGAGGATGACATCGCTGACAGGCCTACATTCACGGACCAGCTAAAGAAAATTTTCGGCACTCCGGCTGGTCGCTCAGAGCAGGCAAAGAAAAAACTTGAAGCTCGTCTCCAGCAGCCCGGCGAGTCCTATACGTCGTACATCTAGGACGTTCTGGCCCTTTGTCGCCGTGTCGACGCTGCTATGCCTGAATCTGAGCGTGTTCGCCACTTAATTAAGGGCATCAACACTGCTGCTATCAATGCCAAAACCCGTCGTCCGTATCTGACATCACATCCACATGTCAACGTCTGGACCAGCTACAGTACTGCCGCCTCGTGCAAGACCCCAGTGATGGTGGCTCCCTCATAGATGGAAATTTGCGGTCCCTAATCCGCACCATGATCCGGGAGGAGCTCTACGGCCTCACCAACCCCTCTGCAGTATCTCCAACTCTTCCGCCAGCAACGGTGAATTTGCGCAGCATCATCAAAGATGAACTGACGAATTTCAACTGCACTGTGGCACCTGCCCCACCTCCCATTGCCTCCCAACCTCCCTCGCCGCCTCCCAACGCCCCCCAACATTCCTTGCCAACCTATGCCGAGATTACTTCACGGCAACCCACTCCGCCTTCCCCGACTTGTTCGGCACCCGTGCGCGGTCACGTCGCGGCAATGGCACCATATCCTACAGTGCATCGTCCTGTTACAGCCTGGCGCCCCTCCCGCCCTGTGTGCTACTATTGTGGGATACGTGGCCACATTGCCCGTGTCTGTCGCCGCCGCCAACAAGACGAGCAACGGGGTTATGCTCCCTTTGAACGTGCCCGCGTGCGCCAGCCTGATGATTCTGCACTGCCCTACTCAGACTTTTACCGGCGTTCTTCCTCTCCTCCGAATTCCACCAATGTTTCACGGCCCTCGCGTCCTTCCCGACGCCGATCCCCTTCGCCTTTTCGCCGCACGTCACCACTTCGTCCTGCCTCGCAACCCTTCCAACCTATAACGGAAAACTAACCGAAGCAGTTTTTGGAGGGAAAGCTGCTTCGAGTTCGAAATCTACAATTCCTCCTGGGCGACCGTCGAATATGTTAGTAGTGATTGTTGAAGGATTGTACGTTGAGGCCCTCATCGACACCGGCGCCGCTTATTCCGTCCTGCATTTCTCACTGTGTTCTCATCTGCGCAAAGTTATAACGCCATACATCGGTCCGCCACTTCGTGGAGCTAATGGAACTCTTATGAAACCCACCGGCCAATGCACAGCACGTGTCCTCATCGATAACCAGCGGCATCATATCGAATTTATTGTGCTCCCCACGTGCGTTCATCTCATGATCTTGGGGTGGGATTTCTTATCGTCGGCGTCCGCCCTCATCTCTTGCCGTGAGCGCCTTATTCATCTTGCGTACCCCGATATATTACCGACTTCTGATTGTTCACCACCACACGTGTTCGCAGCAGTTGATTTCGTTTTGCCCCCAGGACGCGAGCAGCTGATCATCGTGGCATTGGACTACCCTCTCGATGGCGAAGCCTTCGTTATGCCCGCTCCTCGGTGGACCTCCGACGGCCTAGCTCTTGCCTCGTGCCTCACCTCCTTCACCCGCGGTTGCGCGGTCGTTGCGGCCCTTAATACAACTCTCCAGCCGTTCTTACTGCCCAGAGGAGCCACAGTTGGGTTTATTTTTGACTGCGATCCCGTTCCCCTCAACACACTTTCCAGCGCACCACCGCCTCCTGCCAAGCCTCAATTTCCGACATCCTCTGCGCTCGCAGCCGCCATCAGCCCTGACCTTACATCCGAGCAGTCCACAGCTCTGCTAGACGTCCTCCTGCGGCACCGAGAGTCTTTTGATGTGTGCGCCTCAGCGTTGGGGAAGACCTCCGTCACCTCTCATCGCATAGAGACGGACGGCTCTGCTATTGTTCGACGAAGGCCGTATCGCGTTTCAGCAGCAGAACGCAAAATCATTGAGGAGCAAGTTGCTGACATGCTTGCTCGAAATGTCATCCGACCATCCACGAGCTCTTGGTCCTCACCTGTGGTCCTCGTTCGCAAAAAAGATGGCTCAGTCCGCTTCTGCGTGGATTACCGGGCACTTAACAAGATCACGCGCAAGGATGTTTACCCTTTGCCTCGTATTGATGACGCATTAGACTGTCTTCAAGGCGCTGAGTATTTCTCCAGTCTCGATCTCCGCTAGGGATACTGGCAAATTCTTATGCACGATGCAGACAAGGACAAGACTGCCTTTTCTACCCCCGACGGTCTCTACGAATTTAACGTGATGCCTTTCGGACTCTGCAATGCGCCGGCCACCTTTGAGCGCATGATTGATACCGTGCTTCGCGGCATGAAATGGAAAACATGCCTATGTTATTTCGACGACATCATTGTCTTCTCGTCAAACTTCACTCAGCACTTGCAGCGTCTCACTGATGTCCTCACGTCCCTTGCCCAGGCGGGGCTTCAGCTGAATACCAAGAAGTGCCACTTTGCCAGTAAGGCCATCAAAGTACTCGGCCATGTCGTCAGTAAGGCAGGAATCCAGCCTGATCCCGAAAAAATTACGGCTGTCGTTAATTTTCCTCGGCCCCAACGTCAGAAAGATCTTCGCAGCTTCCTTGGCTTAGCTTCCTACTTCCGCCGTTTTATTCGGAACTTTGCAACAATTGCTGCCCCGCTACACAAGCTCGTGTCTTCCCAAGTGGTTTACACCTGGTCCACTGAATGTGAAGACGCCTTCAAAGCTCTCAAGCAGGCACTCACTTCCACCCCTGTGCTTCGCCATTTTGACGCTGATGCGCCCACCATACTTCACACAGACGCCAGTGGCCACGGTATTGGCGCGGTTCTCTTGCAACGCAACGCAGTGTCTGAACAGCAAGTCGTCGCATACGCCAGTCGTACGCTTACTGCAGCTGAGCGTAACTATACTACTACCGAGCAAGAGTGCCTCGCTGTTGTTTGGTCGGTTCAAAAATTTTGACCTTATTTGTATGGCCGCCACTTCACCATTGTCACAGACCATCACGCACTCTGTTGGCTGTCATCGCTGAAGAACTTATCGGGTCGACTGGGTCGCTGGGTACTACGTCTTCAAGAATACACCTTCACCATCACTTATAAATCTGGGCGAAAACACCTCGACGCTGACGCCCTCTCCCGCTGCCCATTGCTACCTACTGACGCGGCCCCACATACGGTCTCCTCTCCCTGCTGCCATCCGAGTCAGCCTTCTGCTGGCCACCTGAATGTTGCACCCATCGCCATAGCTCCACTCGAGAACAATGCTGATTTCTCTGTGCCTTTTGACACGGTCGCCATTGACTTATTTGGTCCTCTCCCTTTGACGTCAGACGGCAACCGTTTTGTTGTCACTGCCATCGACCATCTAACGCGGTACGCTGAAACCGCACCTCTTCGCTCCGGTGCCGCCTCTGAAGTCGCCGATTTTTTCCTGCGTGCGATAGGTTTGCGTCATGGTGCTCCTCGTATTCTCATTAGCGACCGTGGAAAGACATTTCTTTCTCAAGTCCTTGAGGAAGTACTGCGCGCAGCCAACACCGTCCATAAGACTTCTTCTAGCTACCACCCTCAGACCAACGGACTCATCGAGCGGTTTCATCGCACTTTGTCCGACATGATATCCATGTATATCGCTCCTGATCACCGGAACTGGGACAACGTTTTACCTTTCGTCACCTACGCCTACAATTCCGCTGTTCAGCGCACTACTGGTTATAGCCCTTTCTTTTTAGTTTATGGCCGTCAACCATCGACAGTACTGGACACTACTTTCTTCTCTGCTCCCTCTACGTCTGAATCTCTGGGCGAAGAGTTTGCCACACGTATGGCCCAGTGTCGCCAACTTGCCCGTTTGAACACTGAAGATGCTCAACAGGAACGCAAAGCCCTGTATGATCAACGCCATCGAACTCCCTCCTTTTACCCCGGTGATGAAGTTCTCCTGTGGACACCAATCCGCATTCCTGGCCTGTGTGAGAAGTTTCTCCATCGTTACATTGGCCCTTATACAGTACTCCAACAAACGTCTCCGGTGAACTATCGCCTTATTCCCTCGCACACCGTCGCAGATCGACGTCGTCGCTCCGAAGAGATCGTCCACGCCTCGCGCATGAAGCCCTATGCCCGTCGTCCCACATCCCTGTAATCAGCGACCAGGGTGGCCGCTCTTTTGTCGGGGGGATTTTTCTGAGCGCAACGCGTGAACTTTCACCTCTTTCATCTGTATAGATCCATCATCATTATCATCATCATCGCTGGCTGCTGCTCGGAGCGTCGCGCGCTGTGTGCCAGCTGGCTCTGGAATAGAACAGACGTTTTGTGCAAGTGCTGTCTCACAATATATATATATTGTCGCGTAGTGGTGACAAGGCCGTAGACACCAAAAGACGACAGAGGCTTGATGGTACTGAAATTACCTCTTTATTGGGCCGACTTCCGTCCGCAAAAGAACTAAGCAACTCGGCGGCGGCGGTAGCAACAAACTGCTCGTCGATCGTCGAACAAAAAATGCTCGTCACACTCGTCAACGCTCATTTTAAAGGTTGCTCAAAAAAATCTAGATAACGTCGCAAACTGCTACTAGCACAACCTGGAACATTGTAGAAATATACGCAAATGATCGTAATCTTAGAGACAGATCTCGGCGCATCGTTTGCGACAAAGAAAATGATAACGCGTCGTACCTCAACAACGTGCATGAACAAGCACTGGATACAGAATTGATACACGTGCCAGGATCACAGTGATAAGCTCGCATGCCTGATGCCGTTAAAAAACAACAAATACAGTTTTGAAGGTTTCGCGGCATTACTGCCCCCTTAAAACATCGCCTCGATGGTCTTAAAAAGCAACTTAAATAGAAACCGTACAAAGTTTAAACACGGCGGATTCTTTAACGCGCGTAATAAGGCTTCAGACGAACAACATGTACCATTTCTGGGCGCGCGCGCGTCGCCGTTGTGATGCTGTTGTACCGTCGGGAATGACTTCATAGTCCAGTTGTCCGACGTGACGAAGGATTTTGTATGGCCCAATGTATCGATGCAGCAGCTTTTCACTTAGTCCACGGCGGCGAATCGGTGTCCAAACCCACACTTTGTCTCCTCGATGGTATTCTGCGTGGCGTCGTCATAAGTTGTATCGTCGGTTGTCGGTGCGCTGTTGGTCTCTAATACTCAGCCGTGCGAGACGTCGGGCTTCCGCTGCACGCAGCAGGCAGGTGGCAATATTAAAGTTGTCTTCGTTTGTTACGTGCGGCAGCATTGCGTCGAGCGTCGTCGTGGGCTACCTGCCGCACACAAGCTTGAATGGGGTTGCTCTGGTCGTCTCCTGGACTGCAGTGCGGCAAGATGGCGTCCCAGGTCTTGTGTTCAGCGTCGACATACATGACGATCATGTCCGCGATCGTTATGTTTAGGCGCTCCGTAAAGCCGTTTGTCTGGGGATGATATGCAGTTGTTCGTGGATGGTATGTATGACTGTATTCCAGGATGGCTTGCGTCCACTCTGCCGTAAACGCCGTTCCCCTGTCCGTAATGAGCACTTCTGGGGCGCCGTGTCGCAAGTGAATTTGCTCGACAAAACTTTTGGCAACCTCTGCCACGGTACCATTGGGCATTGCTTTTGCTTCGGCGTAACGGGTAAGAGAGTCAGTGGCCACGATGATCCAATTGTAACCCATAGACGAAACTGGAAAGGGGTTGAGGAGATTCATCCCAATTTGTTGAAAGGGCAGGTCTGGGAGCGGAATCGGGTTTAAGTTGTGAAGAACATGTATGTGAGTGGGGAGAATTTGATAAAAGACGAAGAAGGAAAACCACGTTTGGAGAAAGAAGAAGAGGAAAACGTAGAGGTTGGCTCGAGGAGCGCGAGGCACGAGCAGGAGAGAACAGGCGAGCAGCGGAGCCGATCGGCTGTTCAAAGAGCTCGGAGCGGTGCGTCTTCTGCCAGGCCTGACCCGGGAATCCAGACCTGGGGCCTGCCGGCCGTATTCTGTCCTGTTCCTCCTGTTGTCCACGAAGCTTGGAACGGTGGTCGGGTGCAGGAGTGCCACAGCGCCAGCTCTTCACCGCTGCTGTAACGGCAGCTCTTCACTGGCACGAGCGTTCGGCGCCGTGCTGAGCCTACGCACATCGGGAAGACCGGACTCATTGGCCGTGGTACGACAACCCGAGGCCTCGTGCTTCCATTGGGCCCCATTCGGTGGCCTAGCCTTCCGCTAGACCTGCCGAGTCCCTACGTCGGTGACCCTACAACGCGTGAACAACCGGAGCGAGCGTCTACACCGACTTCACGTTCCTGCCTACCCAACGAACTGATGACTGTAGACAATTTTGTGTTTAGTCTTTGTCCCACTTACTCGTCCTACTCTCGTCCCGTCCATGAGTGTACATAAAATTATTCGTCGTTAAATAGGTCGGTCTGGTCATCTATTTAGATTGCTGTCTCTGAATAAGCCACAGAACAAGGTGGCCAGAAGATTTAAAGAAAAGAACCTCACAGTAGTCCTGCTTGTCTGATCGGCTGCGTCTTGCATCGTTGGCACTCACGACATGCTTCACGTAGTGGGCAACTTCGGCAGGCAGTCGCGGCCAGTAGTACTTCTCCTGGATTTGACGCAACGTGCGTGCAAACCTGAGACGGCTTGCTGTGGGCTCGTGCAACACCTGCAGAATTTCCTGCCGGAGGGTCTTAGGCACAACAAGAAGCTGCGCGGTCCTGTTGGGTGCGAAGTTCTTAACGAGGAGGCCATTGCTTAACGCGGACTATGATAAATTTCGCCTGAACACAACAGGAGGAGAAGCAGTCTTTTCTTCTAAGTAATTGGCTAGCGCTTTCAGCTGAGGTTCTGATCGCTGTTGTTCTGCGAAACTGCTGGTGCTTACCGGTCCCAAAAAGGCGTCTTCGTCGTATTCTTTCGCCGGTGCATCAACAGGGGCTCGTGGCAAGCAGTCTGCACCGGAGTGCCTGCGGCCTGACTTGTAGACGACTGTGATGTCGAATTCTTGAAGGCGTAGGCTCCATCGGGCAAGGCGGTCGGAGGGGTCCTTAATATTTGCCAACCAGCACAGCGCGTGGTGATCGCTTACCACCGTGAGTGGTGGACCGTGTATGTACGGGCGGGACTTTGAAGTGGCCGAGATGATCGCAAGGCACTCATTCTCGGTGGTCGAGTAATTCGCTTCGGCTTTCGAGAGGGACCTGCTAGCGTAGGCGATTACTTTCTCCAGTCCGGTATTCTTCTGAATGTGAACGGCGCCTAGGCCCAGACTGCTCGCGTCGGTATCTCAGTCTCGGCGTTCTCATTGAAGTGGCCTAGCACAGGAGGAGACTGTAGGCGGCGCTTAAGTTCCTCGAAGGCTTCCGCTTGCGGTGCTTCCCATTTAAATGGCACGTCTGCCTTTGTAAGTTGCATCAAAGGTTCGGCGAGGCGCGAAACGTTCGTGACGAATCGTCGGTAATATACGCACAGTCCGAAGAATCGGCGCCAGCTTTCATGTCACCTGGCTGTGGAAACTTTGCGATCCCAGCTGTTTTCTGTGGGTCAGGGTGAACTCCTTTCTTGTTGACAATATGACCAAGAAATAAGATCTCGTTGTAGGCGAAGTGACATTTCTCTGCTTTCAACGCTAAGCCTGAGGACTTGATTGCCTCAAGTACTGTTCGAAGCCTTCTCAGATGGTCTTCAAAATTTGATGGGAACACAACGACGTCGTCCAAGTTTGCCAAACAAACCTGCCACTTTAAGCCCGCCAGGACAGTGTCCATTACCCATTGAAATGTGGCTTGTGCGGAGCACGAACCAAATGGCATTACCTTGCACTCGAAAAGGCCGTCGGGTGTGATGAATCCGGTCTTCTCGCGATCTCTTTCGTCTACCTCAATTTGCCAATGTTCGCTCTTCAGGTCCATCGATGAGAAGTACCTTGCATTGCAGAGCCGGTCCAGTGTGTCGTCGATGCGTGGAAGTGGGTAGACATTAGCCATTCAAGCGGCGGTAATCGACACAGAAGCGAAGTGTGCCATCTTTCCTCACCAAAACGACTGCTGCCGCCCAGAGGCTGTTGGATGGTTGAATCAAGTCATCACGCAGCATTTTCACAACTTGATCGCGTATGGCCTGGCGTTCTAGTGGCGATACACGGTAGGGGCTTTGACGTAGCGGTCGAGTGTTTTCGTCCATGATGATGCGATAGTTTGCCAACGGAGTTTGCCTCACCTTCGACGCTGAAGAAAAGCACTCGCTGCAGTTTTCAAAAAAAGTGCGGATCCGGTCTTGTCTGTCTCAGGGGAGCGCTGGATTATTGTCGAAATAGGGCTGCTTGGCTCGGTTGGGTGCATCGTCTTCAAGTTGGCTGGGAAGCGCGAAGACTTCTCGGGTGTCCGCTAGCTCGTCAAGGAAAGCAATCGTCATGCCCTTGTTCAGGTGCCCGTATTCGTCGGTGAAGTTCGTGACGAGCACATGAGCTTGTCCATGATGGAAATGGACGATGCTTCTTGCGATGCTAAGTCCTCTATCCAGTAACAACTGAGTGTTTCGTTCGACAACCCCTTCCATGATTTTGACTTCTGTTGTAACCACAGGGACGATGACGCTAGATCGAGGCGGTACGGTCAATTCTCCGTCGAGGACGTTGAGAGCGACGTGATTCGTCGAAGTTCTCGTAGCAGGAATGGCTTTGTCGGTCGAGAGCTTGATGAGTTTGGATCGGAGGTCGATTGTCGCTCGATGTCCGTTTAGAACATCTATGCTCAGAATCACACCGCGAGAACAATGCTGTAGGACGACGAAGCTGGTAGGGTAGGTACGTCCTTTACTATAGCCCTTGCCGTGCATCGCCCGGACGGCGTAATAAGGTTACCACCAGCGGTGCGGATTAGCGGGCCGTCTCAAGTGGTCGTCACTTTCTAGCGCAGGGCGGCGAAAGCTCCACTGATGACAGAGTAGTCGGCACCGGTGTCCACTAGGGCGGTAACCGTGCGTCCGTCGACAGCAACCTCAAGGCCGCTTGTTCACGTCCTAGCATTGCACATTGGCTTCCGTGTTCGATCTCTGCTTCGTCTTGTGCTGAGGTCGCGGCCGAGGCACACCATCATAACGTCGCTTGGCGGCGATATCAACTTGAAGTCTGGTCGTGATCTCGTCACGTTGTCGTCTTGAGATCGGCGATTTAATTGCTACGTCGTCGTCACTCATCGTCGGCGATGGAGAATCTTCGTGTTTTCACCATGAAGCAACCTAACCTTCAAAGGTTGCTCTGTTTAGTTTCCGCTGCGCCGGCTTCGGGACCTTCCGGGCACACTCTGATCGTTGTTACGGCCTGGCGACGCGAAGCGGGTCCTGTACGGCGATGGACACCTGAGCCGACGGCTTGGAGGTGCAATCTCACCGCTACGCAGATAGGTGTCGATTTCTTGCGGTCATACACCTGGACGTGGTCGTGGAGCGCCAACTGCAAATCCGCGGAGACCGATTCGTCGGTACGAGCAGTGGCGCAGAATGTGGCCGGCCTCACAGCAGTGAAAGCATAATGGCCGGTTGTTCGCTGTCCTCCACTCGTCGCAATTCCTGAGGCTTGGGGGTCGTTGGTAGGCTTGGCGGGCGGGGAACAAGGGGCGGCTTTCAGGAACCGGACGGTAGCGGCGAGGGCTTCATCACGACGGGGCGCGGGGCGACGTAATGCAACGGCATAGTTCATCGTTGTTGCCTCTTGTGCTGGAAGTGTCGCAGCCGTCGCTTTGGAACGCCCAGCGCCTGCTGGACTTCTTCACGGATGACGTCCGCGAGCGTCGCCACCTGGGATTGTTTGCGATAATGGTAGCAATCGGCGGAGCTGCTCTCGCACGTTCTCCCGGATGAGGTCCCGAAGGTTCTCTCCGCTCGCAGATGCGCTGGCGTAGTAGCTTGAGTATTGAAGTGGTCACTCGTAGTGGCACATCCAACGTCTTCTCTGTGGTCGATGCTTCACTTTCAAATTCTTCCACAGTTTTTGGCGGGTTCCGGACAAGCCCTGCAAAAAAGCGACTCTTTAACGCCTCGCATTTAGAATTTCACTCTCTCACCTTCAGCCATGCTAGGGTCGCGTGGCGAAACAGGCGCTTCATCTCTACGTAGACCGGGACGGGCTCGTTTGGGAGTTGAATTCATGATTGGAGGAGGGCCTGAGCTCTTTGTTGTCGGACAGAACTTGCAAAGGCCGTCAAAAACTGTGCTTTGAATATCTCCCAATCCTTTAAAGGAGTCTCGTGATTTTCCAACCAAACTCGGGAATGTCCCTGAAGAACAGAGCAGACTTGCCTGAGTTTCGCAGCGTCTTTCCAGCCGTTAAATTCTGCCACACGATCTAAAAGGTTCATTCAGTCTCCCGCATCTTCATCCGGCCGTCCATGGAAGCAGGGGGGCTCAAGGGGTTGGACGAAAACAACCGGTGCTGTAGGCTGAGCCATTGTCAGCGTAGATGCCTTCCGAGATCGAATGGGGTCCGGCAGCAGAAGCGTGTTCAAGTTGGAACCCTTAAAGCCGGCGAATCGTTCGGTAGCCTGTTGGCTGGTCCTCCAGGGTAACAGGAACAAGGCTGGGGTCTTCGCTTGAAGGATCAAAGTCAGCACCTCCACCAGGTGTCACGTAGTGGTGACAAGGCCGTAGACACCAAAGGAAGACACAGGCTTAATGGTATTGAAATTAACTCTTTATTGGGCTGACTTTCGCCCGCACAAGAACTAAGTAACTCGCGGCGGCGATAGCAACAACCGTGTTCGTCGATCGTCGACAAAGAATGCTCGTCACACTCGTCAACGCTCAATTTAGAGGCTGCTCAGAACAATCTAGATAACGTCGTAAACTGCAACTCGCACAACCTGGAACATGTAGAAACATGCGCAAGTGATCGGAATCTTCGAGAGAGATCTCGGCGCATCGTTCGCGACAAAGAAAATGAACAAACACTGGATGCAGAATTGATACGCGTGCCAGGATCACAGTGATAAGCCCGCATGCCGGCGGCTGTTAAAAAACAACAAATATAGTTTTGAAGGTTTCGCGGCAATATATATATATATATTTATACAGGAGCATTGCTTCCGGCGTATTGTCATTGAGTATTTATGTTTAAAATTGATGTAACAACAGACGGAAATCATCTTGTGATGCAACAGTGGCACAAAATTCAACAAAAACACGCTCGTGTTTCTTATTCCAAATTCGATGTTCATAACCAAACTTCCCGTAAGCAGCCGATTTGCGTACTTGAAATGGTAGTAAATGAATGCGTCACTATGGACTTTTCATGGTACCATGTGCAATTGTAACGAGAAATGAGCAGAGATATAACTGATCAGAATATAACATCCGCGGCGCAATTCCATAGCAACGATGGTCATTTTTTAACAAGAGGGACATGCCACCAGGGGAAGTGCGGCAGATCCGGTTCGTGGAAGTAACGCACCTCAAGTTTGAAAGGGTGGTAACAATACCAGATAAAAATTTATGCATATTATTTGCGAATGCTACTGAATTCCCTGCTTTTAGTATCTTGTAGTGACTCCGCCTAGCGGCGCTCTTCCTGCGGATGAAGCGATGAATGACTGGTTCTATGATGTTCTCAAATTTGAAAGAAAAAAACGTGTCCAATTCTAGTCAATGCAGACTGTAATATCCACAGCTTTTACTTTACTGAGTGCGCACGTTTGGCCGAAACCTCCGACTGTATAAGTCCATTTTATTTTTCGTCGTTTGACAAAGCAGCGGGATTGCAGTCTTATATGACACATATTCCATGGGCATCTCGATAGTGAATAATTGACGCCCTAACTGCATGCCGCTTTAACGTTTTACCTGTGGACTTCTTGCACATTTTCACGCCGATAGTTCTGAAGCCACAAGCGCGACATCTGAAGCGATGCCGACATGGTATTTGTGACGTCATGCGCCCAGAACGGGCAGCATCTGGGCGCGCCTGCAAAACGCGAACATTAGCGTCAGCGTTCAAAAAAGCGTGAAAATTTTCTAGAGCACTTAGAATATTTACTGGAGAAATGCGAATGCCTGAGCATTGCTGATGCACTCAGTACAGTCTATCTCCATTTGAAAGTATCACCCCAGGGTTACATAAAGGGAAGGTTAATAGAGCAAAAAGACGCTCACAAATAGGCACAAATAGACACACTGGACCGACGCTGACTCCAACTTCTTTCTCGGAACATTACATACAAACTTCTTCAACATCCAAATGCTCCCGCATAGTGCAACAAAGTCATTAAAGCATTTTTGGCCACCCCTACCAACCAACATTTAACAGTCGACCTTCACTACTATACAGTGAGAAAGATGGTTCACTAATACATTTTGAACCAAGTCTTTTTACATACGAGGCTTCTAGCAGCTCACGGGCAAGATTATTCCTGCTCCTTCCTACAATGTTAATTTCTTCGAACTTCGGTTCACATTTTGTCTTAAAATCGCACGATTTGCAATGAACAGGTATATGTTTATTTTGATTGTTTTTTAGAGAGCGCATATGTTCTGCAGCTCTATCGTTGACACAACGTCCAGTTTGCTCAATGTATACCTTTCCACAGGTTAAGGGCATTTGGTAAATAACCCCTTTGGCGCATTTGAGAAAGGGCTTGACATGCTTTTTTGAGCAGCCTTGACTTCGACCGGCATTGCCCATGACTCGTCCGCACGTGCCAGCCAACTTTTTTGGGGCGGAGAAGACCATTGTGACACCGTATTTGTTGGCGACCTTCTTCTTATGTGCCACCTTATGTATATAAGGGGCAACAATAGGTCTGGATCCAATCTTCCCGTCATAGTGTCTTTTTACAAATGTTTATGTCCCTTCATATTCTGCAATAGGGACTTAGTAACGGCTACCGCTAGGTGTTCAGGATATCCCCCTGATAGAAGCCTTGTTATCTGGTTATCGAAGCTCTGTTTCATCATGTGACAACAAGACCTTTGTAAAGCACAATTTAACGTCTGCATCGTGATCGCTCGTTTAATAATCTTTGAGTGTGCAGAATCATAAGGCAATAAATCCTTGCAAACTCTTGGCCGATAGCACCAGCATACACCTTTTTGTGTTAACTTAAAATTAAGGTATACAAACTGCAAACGTCATGCACGGGTATTTTCGACGTGAACTGTAAGCCCTCGCCGTAATCCTGAAAAATATCTATTATTGGTGCCACGGTTTACTTATACACCACGTTGTCCTGTGTCTTCAAAATGACTAAAAAGTCGTCAACATATCTAAAAACATTGAGAACTTTCTCAGAGTCAAAGGTTACAAACAATGACCGGTCAATACACGCAAGACAAATGCTGCATAACACGGGAGCAACACATGAACCAATAAAGATCACGTCGTAATTACCTGTGCATTACTGTTTGCCATTTTTAGACCTTAATCTTAAGTTAACACAAAGAGGCGTATACTGGTGCTATCGCCAAGAGTTTGTAAGTATTTATTGCCTTATAACTCTGCGCACGCCAAGATTATTAAGCGAGCGATCACGATGCAGGCGTTAAATTGTGTGTACAAAGATCTTGTTGTCACATGATGAAACAGAGCTTCTATGACCAGATAACAAGGCTTCTATCAGCGGGATATCCTGAACACCTAGCGGTAGCCGTTACGGAGTCCCTATTGGAGAATATGAAGGGACACAAACGTTTGCAAAAAAGGCACTATGATGGGAATATTGGATCCACACCTATAGACCGTTTTACCGAGAGCAAGTAGGAAAGGAGGAAAATACTCTCTATCCAGATTCCTTGCGCCGGCCCATTGTTGCCAGTACCGAGTGGGCTGTGCATTCGCACACTTCATGCATAGCAGAGCGGCCTTGCACCACGGTATGTTCCCGTTTGAGAGACTTAATACCTTTATTAGCGCCCCTTTTAGTGGTAATGTCATCGAGACAATAATGCGTGATCGTGGACTGCGCAAATAATCAAAGAAATCGCAAGATGATTGCCGAGAGCGTATGCGGAAAGCAGGCAACGACAGTCCGAGTGCGGCGGTGATATGTTGCTGCTTCACCGCTTTCCAGTATATCCTGATTTAATTCGCCAATGAACGTTTTGTGTAAGCCAGACAGACTTAGTACCAATGACAGACTCACGAATATGATTGCCATTTTACTTCATCCGCTGTAGCAAACACGCACGCCGGGCAGGTCGTGAGTGCGTGCGGGCGCAGCCTCCCGCAAACCGGCCGCGCCAACTATACGGATCTCTTCAATTATTGTTCTTCACTTAAACAATAAGCCGAGAGCAAAAAAAAAAAACCTTTCTTGTGGATCTCTGACGCTGACCCATAATTGCAATACAAACAAGGTTCTCAAAACAGCTGCCGCTGGTGCGGCGTGCAGCTCATCATCTGCACGCTGGCTCTCCTGCAAAGGCGTCACCGAAATTTACTTCATACGATGGGATCTGCAGGAAGGCAGTTCCGCCAGAGTCCATTTACTCTAGCGCCCTGAGCAATTACAAAGCACCGTCGGACAACACACTGCAGTCGGATATGTCTTCGATGCGAAACAATATAGGCGTAGCGACGACTAGGGAGTAGCGCTCGGCGAGAGTGCTGTCGTCCGCCGCACCTGCGGGCGGCGCCGCTTTCGTAAGACCTGCAGTATGTGCTGTGAATTTGTCGCCTTCGTTTATAGTAGCAGCTGCGAGTGCATGTTTTTCGAAGTTTTGCTCAACAATACGTCGTGCAAATGATGCTGCTACGACGGGACGGGTATACGATGTTGCTGCGCCGCCGGACGTACACCGAGGCTGCATAAAAACGCTGACGGATGGTACTTTAGACACTTCTTTTATGTGACGCTCTTAAACTATGGTTTACCTTGAAAGTATGCACTGCTGATATGCTTTTCACACTCGGTCGCCGGCGCACCGCAGACACGCATGCATTCGCCATGCTCGGTACGCGATAGCAGCGGTTAGCGGCGTAACCGCGGTGAACGCTCCCGTGCGTTTAATGCGAAATGAAAGCAGCGCAACATCGGATATAAATATGCACTGTCGAGAGGAAATACACGACATGAAATGGGTCGCGCTTTACGTTAAATCAATGCGGCGATGACTGGAAAGCACCTTTCGTAGTATCTATATTCCGCTTTCGGTAGCTGCCCGTACGATTCGATGTGTGTTTGTGTGCACAGTACCATGAAAGATACAGCAGATACATCCTCACAGTTAACTCTGACGAGTTCGGTATGTGGAAGCGGAACGCAGTCCTTCGTAGTCGCCTTGGCCGCTGCTGTTTCCAACAGCTGCCGTCATGCTTCAAACGGATGGTATACGGTTTGCTGGCACGCTCAAACAAAACACAAAATAGCACCAAGGTGTCGGATAGCTTTCACGAGCACCACGAAACAGCACTTTCGCATCGCAGCATCAAAACGCACAGCTCAGCCCAAGATGCCGTCAAGGGGACTTTCCCAGTTTGGCTCATACGGGGAGCCACCATCAAACTAAGATGGCTGGGTCCAGGCATTGAAACTAAAATGGTCTATTCTTGCCCCTTACATACATAAGGTGGCACATAATATGAAGAAGGTCGCCTACAAATACGGACTCACAATGGTCTTCTCCACCCCCAAAAAGGTGGCTGGCATGTGCGGACGAGTCATGGGCAATGCCGGTCGAAGACAAGGCTGCACAAAAAGAATGTCAAGCCCGTTATCAAATGTGCCACAGGGGTTATTTACCAAATACCCTTAACGTGGGGAAAGGTATACATTGGACAAACTGGACGTTGTGTCAACGATACAGTAGGGTTGCAGAACATATGCGCTCTCTAGAAACCAATCAACATTTGCATATACCTGTTCATTGCAAATTGTGCGATTTTAAGACAAAATGTGAATCGAAGTTCAAAGAAATTAAGATTGTAGGCTGGAGCAGAGATAATAGTGCCCCTCAGCTGCTAGAAGCCCCGTTTATAAATAGACTTGGTTCAAAATGTATTAGTGAACCATCTTTCTCACTGTATAGTAGTGAAGGTCGACTGTTAAATGTTGGTAGGTAGAGGTGGCCAAAAATGTTTTGATGACTTTGTTGCACTTTGCGGGAGCATTTGGATTTTAAAGAGGTTTATATGTGATGTTCCGAGAAAGGCGGAGTCAGCGCCGGTCCGGTGTGTCTATTTGTGCCTATTTGTGAGTGTCTTTTTACGCTATTAACCTTTCCTTTATGTGATATGCACCAACTAGCCCGGCAATCATACACCTGAGGGTTAGCTTAGTTGAAATTAAGCGGTCAAATACGGTTCATTTATCAAAATGCAGCAGTGAATGCATGAGCTTAGCTAGGTGAAAGTCCTGCACCGTCGTGTTTCCGTCCGGCCGGAACGAAATTGATAACCTTCAACTCGCGCGCCCCTTGTATAGCTTTTGTTAGCAAAGCCAGGGTTCATACCGCACTGTGAAAGTTTTCTTTCCTTGGCGCATTCTAATTGCAGTGCTCCTGCAAGTGTAGGATTGGCCGGACGGCGTTGCCCCTATCGCGTGGCGTTCTCACAACCATGCCACAATGCCACACAACGTGACAGTCATGTTGGCCTTGTCACGTGATACCGTCATAGCCACCCTTGGCATAACTCCAACCCGTTTCATTTACGGCACTCGAACCCGTTACTTCTACGGGACTAAACCTCATGGCCTCCACGGAACTCTAACTCAATAGCTCTACGAGAATCGAAGCCCTATATCATTATTCCCTCATCACTAACACCGTTGTCTTACCACTAATTCGCTATGACTAGTTCCATTAACATCAATCTCAATATTATTCTATTATCACTAATCCCATTGTAACCAACCTCTCTGTCACTGACCATCAATCACCAACCCCGCATCACTGGTCTCCAATCAATAGCCCCTTATCACTAACCAATAGTTACCAACGCCCTATCTGTAATCGTCAATCACTAACCTCCACTACATTATTCATTAATCCAGTGACTAAACTGTGTCACTTAAGGCACTTTCACGTGGGCCTCACCTTTTACACGCACGTTTCGGCACACCAACATAGCCCATGAAGGCTTTCGCCTGAATAAATGCCGAGGCCTTAGGTAATCGCAACTCCCGAAGTCATTTTCGGCGATTTTCACACAAGGCTAAAATATTCGTGTGATGTACCTTTAGGACACTGAATAGGCGCTGTGCGTGACTGGGTACGCCCACCTCTCATTTTATAATATGAAAGCTGCCCCTGCGTCATGAGCGGAGTTATATGTATAGAGCGTGCCTGTCACCAAAGGGTGTTACTAGATCGCGTTCTCATGAGCTGGCGCTGACCTCGAATCACCATTAAGCTCATAAATATGAAATAAAGGTTTAACATTACAGAAATAAAAAAGATATTAAGCAGTCAAACAAGAAATCAACTGTGTAGTGTCGCACTAGCAGCAGAACTGGTCACGTTTTCGCATTTCTCCGTTGTATGCTCTGAAGTGTTTCTATCGCGTGATGGCCTGTTTCCCGGAGTGCAGAAAATTCCGCCTAATCGACGGTGGCAGCATCGGCGAAAATTCCCGCGAAGCTTACGGGGAGCAGGATTCTCTCTTAAAGGGGGACGTGGTTTTTGACATCACTTTCAAAGTTGAGCTTCGCGGCGACGGATGTCCAAGAGCGGACATGGAGAGCTGTTCCCTGACACGGATCCAGAAGCAGAGCCTTTGGACGCTGGGGTAACCAGTGGGAGTTGCTGTTGCCGCTGGCCTGTCACATTTGCATGTTGCGCGCCCTTTTGCATCATTGTTGTTATTGCTCCATACAGAATTGCGTCCATGTTAGCCTGATCGCCGTGGGAACTCATTAGACGTTCTCTTCCCAAACTTTTTGAAGCACAGGTTAGGTTTCAGATATTTTCCACTAACCGCTTTAGAAGTGGAGATTTTGGTGTAGGCCATTTTGCGCGTTCTTATAATCAATCCAATTGATGATATACTATTGGAAATATTTAGGTTATTGAACGCAAATATAACCTCTTAGTGGCCGCTAATGCACAGAACTCACGCGCACTAACAGATGCCGTAAAGAAACTTTTGTATCATTGGTGTAGTGGGAACAAACATCTAGATGTCTCTGTCAGGCAGCTCTTAGAAGAATTCTGGCTGCTGAATCAGAGCCACGGCAGAGAGGTGAGGCTCTTTTTTTGTTGTTGTTGAGGTGTCATTGCTGCTTCAAATTTCTAGTTATACCAAAAGTCGTTGCTGGAGCACCACAACTAGCTAGAATGCTTCTTTTTACAGTGGCTGGCCACTTTGCGACACTCTCAAGCGAGTTTTGGCGCCAAATGCAATCACATTTATTTCAAACAACAGCGCATGATCGCATCGAAAAGTGTCCGGTCTTCGCAACAAACGCCTATTCTTCAGGAAGGCCGTTATTGGTGAAAGTGCCCTATTGATGAACCATGGCTGACTACGGGGGCACACATCCAACTCTTAAAATTTGTTTTTTTTTGTTATTATTGGCTGAAAGTATCAGCCAAGCTATTGAAGCTCCCAAATCGTGGTCAACTTCTATTCACTTCTACAAAAATGTGGTAGGAGTGGATAGAGGTATTGAGCACATGGAGCTGGCGTGTATGGTCGTCGTAGTAGTCGGCGTTGTGACCGAGCTTGCCTCTGTCAGGTGGTGCTCGCCAGGTGACACGTTACGAAACCACATCCCACTGCAGAGTTGGCAAGAACTTGATGGAGGGCAAAATTTTAATCGTATCTTGGACCTTTGATTCCTGAATCAGACAGACTTTTCTTTAGCCACGCAGTCACTTTTATGCGGCTTGTGTAAAGTGGGACTTCATGTATCTAGGCTAAATGGTTCTTCAAATATGTTCTACATGACGTATCATTTAAAGCTGTCGCTTCACAATTTAAGACAGAGATAGGGTGTTCCACACAATTATAATCGTGATATGTCGTGACTGATGCTATTGTAGCGATGCTGTGGGTTTCGAAATCGCTTCATGTTGGCCTAAGGGCCGCTTACTCGGGATAGCTATCGAAACGCTCCGTGTATTAACGATGGGCTACAAGTGGTCCAACGACAGCTTACCATGTTTCTGAGCAGCAAACTGTGTTAATTTGCGCAATCAATAAAGAGCTCTTTTTTAATTTTGACTGGTTCTCCTTGTCGCGCCAATCTCATGTCCTGACTGAAGTTGTGCTTTGCTTAGAACACTTATGTAGCCTTCCTCTTGGAACACTTCTGTAGCCTCTTGGCTTCATGTTGTCCGGCTGTTAATCACAGGTGCTCGCACGTTCTTGTTTCAGCTACGAGCCCGAGCTGTATCCGGGATTGGTCTACCGCATTATGAAACCACGTGTCACTGTCCTCATATTCGTATCTGGGAAAGTGGTTCTCACAGGTGAGATCGGCAACCGGTCATTTTTCATTTGATTTCAGTCCCAAGGTTCCGCGGAATCCCATCTGGTGACTGAAATTTATAGCAACATAACAGATTAGGTGCGCCCGCCAAGAATTGAAGAAGAAAAAAAAAACGACATTAAAAAGTTTGGCGTTGCGGCGCACGTAGAGGTCCTTAGATTACGATGAAGCGAATCACGAGAACGTAAGCTATTAAGTGGCGTTTTTTCGCAACAGTATCCACTCCTTTCGAAAAATCGCCCCTAAATTGGGTAACCTTCCGTGCTTCGCTTCAGTGTGATCAAGCCATCCGTATGGGCGCCGGACCAGTAACCGTTCTTGTTCCGTTTTTTCTCTTCATCCTTTTTGTGCGTTTCTTCATACGTCGTAATTCATTTTATATCGTATGCTAATTGGGGCCCTGAACACGCGCAGTGCTACAAAATGGGGACGTTATTGAGAAGCCAGCGGAGCCAACCGCAGATATTTTAAAGTATTGCTTGTATGAACCAACCGGAAGAACCGCGCGAAGACGTCACGCAAAAGCAGAGCAATGTTGCCCGCATTTACCGAACTCGCGCTGAGCTAGACATTCGCTGATCCGTACAGCAACACGCGCATCGCCACAAGGAGTTCTCGATCTGCTTTCACACGTGAAGAGGGGTCGGGCCTTGCTAGCGCTGCTAACCCACACGATGAGAGGAGCGAACGGTCGCCTTCGAGGGCGGCTTCGGTCTCGAGTTAATTTCTGCGCCACGTTGCTATCATGCAATGAAGCCGAGCTAAAGAGAAAGCCTGGCGGCAAACCTCGCCTGCTGATGGGATAGGCTTTGTGGAAAGTATCTGTTAATTGTAATTAGATTGTTCTACTTCTATTTTTCTTGCCAATATAGTTCGACCTATGACACGTACTATCTTTTGGTAGGGAAAAAAAGCGCTGGTAAATACACAGACGAAACGATGAAAAAGAGAGCACAAGCATTTGTCATGTCTTTTTCTTCCTTGCGTGTCTATCTTTTAACACACAGCGAAAGCTTTGCTATGCTAGCAGGTCCCAAGGTAATCACCGCCGCAATTTAACCTTAAAGAGGAGGAACGGTTTGTTTTCTTTGGTTTGTGGGGTTTTACGTCCCAAAGCGACTCAGGCTATGAGACACCGTAGTGGAGGGAAATTTTGACCGCCTGGGATTCTTTAAAGTGCACTTACATCGCACAGCCCACCGGCGCCGAGCTTTTCGCCTGCGCTGAAAAGCGGCCGTCGAGACCGGGATTCGATCGCGCATCCGCGTGGGAGCAGTAGTCGAGCGCCCTAACCACTGCGCCACCCCGGTGCGGGTGTGCTATCACTAGGCACCACGTGACTCGCCACGCACGCGAACGCTGTGCGGGCGCTGCCTCGCCAGCGGTGGCCGCATAACTAACCACGTGGCTACACGCCATTAGCTTATTAAAGGGGAGGCGGCACCAGTCGCTCTTTCGCAGTTTCTGCTATGACCAAAGCAAGTCGGCCAGAGCCATCTGCGTCGTCGGGACGAATTCGTAGACGGCGGGCAGTCCAATAATTCACACCATGTCCCCCACCACACTAGGGATTTCCAAACAGGAAGGGCGCGTAAACGGGCAGAGCTAGCGGCAGAAACCGATAAAGAACGGAAGTGTCGGCTGGCTCAACCACGGTTGAAGCATGCCGGAAAGTGTCAGATAACAAAAGCATAGCCACGGATAATCAAGCTTTCGCTTTCATAACCATGATTAACGGAGTTAAGCTGCAGCAATTTTCTCCTATCAAGACCATCTCGCCGAATAAAAGTTTTGTCAAAGAGGTAGACCGCATGTCATTGAACGCCCTGTGCGGCTTCACCGGGCTGCAGGTTAGGCCTAGCGGCTTACAGCACGTTGAACACTGCCAGGACACAGGAGGACCGCGCTTGGCCCCCAGAAGCACGTCACTAGCGTGGGCACAGTTGCTTCTAGCGGTCCTAGAGACCCGCTACCAGATTATATATCCGTATCAGTGTGCACTGACACTATCTCACAAATTTTTTGTCACGAAAACACTGGGAAACAAGAATATCTATATCATTGTGTCGATACATTGCAATTCTTTGCTTTGCCTTTAACACCAGTACAGATTTGTTTCACCGGTCTCTGAATAGAGTTGCGAAAGTAGCAGCATGGTCAATTCGGCGTGAGCGGTAGTCTTTTTTCGTTTTCGGCGGCAGAGCACCGTTTACATGAAGACCATTAAATAATATTAAGTAGCACTGTCTGCGCACTCACAAACAACACTTATTGCAGTAACAGACTGCGTAGCAAATGAGATCTGGTAAAGTTTGTGTTTCATGCAGGAGGCAAAACAAAGGAGGAATTCCAAGAAGCGTTCGACCAGCTCTACCCACTGCTCAAGGCCTACCGGATTGAGTGAGACAGCTGTAGAACCTGAGCACCACCTCTTTGATCAGTAGTGCGCCCCTACTTTCTATACATGCTAATTTCCATGGACATATTTCGTCAATATCACATGGAGCACATGAGATTTTATTCGAGAATATTCAATAATTTTCAGCAAGAAGTGCTGGGCACACATATATACTATCCTGTTTTGAACTCAATAAAGATCCGTTTAACTTCAAACTGGCTTATTTTGTGTCTTTACAGTGCGAGAAGTAACCTGGTTAGCGGTTTTAGGCTTGGAGTTGATCACTTGAAAACATTAAAACAGGCCTCGTGAATGTTCAAGGATTGGCGGAGACACTTCTCCTGCGAGGACGTCGTGCATGGCCAAAATAACGCGAATATCCCATTAGGTAAGTAGCGATTGCTTAGTACTGACCTATGCTGAGCACTGAGTACTAACCTAAGAGCTGAGCACTTATCTATGGGGCTGAAACATGGAGGTTAACGAAAATGGCTCCACTTAAGTTGAGGACAACGCGGAGGGCCATAGAAAGGAAAATGGCAGGTGCAACTTTAATAGATAGGAAGCGTGTAGAGTGGGTCATGAAATAACTCTAGTTACTGTCTATTCAGTGCAAATCAAGAAGAAATCGGCATGGGCAGGACATGTAGTTCGAAGACCGAATAACTGATGGTCTCTAAGTGTAACCAATTAGATTACAAGGGAAGGTAATCGTAGCGGGGCGCGGCAGAAAATTAGTTGGGTGGACGAGATAAAGTAATTCGCAGGAGTCAAGCGGATGCAGCTAGCACAGGACCAGACTGAGGAAAATGTGAGAGGCCTTCGCCCTGCAGTGGGTATAGTCACCTCTCTCGCGGGAGCAGAATTTCCTGTCCCTGGAGAGAAGGTTTCAGGGCGAAAGCCTCTCATTGCATGCTTCATTGCCACAAAAGGCAGCGGTGCTGTTTTTGCGACTGAGCGATGGTACGAAATAAAAATGGTGGGGGTTAAGTATGTTTGGGGGGGGGGGGCTTGAACCTAGTTACACGAGCGAAGCAGGCCATCGTTCGTGTGTGTTCAAGTTAACGTTCCAGCATGAATAACAAATTTAGTTTTATGAATGGAAAGGCACAATATCTTTATCAAATCTCGATCGACACCGACTTGTTGAGCGACGAGCACATTTCAAGGTTATTTTCTCAACGTAAACGGGTAGTATATCTCGCTTCTTGTTGGGCACATGACTAAGCTTGTTTCATGCACGAAGGCTCGGCCCGCTATAAATGGCCCGAATTTTCTTGTGCACTGACTGTAGAGAAAGCAGATTACCTGCTTCCATGCCGCTTCCTACTATATTCGCAGATAGAGTGAATTTTAGGAAGAGCCTGAAGTAGGATTCAAAATCTGCACTCTTGGATATTCACTGTCTGTTTTGTAAGCTGAAAAAATTGTAAGAGGCAGGCAACGAGATCATTTTCAGCGCAGGTCGCCATAATGATTCTTGCTAAGGTAATTCCTCTGAATCAAGTTCACTCTGGGCACTGGAATCGAATATATCTAGTGCCGTTTAAACGCCGTATTCATTTCGGCTAAAAATAAGCCTAATTGAAAGATGGAAGGGGCACGAATAAAGGCGTCGAGAGCACACGCAAAAAAATAAACCTGAATTTTAGCCATTACTGCGAAGTAGTTTAGCTTCACAATATGTTTTACGTAAGGTGTATGCATACTTGTTTCCATATTGAATATATGTAGCATGCTGTTATGGCTGTAGGAAGAAGAGACAAAAATGCACGGGGCTGCTACTGGGTCTGTACCTGAGCCACCTCCGCTGCCTCGTGCGGACAGAAGAGAGAAAGTAGAGAAGAAAGAAAAAGAAGAGGGAGAGAAAGACTCGCGCCGGTAACAGCCATCGTCCAGCACCTAAGCGGTGGCGTGTGCAATGACGGCCTCAAACAGATAATACCTAAGTGGCTGACTAGCCCCCACCGCAAGCGGCGTTGACCTACGACTTTCAGTCCTGTAGGGCCAGGAACAGACACCCTTCCCCACCTCCCAAGTCAGCATATTAAATTTCGACCACCTGGGGGTCTTTAACGCCTCCTATTTCTCCCTTTCCACTTTCACTCCCACCTTCCCCCTTCCCTTACGTCGCGGTTCAGGTTTCCACAAAAAACAAGTGTGACAGATACTGCACCTTTCCTTCCCATGAACCAATTGATTGCAAGGACCGCTTGGCCATCCATTTCTTCAAGCCCTCTAACTGAAGTAAACAGAGTTCATGTGTTGGTGGCCTATTTGCTAATTACCTTTCCGACACCCAAGCCCGCCATAACGATGCCTAGGGCAAATTAATCAACTGCGCATCAGTCCGCACGTCCAACCCCACTCACGCAGAGGAGGCAGCCATTGCACTAGTGCTAGTTACCAACCCAAATGCTATTGTACTCACAGACCCCCAAAATTCGTCCAGGAATATTACCAGCGGTCTAATCCATCAGTCATGTCTGACACTACTATCAAAACACCCTTCTAATCAGGCCTCAATCATATAGTTTCAGGGACACACACAATACACGGGTGGGAATGACGCCGCCCACCGGCACGCCCGAGCGCTCTTACACTGAGATTCCCCCTTAGCCGACGAGGAAAAGGAGGCTATTACACAGCATATAATCACCTTTGCTGAACACCTGCAGACCTAAAGACTGGCCAGACAGACATACCCCACACCCCACAAAAATCTAGACACACCGTCCGCCGGCTACAAACAGACACTCTGGTTACACTATTTAAACTCCACCAATGGTACCCCAATGATACTCACAGACTCCCAAAATTCGTGCAGAAATATTAACAGCGGACTAATCCATCGTGGGGATATCGTGCAAGAAAAACTGGCCACCCTGTATACGCAGTGCCTGGTGTCATCGACGGTACCGGAACCATGGAAGAATACAAACATTATCCTCATTAATAAGAAAGGGGACTCTAAAGAGCTTAAAAATTACAGACCAATCAGCTTACTGTCTGTTACGTATAAGGTATTTACTAAGGTAATCGCTAATAGAATCAAGACGACCTTAGACTGCAATCAAGCAAAAGACCAAGCAGGCTTTCGGAAATGGTGCTCTAATATCGATCATATCCATACCATCAATCAGGTGATAGAAACATGCTCGGAATATAACCAGCCCTTATACATAGTATTCATTGATTACGAAAAAGCATTTGACTCAGTTGAAACCTCGGCGGTGATGCAGGCATTGCGAAATCAGGGGGTAGACGAGTCGTACGTGAAAGTTCTGGAAGATATATATAGGAACTGCACAGAAACCATAGTACTGCCTAAATAAACTAACAAAATTCCCATAAAGAAAGGTGTTAGGCAAGGAGACACGATCTCCCCAGTACTATTCATAGCTTGCTTAGAGGAAGTACTCAGATACTTTGAATGGGAGCAGTTAGGAATAAGGGTAGATGGAGAATACCTCAGTAATTTGCTATCTGCTGATGACATTGCCTTGCTAAGTAACTCGGGGGATGAACAGCAAATAATGATTGATGTCCTAGACAGGAAAAGTAGAAAGGTAGGCTTGACAATCAATATGCAGAAGACTAAGGTAATGTTCAACAGCCTCGGGAAGGAACAGCATTTTACGTTAGGTAGAGGAGTACTGGAGGTAGTGGGCAAATATGTCTACTTAGGACAGGTATAGTAACCGCAGATCCGGACCATGAAAAGGAAATATGAAGAATAAGATTGGGATGGAGCGCATTTGGCATGCACTCGCAGATTATGACTAGCAGCTTACCAGTATCGCTCAAGAGGAAATTATACAACAGTTGCATCTTACCTGTACTCACCCATAGGGCTGAAAAGTGGAGGTTAACCAAGAGAGTTCTATTCAAGTTGAGGACAACCCAGAGGGCCATGGAACAAAAAATGATAGGGTAACATTAGGAGATAGGAAGCGTGCAGAGTGTGTTAGAGAAATAAATCAAGTTACTGACATTCTAGTGGAAATTAAGAAGAAGAAATGAGCATGGGCAGGACATGTAGTGCGAATAGAGGATAACCGATGGTCACTTAGGGTAACAAACTGGATTCCAAGGGAAGGAAAGCGTAGCTGGGGGCGGCAGAAAGTTAGGTGGGAGGATGAGGGTAAGAAGTTCGCAGGGGTCAAGTGGATGCAGCTAGCACAGAACTGGGTTAAGTGGAGAAATAAGGGAGAGGCTTTCGCCCTGAAGTGGGTATAGCCCGGCTGATGATGATGATGATGAATGGTACCCCTCACGGTACACGCCAGAGTGCCCACACTGTGGAGAGAGAGAGGGAAACAACTTTTATTGCCGAAAGAGTAATAAAATAAGGCATGTCGGCCTGGCGTAGCCCCCAGGTGGGGGGACGCTCTGTGCCCACGAGAAAAGCATCAGCCGCGTCTTCTTGTCTGAGCGCGTAAATATTTAGTTCCAGCTCTCCACGGAGGGAGCTGGCAGTAAAGTACGAGGGGGTGGTCTTCCTCTACATCCCCAAAGGGTGTGTGCCACTGTGGCCGTTACTGCACAGTAGCGATTGGGTCAAATGGGGTCGTAGTTCCCGTCCGTAATCAGTGCCAATCTCGAATAGGTGAGAATAGAATTTGAAGTTTACGCAGCATGGTGGCCTGCGCTCTGTCAAGGTCAGGATGGAGAGGCGGGAAGCGTCGTCTCGTCTCTCTGTGTAGGCTAGTGATTTCGGCAAAATTCAAAGGGGCCTCGGCGAAGGCCTCTGGATCTGCGGAGCCGCCCGCCCGGTTTGTTAGACCTCGGGCTAGTCGGTTGACCCCTTCGTTCCCAGAGTTCCCTGCGTGGGCTGGTACCCAGACTAAGTGGATTTTATGATCGGGAGTGCGGCCGCGGAGTATGCATGCGGCGGTTGGGCAGATAAGGCCTTTCGAATAATTTTGAATCGCATGTTTATAGTCACTAGGGAGTTTTAGAATAGGGGGGCCTAAGGCTTGGGGCTAGATGAGCGGCGACGTTTAGAATAGGGGTTTCCCGACGCAGCGGAGCCGGGCTTGCGTTCGTCGATTGCAGCGCCACGACTGTAAGCCAAGGAAGATGATTTAAATATATAAAAGTGAACAACGCTTTTTAATTATCCCATAGTAGTATTATTGCACAAAACTATATTAAAACTACCAGTTATATAAACCGTTTGTCAGACAAGACGAAATCGGCCAATTGTCAATCGAGGCCGAGGCCGGGGAAACCTCACGTGTACCTTCCGCGCTTTCCGCCGTCAGGTCCTCATAGCAACCAAACCAGGCGAACTCGCTAAGCCTAGCAGCTCGGTAAATCCGGTAGCAATCTGAAAATATAGTGCGGTTTATCGCTAAACATTGGTGGTGCGGGCATCATGAGACATAGCATAAGCTTCGTTGACCTTGCGTTCGCCATGAACGCTTGACACCATGGAGCGGTGACGACGAATGTGAGCCGAGGCGAGCGGCCGCCGCGGCCGTGTTGCCATAACCCAAGTGACGCAATGGCGGCTTGGGGCGAACGCTATTTTCGGAATATAGAGATTGGCGTTTGGGCGGACGCTGTGCGGATGTGTTCCAAATGACTCCCGCCTTGAGACCGATTCTCGGCGGAACGCGCTGTGCCTTGGACTTGCTTTTTGTGGGATCGTCTGCGGGCAGTTGCCCTGTACCTGTGGACACCAAGTGTTTGGCAAATGTTCCCCCCTTTTAGGGTTTTTTTTTTCACGATTTGTACTCAACCACGGTGCGGCAAATCAGGCCTAATCATTAGGCCGAGCCGACGCCTGCGGCCCCGGGCTCCGGGGCTGTGACTTGTGGTTGTGGGCCTTTGCGAGGCTAAAGACAATGGAGTACTCCGTTGAGGGAGAATCTATAACGCCCGAAGAGTTCGAGGCGGGAGAATGGACCTGGGTTTTGAAGGCGCAATATCGATTCAAGAAGTCAGTGTACGGGGATCACTCCGAGAGTAGGCCTACCGAGAAACAGGCGGGCAGCGACGGGCGCCAGACGCACGGAGCAGCCCAAGTCAAGCGGGGGAAAGCGCCGGTGTGGAAGAAACGGGGACCGTTTCTGAAGATGCCAGCCAAGGATTTCAAGGTTGTGTGCCGGCCCAAGAATTGGGACTTGAGTATAGTGACCCCGAGAGAGCTCGGATGTGCCTTGAGAGCGGCAGCGGAGCTGACGAACGCGACTGCGGTGGAAGAAGACCTGGTGCGGGTCAATGAGACAACACGATGACGGTGAGCCCGCTGTGTATGAGTCGTAGTGGGGCATATGCGAATGTAAAGACGCTCAAGCTGGGCGGTCGTGACCTTGAGGTATCGGCGTATGTGGCGCCGCCGGAGAACTCTGTGCGCGGAGTAATTTACAATGTTCACAACGGATGCCCATTGGCAGAAGTTCGCGCAGGATTCTTGAAGAAGAGCGAAGACATGGACATTTTGGATACCAGACCTTTGTGAAAGTCAAAGGCGATTCAGATCACTTTCGGCGGGATGCGCGTTCCGCGGCAAGTTATTTATTGGAACTGTCTGTACGCTGTTATCCCGTATAGAGAGTTAGTCGAGACCTGCTATAACTGCAGACGAGTGGGACATCAGGCGGACGTTTGCTATCATCCGAAGACTAATCTCTGTCGCCGTGGCGGGAAGGAACATCCTGCACCACCGGACGGAGAGTCGCTGACCTGCACGCCGGACTGCATCGTGTGCCATGGGGCGCACAGCACGGGAAGCCGCAACTGCAAGTTTCGCCTAGCCCGTCAGCAGCCGACGGGTCTGCAGCACAGCAACGAGGACAAGAGCCAAACTGGCAAGGAAGAGCGGCGTTCGAGGCCCAGGAAGCGGTCATCTAGCGGTGCGAGAGGCGATAGCAAGAGAAGATACCGGTCAGCTTCCTTCCCGTCACTGCCCGGACCCGAGCCTGGCCAAGGAGGAGGGCAAGGTTCCGGTCATGGAAGAAGTCCAAGCGCCACAAGGAAAAAGGTGAGCTGGCCAACCGCGGGCTCCCAAAATGAGACTGCTCGAGAGAAGGCGCTACAAAGGCAGGTGATGCAGCAAGCAGAAAAATATCAAAAAGATGGAAGCTAGGATGCCATAGATGGAACGCGCGCTTAAAACCGGCAGAGTAGAAAGGGTGCAGACGCCGCTGGCCCAGGCCCCACAGAAAGCGGCGCAGGCGAACGCTTCTAGCGTGGACGATAATACAGCTATGGAAGTGGAGAATCGGGGGACGGTCAAAAGGCCGCCGCCGGCAGATGAGGGAGCTCATGCAAAGAAAATAGCAGAAACTTCGGCAGCGGACACGCCGCAGTCAGTAGTTAAAGTCACTAGTATTAGGAGGGACATGCTTACCCTTGCGGAGAGAGTAGGAAAACTGGAAGAAATACAGGATAGGTTGGAAGGTCGGATCGACAGGATCGAAGCCAGACTAGGCAAGATTGAGGAGCGTCTTGACGCCTTCACCAATGACTTGCGGGGTTTCCAGACCCAAGTAATAGGTATGTTTAAACACCTAAATGCTATGCTAGAGGCTAGATTGCCTCCCGTAGTCGGCCAGGAGCCGATGTTAGTGAACATAGCGCCTCACCATGACCCCTCGCCAGCAAATTGAGGTTTGGCAGTGGAACTGCAGGGGCTTCCGTCGCAACCGGGGGAACCTCCAGTCGCACATACAAAATCTAGATAGTAAGCCGGACATTATAGCTTTGCAGGAGGTTAGCAGCTCGGTTAAATTACCGGGATTTAAGACATTTACACCACCAGAGATTGATCGAGGGGGCGTATCGAGCGTCTTAACGGCCATGCTAGTCCATCGTAAAACCACAGTGATTCAGCATACCATAGATGGCAGCAAGGAGGACTACGTCCTGCTGGAGATTTTACCCAAAAGAAAAGGCGATAAGAGTCTCTTTGCTCTTAATGTATACTCTTCTCCAAAGATAAGGGGGTGGGCTTGCCAGACCTCCTGATAAAGACGGAACGGCTAGCGGCTAGGTCTCAACTCATCGTGGTGGGGGATTTCAATGCACCTCATCCGGAGTGGGGCTACATCCGAGCCAGCCCGAAGGGAAATATTGGCGGTTGCCCAGGACCTGCACCTGCAGGACCTGCAGGATGGACGATCTTGAACAACCCGCTAGATCATACGAGGATAGGCAACTTGAGTGTAGACACCTCTACAGACCTCAAATTTGTGAATGGTATCAGGGATGCAAAGTGGGTAAACACGGGACAGCCACTGGGAAGTGATCACTATATTCTTTCCAAGATATTTAGTGCTGCTAAGCACAAAGACAAGGTGAAAGGAACTCGAGTGACGGACTGGGACCGATTTCGGAAAGTCAAGAATGACACAGTGAACGGGGAAATCGAGGACTTAGGAGCCTGGGTTGAAGCACTCAAGCAGGCCGTGAAGAGTACCACAAAAGAGGTTCCAGCGGAGGAGGAGGGCTCTACGGCTGACTCCAGATTCTTACACATGTGGGAAGCACATGCGAGTCTCCTTCGGAGGTGGAGGACACAAAGGCATAATGGTGTCTCCGTAGAAAGATGGCCAAGTTAGAACGAGAAATCGAAACATACACATTGGAGTTGCAGTGCAAACAGGGGGGGGGGGGGGGCAGATTTGTGACCGAATGAGTGGGCAGTTCGGATGCAAAAACATGGCAGTTGTTGAGGCACCTTTTAGACCCGGCGGCAACCAAATCTGCGCAGTAGGGGCAAATGGCTAGGTTAGAGCATCGGTATCAAGGCACGACTGGGGAGTTTATACATGAACTCCAAAGATGTTACATAAACCCAGAGGCGGGCGGTTGCTTGCCGCATTACTCGGGAGAGGAAAACCTTGAATTAGATGCAGACTTTACGGTGGCGGAGGTGGAGTTTGCAATGTGTCAGCTTCGTACCACGTCAGCAGCGGGTCCGGACGGGGTTACTAATAAAATGCTGAGGAACCTGGATTTGAAGTCAGTAGGGGCACTCACGAATTTGTTGAATAAATTTTGGGGGGCCGGGGAGATTCCACCAGAGTGGGAGCATGCTAGGATTACATTTATTCCTAAAGCAGGGAAGAAGCTCTGCATTGAGAATCTGCGTCCCATCACGCTAACGTCGTGTTTAGCCAAATTGATGGAGCATGTGGTCCTGAACAGGCTTCAGGGTTAGGTAGAGGACAAGGCGTTGATACCTGAAACAATTATTGGTTTCAGGGCTAATTTATCAACGCAAGACGTCATGATACAGCTCAAAAAAAGACGTGGTTGATCCTGGGTACGGCACGGGCACCAAGGCTATCTTGGGGCTCGACCTAACTAAGGCCTTTGACAATGTTACCCATGAGGCAATATTGAGGAACCTATCGGACATAAGACCGGGGTGGTAGAACCTTCCGGTACATCAGATCGTTTCCGCAGGGTAGGACTGCGCAGATTATAGTCGGAGAAATGAAATCGGATCCCTTCCCATTGGGGAGACCATAGGGGGACACCGCAAGGGTCGGCATTATCACCGTTCGTATTTAATCTCGCCTTGATCAAGATACCACCCAGGCTGCACCCCGCCGGGGTGGCGCAGTGGTTACGGCGCTCGACTACTGTTCCCAAGGACGCGGGATCGAATCCCGGCCTCGGCGGCAGCTTTTGCATGGAGGCGAAAAGCAAGGCGCCCGTGTGCTGTGCGATGTCAGTGCACGTTAACGAACCCCAGGTGGTCGAAATTTCCGGAGTCCTCCACTACGACGTCTCTCATAGCCTGAGTTGCTTTGGGACGTTAAACCCTACAAACCAACGAACCAACCACCCAGGCTGCAAGTGATATCGGGATTTAAACATACATTTTATGCAGATGACATTACTCTTTGGGTAACAAGAGGCAGTGACGCACATTTGGAAGAAACTCTACAGCACGCGGTGGACGTTGCTGAGGAGCTAGCAGGGGAAGCAATAATTTCGTGCTCTCAGCCCAAGTCCGAGCTTTTTGTGCTGAGGGACATACCAAGAGGGATACATGCGAGGCACTATGTGCCGCCACCGCCTTTAGAGGTCAAAGTGGGGGGCGTACCGGTAGCTGAGGTCCAAACGATCTGGATCCTGGGTGTGTATCTGCAGACTAACAGGAAGAATAGCGAGTCCTTGAAAAGGCTTAAAAATATGGTCAATGCTATCGTGAGGCTAATCAGGAGAATCGCCAATCGTAAGAGAGGTGTTAAGGAAAAGGACTTGTGTAAGCTGGTGCAGGCGTTTGGGCTCAGTAGAATAGTGTATGCGAAGCGTTATTTAAAGTTGGATGCTACGGAAAAAGGCAAGGTGGAGGCTATGATTTGGGTTGCCTCACAATGCGTCTACCGAAACGCTGCTGGGATTAGGGGTGCACAATACCCTAGAAGAACTACGCGAGGCGCACTTGGTGATGCAGCTCGGTAGGCTTTCAAAAACAAAAGCAGGAAGGGACACATTGGAAAGAATCGGCGTTGGAGTTGACGCTCCAGCTGGTGACACTAAAATTCAGATTAGGCGGGAAATGCACAAGGGCTTGTACATAAAACCTTTGCCCAAGAACATGCATCCAATACATCACGAGGACCGCACGAAGGCAAGAGCCAAAGCTTTACATGCTAAGTACGGGAAGTACAACGGGGCAGTCTATGTAGATGTCATCGAGTATATGGACAAGGACGCATTTGCAATTGCGGTGGTGGACGGGCCAGGACGCTTGATCGCCTCCGGATCAGTCAAAACCCCGTTCCCCAGAAACTGCAGAGGAAGCGGCGATAGCACTAGCTATTACTAGTAGTAATAATTACTTAATACAAGTACCACAGGTTCATACCATCCGCATTCTGGGACTATACCTGCAACAGGATGGAAAGAACATCGACACAATTAAGCGGCTCAAAAAGGCCGTTGCAAACACCACACAAATCATAAAAAGCGTGACAGGACGCGCACATGGGCTTCGAGAGGCGGACACACTTCGAGTAGTGCACGCCTATACCCTCAGCAGAATTCTTTATGCTACACCATACCTCAAACTATCATGCAGTGAGGTCCACCAAATAGACTCATTAATTCGGCAAGCAACAAAGGCAGCACTTAAATTACCGAAAAGCACTAGTAAAGAGAGACTACTCGAACTTGGAGTCCATAATACCATACATGAACTTCGAGAGGCCCATTTACAAGCACAATACCTCAGATTAGCTGCTACAACTACCGGGCGACATATACTCACTAAGCTAGGCATCACTATTCCTGCAAACAATTCATCCCTATTAACACTCCCTAGCCAAATTTACACTTCAATCTATGTCAAACCATTACCGCGGAACATGCACCCCCACTATGACCAAGGTCGCAGGAAGGCGCGCGCGGCAGCGCTCCACAAATAGTACGGGAATGAGCCCGATGCCGTTTGGGTAGATGCCGCCTGCGATGAGAGCGGAGCCACTGCAGTTGTCCACAACCCCCACATTTCCCCCTTAACTATTGAGCTTCCTTCAGGCACGACCCCTGAAGAAGCCGAGGAGACCGCTATAGCTATTGCTCTGGCATACACCGATGCCAGTTACATACTCAGTGATTCAAAAACTGCCATTCTAAATTATGCCAGGGGCCGGGTTCATCCTCCGGCGCACCGCTTGCTGCACATGCCCACCTCCCACCTCCCCCGACGGATTGAGCTCATCTGGGTGCCTGCGCACTCGGGAAATCCCGGCAACGAGGCTGCCGACTCCTTAGCCCGAGGGTCTAGAAACCGGGCACAGGCGGACCTCATGGGGGATTTCTCGAAGGATCGTATGCACTCGTTTGCTGAGTTCACCGCAAACTCCTGCGCTGAGCGCCTCATCTATCCGTCACCCCACCCATCCCTCACTATCAGAGAACAGTCAATCTGGCGTCGTCTACAGACACGAACTCTACCGACACCAGCTCTACTTTCGAAATTTCAGCCGGTATCCCCCCTATGCACTTTGTGCTCCCACCCCAAGGCCACTCTTACCCACATTCTTTTATCCTGCCCGGCGTCTCCTCCCCCCGCCGGGCCGGTGCCTCTCCGAACCTGGGAGGACTGGGAGACCTCACTGCGATCAGCGGACCCGGCCAGGCAGAAGATCGTCGTCAGCCGGGCCGCATACGTCATGGATAAACATAATATGAACGTTTAGATCGTGAGTGGGGTCGTGCGGAGACCCAGGAGGCCTGCGTGCCTCGAATTCTTCTGCAAATAAAGTTTTTCCTCCTCCTCCTCCTACTTAATCTTCAGCGATTCAAAAACAGCCATGCGAAATTTGGCGAGGGGCAGAATATCTGTCACAGTGGCGCAATTGCTGAATCGGGCCACGGGGCGAGGGACTACGGAGGCGGAAATTGTCTTGGTACCAGCACACTCTGGGAATCCTGGGAACGAGACGGCTCACATGAATGCTCGAGGTTTCGTCAGCCGAGTAGTTGAGCCGGACGTTCTGGAAGGTCCACGAGAGATGGGCTGGTATCCTTTCATGACATTACTAATCATTTCAAACTTGAGCGGAGGATTTACCCACCCCCGGACAAGCAATTGGTGAAGGCGCAGGAATGCGTATGGCGACGATTGCAGACTAGATGTTTCTTCAACTCATACGTGTTGAGCAAAATCTACCCGGACATTCAGCCGGAGTGCAAATGGCGTCAGGAATTGCCAACCTATGCCCACATATTATGGAGCTGTGGCATAGCACCGCCACCGGCGGATATTATGCGTGATCCTTCCCTCGAGCAGTAGGAGACCGTGTTGGCTAGCTCAGACCCGGTCGTCCAGACCAGGGCCGTGGAGTGGGCCACCCAGGTCGCCGTCAGCCATGGGTTGATGGCCATCTAACACAGAATCGTCCACACATGCTCACCGACGAAAATAAAGTTTTTCCATCCATCCATCGGAAAATAGCGGCCGCCCCTAGCGTTCACCCAAGACCCCAAGCGCGCCTTACGTTCTGCGTATGCGCATTTCGACGCCCCAAGCTCCTTGGGGCCCCAAAGCTTGGAATCCCCTATTCTAAAACTCTCTAATAAGGACTGTGTGCGTACGTAGCGATGGCCAACGCGATTGCAATTTCCTCCGCCGCGGTGGGAGAGGGAGCGCTAACCGTGAAAGCAGTAACAAGTGTGGAGTGTGGCGTGGCTACGCATGCGACATAGATATTGTCACTTTGTCTCGCTGCATCCACGTAGCATGCCTGATCGTCTGTAAGGTGAGTGGTGTCAAATGTCTGGGCCTTGATTCGACGGCGTGAGTCGTGGCGCTCAGCCAGCATATTGCTGGGAATGGGTTTAACCGTGAGGCGGCTGTAGACCCTATAGGAAGCCTTACTATGCTAGTACAATGCGACTGCTGCACCTGGGTGTTTATAAGGCTCTTGCAGAACTTATCGAAGCACTTAAAAGCGCCCAAATTCACCGCCTCTCACGCAACAGGTATGATCGCCCTATACTTGACCGCCTACACGTAACTCATATCGGATAGCTACGGCTTTTCACATGGTGTGGGCATGCCAGTTAAATCCTTTTATCGATAAACGTCCTAATCCCAATTTGGAGCAGTGGGAAGCCATTCTGCACAGCGAGCACCCCACCAACAATGAGGACTGGCTCGCAGGGCCCAGGCTGCGGCGCAGGCCACTGGGCTGCCGATTAGGCGGACCACCCACAACACCGAGAATTCCCATGCAATTAATAAAGTTGTCAATCAATCAAGACGATATCCTTTCTAGGGTGATGGAGAAAATTACCGTCGGCGAGATTTCCCCGCGAGATCTGTCAGCGAGATTCCGGCAGTGACAGGTACTGCGTCTTCCCTTTCTTGCAAACTAATTATCGAACGCCTCTGAACTTTGATGCGTTCAACGGATGCGTTCAACGCAACGAGGGTTGTGTTCGACAAGGGGCGCGCGATGTACCATGTGCAGCAGCAACACTCAAGCTTGCGCACTTTTCCACCTCAGATTGGGCGCCGCCGCTGTGGTGAAGTAGTTAAGATACTGTGCCGTAGTATCCGGGTTCGATCCCGACCGCTGGCAGCTCCGTTTCAATGAAGGTGAACCGGAGAGTCTGTCCGTGTGCAATGCGATATCAGTGCACATGGTGGTTGTGGTTGCGACTGCAAGAACAAGGAAATGAAAATGCACGGGCCTGCCACTGGCTCCAGCTGAGCCACCTCCGCTACCTCGTCCTGGCAGAGGGGAAAATAGAGTAAGAATTATAGGGTCTCTTAGATGTCTCCTAAGAGAGAAATAGCGAATGTCTACCATTCCTCTCCTATCATTAGCCTCTCTCCGTTTGCCTCTTATCGGCATTCGTTGCAGTGCCTCATATAATTATATTGGATTTGCAGGAAAGGAAAGACGCCGTATCTGTCACACTTTCTCCGGCGTCAGTTTGGACGGTACACAACCACCCACCCCTGTCAAGTGGCGTTCCTTGGAACACTTTCATGTGTGACGGTGGTAGGTGGAGGGTGGCTGCTCCTGGCCCTACGAGTCTGAGACTGGTAGGTCACTGCCGCTTGCGGCGGGGGCTAGCCTGCCACCACATTTTATCTGTTGTAGGCCGTCATTGCACCCACTACCGTTTCGGTGGTAGACGACGGCTGTTGCGATGCTCGCCTTTCTATCCCTGTTATTTTATTGCGAAGCAATTCTACTTTAGCTACCACCTCAGCCCGTGCCATGCCGTGGCCGCATAGCCACGCTTGACCTTTCGCGTGACCTCTCTGCGTGACGTCATACCATCTGTGTAAAAACAGGGCCCCATCTCACGCCCTCGCCTTGCGCGGCGCATAGCCACGGCCGCGGCCTGACTGCCGCTCCTCTCACCAGGGGCGCTGCGCGCTATGTGACGTCATACCATCTGCTTAAAAACGGGGCCCCATCTCACGCCGTCGCGTTGCGCGGCGCATAGCCACGGCCGTGGCCTGACTCCCGCTCTTCTCGTCACGCCCACGAGATGCCGCCTCCAGCCTTTACGCTTCGACAGGTTGCAAAGAGAAAGCATCAGCGAGCTACGGAGACAGAAGAAGAACGAGAAGAACGACTTTCCAAGCGAAGGGCTGAAGATGCAGCCAGGCGAAAAAAACGCTCAGCGTCTTCGACAGCAGAATCAACGGCAGAAGCAAGTGAGGAAGTTATAAGTTTGGCCGACAGTGCGGAATGTGCATCTCGTTCCAGCACTACTAGTTGGGAACGCCGGAACGCAGCCAAACGGGAGCGACGTGCACATGGCGCGCGAATTCTTTGGTCGAGACAGTAGGACTGGGCTCACTCGCCGTCCCGGCGGGCTGTGGCGTTTAGCTTCTTTGTGTATTAAGGCGAAAGCCTTTAATGGCTCATGCTATGTGGACAAAAATCCACATAGCATGACTTTTGCGGCATTCTGATTGGGTGTAACATATGTGTGTCGTCATTCTTGTCTGTGCGTGTTTACCCATGCCAAACATAGCAGAAACATAGCACCGCCAAGAGTATCACCATAGCCATAATAGCATAAGCATAACCAGAGAATCACCACAGGTGGTACAATAGCAGAACCGACGTATTGTTTCGCAATTACCATGCTTAACCAAGCTAAGCCACAGCTAATTTTTCTTCTCTATTCTCTCTTCTGTCCGCACGAGGCAGCGGGAGGTTGTTAATGTTGTTGTTGTTGATCTCTAATTTGATGGCATATATCCACACAGGGGGATCGGCCAAGAATTGGGGTGCAGAGGTTGGTTTGTGGGGTTTAATGTCCCAAAGCGACTCAGGCTATGAGAGACGCCGTAGTGGAGGACTCCGCAAATTTCGACCACCTGGGGTTCTTTAACGTGCACTGACATCGCAGAGCACACGGGCGCCTTGCTTTTCGCCTCCATCGAAAAGCGACCGCCGAGGCCGGGAGTCGATCCCGCGTCCTTGGGAGCAGTATTCGAGCTATTAAATTTTGAGATGGATAAGTACATCGCAAAAAAATAAAAGGAATGATTGCTAGGGAATACAGAAGGAAAGTAAAATATGAAAAACCAAAATAAAGAGGATAATTAACAACGCATGCAGTAGGAGAATACTGAGGTTTGTACTTACAGATTAAAAAGTACAAAACATATTAGCAAGGCAGATCAGCTACAGAGCCAGTAGCAGGCCCGTGCATTTTCTTTTCCTTCTTCCTTCAGTGACAACAACAACGTGCGACATTGCAGATGGCAGAAACACTAGACGGGAACTAATCTTGTGGCCCCGCCGGGGTGGTGCAGTGGTAAGACGCCCGACTACTGTTCGGAATACTCGGGTACGAACCCGACCTCGGCGACTGCGTTTCGATGGAGGCGAAACGAAGAGGCGTCCGTGTGCTGTGCGATGTCAGCGCACGTTAAAGATCCCAATGTAGTCGAAATTCCACGAACCGGTTCGTGGAATTTTTAGGTTTGTAGATGACTAATTTCTGTTTTTAGAATGTGACAACCTCGATTTCGAGCAGCAATTCCGTCATGTTTTTACAGTGTTCTTAGAGCATCTTAACCCTATGGTCTTAGCGCACGAAGTGCCTGAAAATGGTTTTATTAGGTTTTTAGATTTGTCATTTCACTTCACCTCATCCCATGTTTGTTGGGCGTTCGAGCCGCGCGGTTAAAAACCGATTCTTCCGTATGCATCTGCTCATTCAAAGCTCGTAAAAAGAGCCATTGTTCATTCAGTGCTTTACAATGCTGTAAAAAAGACATGTCAGCACAGGCTGGAACTTAGCTTCAAAAACCAAGTGTGCCGCCTCACACAGGCCGGTTACCCTTCTGACGTTCTGACTTCTGTGGCAGAGGAAGAGAAAAGACCAGATAAAAAGAAGATGAAGTTTGTTGTGGTGCCATATATGCATCAGGTATCACATAACCTGAGAAAGATTGGCAAGCATGCCGGAGTCGATGTTGTCTTTTCGGCTCCTAACCGACTCTCGAAACTGGTCAAAAAAGTTAATTCGGCTAACAATGAACCAAGCGGCTGCAGAAAAAGACACGCCAAAAAATTTGTGAAGTGCCAGGAAGGTGTAATCTATTCCCTGCCGCTATCCTGTGGGAAGAGTTACATCGGCCAGACTGGCCGATGTCTTAACGAAAGATTAAAAGAACATTATTATAAGGTTACGCATGTCCCTATTACCGGTCACGTGGCTAAGCACTGCAGCAGCTGCAAGGAAGGTGACGATAGGAGTGCCTGCCAACCTTTGTACAATGAGTGTATGATTTTAGGAAGCCATCGTGACCAGTTGACTAGAGAGGTGGTGGAAGCACAAATGATAGCGAGGCTCTCGGAAAGTTGTATAAGTGCACCATCTGTGGCATTATCAGAAAAATAAACAGCTTATCTCGAATGCGAATGTTGATGCGACCCTGTAGTAGTGTGAAGTTTATGTGTTCTCATGATCTGTGTGTCTTGATTTCTATTCTGCCTTCCAGTGGGGTATATATACCGACTGGACAAGCAATAAAAATCAGTTGTCAGTCAGCGCTGTGTTTGTCGTTATTGTCTTCTCTTGTCCCGTTTATCGCGCTGTAGATATGGAACATCGTCACCAACTCGCCCAACAACTGACCTTGTCGAACTCCACTACGGCGCGATTCAGGTGTCCACAGACACATTTGTGACAGATACTGCGCCTTTTCCTTCCTGTGAACCAATTATTATTATTATTATTATTATTATTATTAACCTCGTGGAATCTCGCAGAATACGGCATCTCACGCACAACTCTCGCGCACAAGATTTCATTCCATAAGCCTAGAAAGGTTTTCGCCTTAGAAAGTTAGGCTTGTCCAACGGATGAGTTATCTACCCACCTCCCCGACACGCAGGTCAGGGGGCGGCTGCCGCCGCCTCAGATGCAGGCTGGGAGGTCTTGGATCCCAGCAGCCTCTTCAGCCAGTTGGACAAGCAGGAGCTGGAGCTCAGGGTCCGAGCTGCGCAGTAACGTCCAGATCACACCAAGAACAACCAGCGGAAAAATGTTATTCGAGTCCTCCAAAAAATCCGCCTACAAGATGACGCCCTTCTCGAAGCCTTAAATGAACAATACCTATCTACCACTACTCGCACACCACTACCTGACTACCGCGGCAACCCGAACCCCAAATTTGACGAAGACATTTCGCCATGGGAAGTACGGGCAGCCATGCACAAGCTCAGAACAACATCAGCACCTGGGGCAGACAAAATCACTAACAAAATGCTCAGGAACCTGGATGAGAACTCCATACAGGCCATTACAGACCTTTTCAACGAGTGCTGGCAAAATGGAATGCTCTCAGCGCAAGGGACACATGCGAAAATCACCTTCATCCCTAAACCAGGAAAACCTTTGGATCTCAAAAATCTCCGACCCATCTCTTTAACATCCTGCTTAGGGAAACTTCTTGAACATGTGGTTCTGGCCCGCTCGCAGGTACACATGCAAGAGAAAGACCTATTCCCCCCTCTATGATTGGATTCCGCAGCCATCTCTCCACTCAAAACGTTATGTTACAGATCTAGGAAGAGATTCTACACCCCAGGAACGCTAAACGCACCAGGGCCATCTTGGCCTTGGATCGCACCAAGGCGTTTGACAATGTTCACCATTCAGCCACTATGGACGCTCTCTCGGATATTTCAGTGGGCGGAAGGACACACTCCCATGTAGCGGCCTTCCTTCGCAACCGAACGGCAGAACTAACATTCGGTTCACTATCTTCACCAACCTTACAACTAGGTAGCAGAGGTACCCCTCAGGGTTCAGTCCTCTCTCCATTTCTTTTCAATATTACACTCATTCCTAAGGCAAAAGCCCTGACAGTTATCCTTCACCTCTCCCATTCATTCTACGCGGATGACATTACTCCGGACATCAACGGGTAATGTCGGTCAAATGGAGGAAACGCTCCAGGCTGGGGCGGACATCGTCGCGGCGCATGCCGCGGCGGTGGGCCTCACCTGCTCACCGAGTAAATCAGAATTGTTGCTCTTGCACCCTTCAAGGTGCCGCACAGACATGGGTCCACCGCCTAATATTAGAGTCAACACTGATGACCAACACGTCCCCGAGGTTGATAAGGTGCGTATACGAGGCATCGTTATTCAGAACAACGCCAAGAATACTGCCACTATTACTAGGCTCAGAAACACAGTCATCCAGACCATGAGACTCATTAGACGAATTGCGAACCGTCACCGGGGGATGCGGGAGCACGACCTCCGCCGTCTTATACAAGCGTTCGTGGTGAGTCGAGTGGTGTACTCTCTTCCATATTTGTTTCTTTCCACGGTGGAGGAAGAAAAAGTAAATTCACTAATCAGGCAAGCCTATAAGCCCCGCCGGGGTGGTGCAGTGGTAAGACGCCCGAATACTGTGCCGGAGTTCCCGGGTTCTAACCCGACCGCGGCGGCTGCGTTTCGATGGAGGCGAAACGAAGTGGCGTCCGTGTGTTGTGCGATGTCAGCGCACGTTAAAGATCCCCAGGTGGTCGAAATTACTCCGTAGCCCTCCACTACGGCTCCTCTTTCTCTCTTTCCACTTTCATTCCCACCTTCCTCCCTTCCCTTACGGCGCGGTACGGGTGTCCACAGAGCAAGTGTGACAGTTACTGCGCCTTTCCCTTCCTGTCAACCAATTTAACTTAACTTTAAGCCTATAAAACGGTCCTAAATCTACCCAGACACACGTCGAAAGCCCGTCGCCTCCTTATGGGGGTTCACAATACCCTAGATGAGCTTAGCGAAGCCACTCGCACAGCACAAGTTGAACGCCTATCATCCACCACAACCGGGAGGCATATTCTCTCGTCCTTAGACCCATGCACTCAACCCCGAGAGAAATTCAATCTCTTTTAATCCATCCACTCCCGAAAAACGTCCACCCGGTCCATCACCTAGCTCGGCGAGAAGCTAGAGTCGCCGCGCAGCACAAACAGTGTATGTGGATACTGCAGAATATGCTGCCGTGCCACGTTCCCGCCACCACATCCCACGCTTTCTCACATCGACGGCACGTACTGGCGACAACTCCAAACACATTCGTTTCCATCTCCTCAATTTGCCCACATATTTCAACCCACGGACTTCCCACCGTACTGCACCACATGCAACGCCACCCCACCCACCCTCTACCATTACTTATGGGAATGCCCACATCCAATCCGCGTTCCTCCCGTCAAACACCCCACCCCCTCCTCCTGGGAGGCTGCCCTTCTAGCCACCCAACCTGCAGATCAGTTACGGCTGGTCGAGCGGGCTAAGCTAGAAGGAACAGCCAGAGGGCTCCTGGACTAAGAGGTCCTCCTGGGAGTGTTTACATTTTTTTTAATAAAGTTTTTTCCTCCTCCTCCTCCTCCTGCTCATCAAGCCTATGTCTTGAGCGTGGTTGCCAACCCTACAGTTTCTGGTTCGGTTAAAGCTGCATCCTCATTAGAGGCAGAAGAAGCCGCAATTGCATTGGCAATCTCCTCAACCACTGCCACACTAATCTGTAGTGACTCAAACACAGCAATCTGCACTTTCGCACGAGGCAGGATTCACATGCCTGCTGTCAAAATTCTCAATTCTATTCAACCCCTGACCAAATCAGTTGAACTCCTATGGGTACCTGCTGATACGGCCAACCCTGGGAATGAAGCTGCCCACAGCATAGCTCGAACGCACGTCAACCGAGCAGGGCAGCTACAGACCTAGGCAGTGCACGCGAACGCCTGGTTACCTATAACGAAATTACTCTCCACTACAGGGAGCAACGACTCCAATATCCGCCCCCATACCAATCGCTATCTAAACTCTAGCCGGTGACCTGGCGCCAGCTCCAGGCCCGTACCTTCCTACCTGCAGCACACCTTGCCCATATCCACCCCGGCCTTTTCTCCCCTGTATGCCCCCTCTGCGGGGCACCCAAAGCCGACTTTCATCAAATCCTCTACATGTGCTCTGAGCTCCAGCCACCACGCAATTTGCAACCAACAGACATAGAGCGATGGGAGATCGCGGTGTCCAGCTCGGACCCAGCTGCACAAAAGGAGCTGGTGGGCTGGGCACTAAAAGTCGCTGGGAGCCACAAGCTCCCGGCCACCCTACACGATATCGAGCCGACCCATCAAAACAAACAATAAGGCTCAAGATTCAGTAAACGTTTTCACCACCACCAGCAACGTCTCCCAGGTGTGTCTACAAGAAAAAGAAGAGGGATGGAGAGAGACGCTCTTCGCAACCGCCGCCATCCGCCACTGAAGAGGTAGCGGGTGCAATGACGGCCTCCAACAGGTACATCTAGTAACATTGGCTACAACCGCTAATGGCAGGCGCCCCCCCCCCCCTTCCCCGCAAACGGCTGGGGCCTATACAATTCCTAGCCTCGTAGGGCCA
>JAJIZL010023676.1:74823-130876 GCA_023969395.1 Amblyomma maculatum
GAGGATAATAAATTTTCGGCGCTGTGGGCATCTGTCAAGAAAAGGAAGAAAAAATCTTGCCTTTGGAATCAGCTCTGTTTTGCACTGATGATTTGCATGCCGATGACGGTAATCGAATCTTGGCAACGATATTGCTGCCATTTGGGATTTCAGTTCAATCAGCACAACTGGTGTCCGCGGCCATTCTGTCATTGCTCTCGTAGCTAATTAGGTTAATACCACTGCTGCACGGCTGGCTTCACCGTCATTACACTTAACCGAGAATACCGAATTAAAACGCGATTCGCGGCTCACTGTTGTTACACAGCTCGCCACCCTTCTCGGCTACGTCAACAATTACCAATTAGGTACAGCAAACGAAATGAATATGATCGGCAGAATGAAGCTGCATTTGCATTAGTATTTTGTAACGCAGCCTCTGGATTGCCGTGCTGCTAGCTCGGCAACAGCACGCGCTCAAGCATCGTCCGAACACAGCACTGCCTTCACATGCCGCGCCGGCCGCGCCTTCCGCAAGCTGTCCGTAGATCCCTTGCGTTAGCATCAAGAAACCATGCTCAAATTTATTTGTGTCTTCAGTAATAAGTGCAGGTGTAACGGAATATCAAAAATTAACCCTTATTGAGGCTCGCTGACCCGTACCGAGATGCTGGTAGGATAACTTCGATACAAGCAAGTTTCTCTTCACAGCTGTGTAGCGGCAGTCGCCGGTGCCGTCGCTGCTCATCCAATCTTCGTGTACGTATATATTAACTCATCTCCTGAGGCGGCGCCGTGATAAATGATATTGTGAAAGCTACGCGTGTCCCAAGATTCATTCTCTGGGCGACCATGATGAAGGCACAGCAGAACTTCTACATAATGTAGCCACCATTTCATCAACCTTGCTCACAGCGACTTTATATATGTGGAAATTTGATTTCTTCCATGCCTTAGTTATAACTCTCGTTTTCGGTTCTTCCATCTTTATTTCGCTTTTTTTTTATCCTCAGCCTAGTTCGCTCGAGCTCCGGCCAGTTTTTCTACTGCCCACTTTACCAGTAACGCTTCTTGTCGTTTAACCCCACTCGCCTTTGTGGGGGCGCCTGGTAAAGAAAATACACAGGAGAAAACAGCTTTGTCTGCCGGCCCGCAACTATCCTTTTCCTTTCCTTTCTGGGGCCATCAGTCCCCTTCCATGTCCCAAACCTCGTTTGTCACGTTCCCCGGCCTTCACTCGGCCGGCAGCGTCTTTTGCATAGTGCCGCCGTCGACGCTCGTTTTGAGCAGGCCCGGAGTGTCCGGTCGGCGGGTATCTTGTGCCATTGATCCCCTTGTCTGTACAGGCTTTTGGCCATTTGGCTCCTTTTAAAGTTTTTCTACCTTTTTGCTCTTTTCAGCCACCTTTTATCCTTCAAATTTTGCTTTATGCGGAATAAGCGAACAGGTTTTAGCACATTTTGGGTCTTCTCCTGATTGCTTCATTTGAACAAGCTGACTTTTTTTCTTTTTTTACTTTGAAGTACCGCTGAAAAGGTCCTTATTTTCTTCAGAGTGCCCTGCAGACGACCGTGTCACCTTGCTGTCTTGTAGTCCTGTCTCGTACCTCCCTGTCTGCAGTAAACGTGGCTTGGAATGCCGGAGGCTTATTCTTTTTTTTTTTCATATTTGAGCTGCCTCTTCTAAGCAAATATTGTAAAAGCGCAAGGGGTGCAACACAGCCACCGCGTCACGTGTGCTGCATGCAGTTGTGGTCCTTGAGATTGATGGTTCATGGATCCATTGAGCTGAGCCGCCGAACGGTTTCTGACACAAGAGGCGAAACGCGCGCTTCTATGAGTTCGCCTAGCATTGCTCGCAAATGTCGCAAAAGGCCTTTGGACGTGAGCGCGTATGAGAGTTAGGGATGACTCGCAGATAGAGATAAAGCGTTTAAGACGACTGAGGGTTTCATTTTCAAGCCGTGTGGGTAAGGGTGAAATGCATCGGCGTGCGTGCACTTAACGCTAGTTTAATACGAATCCATAGTGTAATTTGCGCTTCGTGCTGTTTATGGATGTAATTTGTTTACGAGGTATGTGGTGCTAGGCGCTACGTATGAGTGGTCTATCTTCCTTGCATGCTGTCTTGTCTCTTTCATGCTGGTCGTTTCTCGTAGCGAGTAGTTTATTTTTTTCGTTTAGAATGCCGAGGTCCGGCAGCGTCTTGTTGCACGACGGATGATGATGTTAGCCAAATTTAGTGCCCTTTCTGCTGCCCTATCGATCATGGTTCGCTTTCGCCAAGTGCTCAAATCTTCGACGATCATTCATTACACCTAATCCTAATTTACTTCTTCATTACAATACATCGTTTTATTATTTGGCCATAAAGAAAGTGTCTGATAGCGCATTCGCCAAGTCCAATCAAATCTGAGGCTCTGAACCGATATAAAGATGCAATGTCGAATCATTTTAAGTCAAAACACACAGAGAAGGGTCCAGACAATAAATCCGAGCGAAAATGCCAGATTTTAACATCAGCGTGGTTCGACGAACACGGTAAGGTGAAGGAGCAAGCGGTTCAACGTTTCTACAGCGCCGCATATAACCATCACAAGCACTGTCTGTCGCGAGGCCGTAGTTAACTATTAAATAGTACAAAAGCAAAACGACTTTGCCAGCCAAGTTGATGCCAGACTATCTGCCATCAAATGCAGCGGCGCCCGAGCTGCGGCACGGAATAGAAAGGACGGCGAGAAGACAGGGATTGGAAAGAAAAGAAGGGACATACGAAAGAAAGGACGCGGCAGGTTATAATGGTATAAAATCAGTCACATGGAAAGTGTACAATAGCATGATGCCCGCCGCCCATTGTCTCAATTTATCAAAGCTTGCCAATACGGATAGGTATCAAATGGCGGCACAGCACCGCCACGAACGCCACACAGGTTGCCGGATACAAGGAACACTCTGCCGTAGCGAAGACGCACCCTCTCTCCTAGCAGCGAAGAGCCCTATCCAGCCATCTGGTCGGAAGGGGAAGTGGAGGGAGGCGTGCGCGTGAGAGGGGCGGAAACCGGTTGCTCGCCAGTTCCCGAATCCGATCCTCCAGAGAGGCGGTTTGCCTGCAAGCACTCCCAAACGTAGTTTGAAAAATTTGTCTCTTCGTCCCGTTGTCCACCGCGGAGGAATGGGTGCCTTGTAGCGAGCTAATGCGTGTAGGTGGGCAGGTTACAGTGGAAAATCAATTCCCTTCAAGCGCCGTCCATTATCGTACTGATATTAGCCTGTCCTTCTACCGCACTAAAATTTACAGAAAGCCCCTTTTTCCCCTGAGACTGCCCGTGCATCTGCCGTGTCTGTAGCGTCGGTCCCGCTGAGCTAGGGGCGAGGCAGCAATGACTGCGCGCGAGTGCTGGAGACGTGCGGGGAAGTTGCTTGTGCAAGCATATGACGTCCTCGTTTTTGGCCAAGAACGTGTGATATCAGGTTGCTCCACGAGAGTCAAATCTTTTGTAGTGCATAAAAGATGGAATGTATCATCGACGCGAGAACAAGGATAGATCATTTGAAGAGATCGCTACAAATTTGGAAGCAGATTTCACAGGTGAGAAAAATTTATTCATCCGGTTGTCTTAAGGATTGAGATAAGAGAGAAGTAGCTTTGCAATTGTTCCTATCAAATTCATTCGCACTCATGGAGAAGCATGGAACTAAACATGAGCGTTGCGGTCGCGACTGCGCCGGCAATCGCCCGTGATGCTATTTGACGTGCGCGCGAATGGCGCAATTAGCGGTATGCATGCACGGCAGCAGATACACTCAATTCTGTTATTTTGCGCAAAAAACACGACACAAAAGAAACGAGGTAGACGCGCTTGTCCTGTCTACCTCGTTTCTTTTGTGTCGTGTTTTTTTGCGCAAAATAACAGAATGCTTAGGCACCAACTAGCCTGCAAAAGCGTACTCGCAAGTTATAGACACTCAAGGCGCGCTCTGTTTTGGCACAATGAGTTGATTTTAAGGTTGTTCGAAGGCGACTGAGGGCAGAGAGGTAGTCGCGCAGAAGAAAAAATTATGGCTGGTAAAACATTAGCCTCTACATGGAACTCTGTAACACTGTACAGTGTCTTTTTACAAAGTTAGTATTTTGAAACTGAAATAAACATGTTTATACGCAACAAACAAAAACCTAGTGTTTTATTTTGGACAAGAAAGATGTGGGTTGTTTTACATGCGCGGAAAAAAAAAATTCTTGCCACTGCAGAACGCATTATAGTATTTTTCTTGTGACCTCGCTACCTGACGTCACTACATACCTTGGATGGTCGCTACAATTACGTCAGAAGGTTGTGTTACGTTAGAACATTTTGTTGTTGCGACAGAACTTTGTGTTGTTACGTCAAAACATTGTGTTGTCTGCGGCGACATCACAAAGTTTTGTTGCCGTAACAGACAGAACGTTGTGTTGTTACGTCAAAACTTCGCGTTGTATGCTGCGACAACACAAATTTTTGACGTAACAACACAACGTTCTGTCGCAACAACAAAATGCTCTGACGTAACAACACAACGTTCTGTTGTTACAACACAATGTTCTGTCGTAACGACACAAAGTTCTGACGTAACAACAAAAGACACAGAAATATCTGTAGTAACATCAAACATTTCTGTAGTGCGATAGAAATTTCTGTAGTACAACAGAAATTTCTGTCGTCTTTTTCGACTGGGAAGGCTAGGTTGAAACGGCAAGGTCGTGACGGCAAGGCCAGCGATTCCTTGTCCAGCCCTTTAATCCGATGATAAAACTCAGGCGAGTGCCCGAGCCGACGCCGCGGAACGATGATGATGGTATGTACAAATGAAAGAGGAAGATCATCGCATGTACAAATTAAACAACATTCACTGAAGGCTCACACAATCTGCCTGAGGGGTTGGATGCGGCCAGCCTGGCCGCTACTAACTAACCGATGCATCGCGGAGCAAAACGGTTTCAAACGAAACACATGAACAATTTCAGTACCACGGTGGCGTCGATCGGCTGGGGGATGAACAGGCGTCACTTTGTAGTTCACTGGGGAAGTTTGGCTGATGACCTCATAGGGACCTACGTAGCGGTGGTGAAATTTGTCACTAAGGCCAGGGGTGCGCAATGGTGTATAAAGCAGTATTTCGTCACCAGGACGAAGAGACCACGCGATGTGTAGAATCATAGCGAGTCTTTCGGTCTTCCTGTCACGCTGCTGTGTTTAGGCAGTCAAGATGACGGCATCTGGCCACACGAGATAAAAAATGGGTAGGTACTGATGTGGAGTAGTCGGGCGTAGAGAAGAAGAAAGTGTCAAGAATTGTAGTGGGAGGACGGCCATAAACAAGGAAAAATGAAGAGTAACCGGTACTTCGCTGTACTGCTGCATTATAGGCGAATGTGACGAATGGTAGAATAGTGTCCCATTTTCGATGATCTGGTGTGATGTACATGGATATCATATCCGACAAGGTGCGATAAAATCGCTCAGTCAGACCGTCAGTCTGGGGATGGTAGCTTGAGGTTGTCTTATGAAGGGTGGATGACGCGTGAAGAACTTCGGCAACAACTTTCGATACGAAGGCTGTACCGCGGTCACATACGAGCACCCGAGGAGCGCTATGACGCAATACAATTGATCGCAAAAAGTAATTTGCTACTTCTTCATCGGAACCAGTCGGTACAGGTGCTGTCTCAGCGGTACGTGTGAGGTGGTCGACAGCTGTTATAATCCAATGGTTACACCCATCGGAGAGAGGTAGGGGACCATATAAGTCGATGCCGACTACGTCGAATGGCGTGTCGGGACATGGAAGAGGTTGTAAAAGGCCAGCGGGCGAAGAAGTCAGCCGTTTGCGACGTTGGCACAGAGGGCAGGATGCGACGTATTTGGCAACGGTGGAAGATAAGCCAGGCCAAAAGAATCGTTTTCTCACACTGTCATAGGTTTTGTCAAAACCAAGGTGACCTGCAGTAGTGTCATCTTGGGGAGCCGCCAGTATACGTGGGCGAGGCACACGCGGCACGACTGGGATCCAGCGAGTTCCATCCGGGCTATTCACGTAGCGGAGTAGGATGCCATCTTCGAGCTTGAAATTGCGAAGCTGACGGCGAATCCTATGGGCGGCTCCGAAGCACCGATAAGGCGGTCTATGATAGGATGGCAGTAGGCATCGGCTAATTGCTGTGAGCAGAGGGCGTTCTTATTCTCAGAGTCGTCAAGACAAACTGTTGTGATATATACGTCGGGAAAAGAGATGGTCGGCTCTGGTCAGAGGTGGAAATGCATTGGGAAGAAAAACAGCAAGCTGATTCCGAAAGTGGACAGCGACAAAGAGCGTCGGCTTCTTGGTGTTGGCGACCAGATTTATAAGTGACGTTGAAATGTTAATCTTGCAGGCATAGAATCCAGCGGCCAAGTCGGCCTGTCAAATTTTTGAGTGAAGACAACCGGCAAAGAGCATGGTGGTCGGTCACAACTGTGAAGTGCCGACCGTATAGGTAAGGGCGAAATTTTGCACAGCCCAGACGACGGCAAGACACTCCTGCTCGGTAATGGTGTAGTTTTTCTCAGCTGGAGCCAGAGCCCGACTGGCAAAGGCAATTCCTTTCTCACGCGATGTTGCATCACGCTGCAGAGGTACAGCGCCAAGACCGTGACCACTGGCATCGGTATGCAGGATGGTTGGACCGCTGTCACTGAAGTGGCCAAGAACAGGATCTGATCATTAAAAGCAGTTTTGCACTGTTCAGTCCACACGAAAGGGTTGCGTGCTTTAAGTAGCTTCATTTCATTGTGAGACAAAGTGATTTGCTGTAGGCAGTTCTTCGAGTAGCCTGTTTACTACAGCGCTGCTCAATTTGCAAGCGTCGTCTGCTGTGGCGTCGAAGCGAAACAAAATATATAGGCCTAGCGACGATCAGGGAGTGCGCTCGTCCGCCACGCTCTCTGCAGGCACCGCTCCTATAAGCTCGCTTCATCCGGCGTTGCAGGCGCTGCGAACATGTCTGATTTCACGATGTGGTTGAAGCCGGACAATTTTCGGCGTTACGTTGAACAGCGCACCGCGCAAACTAACTGAAAGATATAAAGGACGGGCAGCTGCAGCTACAGTACGCGTGCGTTTGTTGTCGCGCCGTTGGGCGATACTCGAAGGTTTATAAACGAGCTGTCGACTATGATTGCATCATATACAATGAATATTCCTTTTCTTGCTACTGAGACGAGCTTGATTGTGTAAAGGGCAGTTGTTAAGCGGGCCAGCTCTTGCTCTTTTCGACTCGCGCAACTGGGCTGACTTTGCTCTCGCTGACGACGCACTCAACAGCGTCTTTCGTAGGGCCCTTATTTTATTTTTATTTTTTTGAACTGCTGGTGGCTCGAACGCGTACGGTAAGTGTTAGAAGTGTTTTAAATTGTTCGAACAATCAATAACATGTTAGATCGAGCTCTCAAGTCCCATGAAGCGACGCGCACGCAGAAACACCGCCGGCGCCGGCCTCGCATACAAAACTTGACGTCATGGTGTGTCCGGCCAGTTACAGACAACAGCGGCTTTTGCTGGTGCTCGTTTTCCTGTAAAAACAGCTGTTTGCGCTCCTTTCTGCCTATTTTAAGTACGATAGTCTTTCTCAGCGGACAAAAAACTACAAAATGACGCACATAACTCATTTTTGTTCAGAATACGTTTCAGCTTCCCTTTAAAGGGGCTCTAAAGAGCTAGAGATACAGTTTTTCAATGCCTAGTATATGTAAGAATGTTGATGTAAGATAATCTTCCCACAAATATTTTTGAAATGCGGCATTTGGAAGCAGAGAGAGAGAGAGAGAGAGAGAGAGGACTTTATTTACACCGACATGAATCTCGAGGCAGGGGCTTAGCCAGGGGGAGGGTCTCCTCCTTGCCGGCTCTCTTGCGCCGTGGCCACAGAGGTCTTGGAGTAAGCCTCCTCCGCCAGGAGTAGGACGGTCTCTAGTTCATCCGCATTTGGGCTGCTGGTGTAGGACTCCCAGGTAATTTGATCAAGGGGATCAGTTTATTTAGCTCCCGGAGAATCGAGGCATTGCCACATTAGAGGATTTTGACTCAGAGGTACGTTGCAGAGATTGCAAGCCTCTGAGTCACCTGTCAACTCATTATGCAGAGTATCATTAGGAAAAAAAACGATTGGCCTGAATTTTCTCCAGGTCCTGCATTCTTAGATTGTAAGAGACCTATCTGGTGGTGGATAGATCCTTCTGCTTATAGAGGAGGAAACAACTTTATTCAACGCACTATATTAAGCGTCGAGAATGTCCTGGGCCAGAGTCACCAAGGCCAACTGGTCCTTCAGCTGGTCAGAGGCTAACCAAGCCGGCCAGGTTGGGGGAGGAGGGTGTGGAAAGTGAGTCTGGGAGTCTCAGAAAGCTCCTTGTAGGTGATGAGGGGGTCTGCCTCCGGGTAGCGGGGTCTCTACGGCCGCTCTGGTGTATACATCTCGAGCGAAGCGATCGGCAGCCTCATTGCCTGGTAGACCCTCGTGAGCTGGAACCCAGATGACTGAGATCTCCCGGTTTAGCGGGTGCTTTCTTAGTGGACTGGCCGCCTGCTTGGGAATGAGGCCTTTGCCGAAGTGCCCAAAAGCCGCCTTATTATCCGAGAGAATAGTTTTGGCTTTAGTGCGTGCACATGCTAGCGCTATCGCAGCCTCTTCAGCTATTAAAGCGTTACGCGTATGAATGGATCCAATTACTTCCTGGGAGTGGTTCCCATCTACCACTGATATGACAGCGTCCCGCAGGCAGCATCGCAATAGGCTGATTCCTCAGGAGGGTCGTTTATTAATTTGCTTTGAATAAATTTTGCTCTATGCTGTCTTCGTTCCTAGTCATGAATCGGGTAAATATTCTTTGGGATCGGTGCAATTTTGAATAGTTTCCGCGTCTCAAGCTCCAGTTCAGCAACATAGGTTGGCTCACCTCACTGAAGTTGTAGTTCTTTTAGCATTTTTCGGCCCACTACAGTAGAGTTGAGCTGCCAGATCTGGGCCTCTCTGACAGCTTTAGCAATCTCTTCCAGGTATTATGCATTCCCATAGCTAGAAGCTTCTCCGTCGACGAGTTGGGGCGATGCCTAAAGCCCTTTTGAATGACCTTCTGTTCACTTTGTCTAACTTCCCTACTTCATCTGGATAGAGATTGAGAAAGGGGGTGGCATAAGCGGCATTTGGAAGCAGAGTTATTTGCAATCAAAATTTGAATATCTGCGGCTCCTTTCAACTTTTTTAGCACGCGCAAAGGCAGGCCCTCCTCCACGGGCCTCGCCTACTGACACGTCACGACTGACGGATTTGCGCTTTTACTTTTTGCTTAGCGCCGCACGCCGCAACTTCCGTTTTGGCGCGCTTGCTTGCCCAAGCACCGCCGTGGGGCACTCCTCTGCTTCATCGTCGGCTATGGCGCACCTCGCCCTTCGGCGCAACTCTGAACTTTTGTTTCCATTTATACATCCCTGGCGTTGACCTCACCCGCGATTTTGTGTTACGTCGTGTGCGCTACGGGTGCAGGACTCTCTCCTTCCATTCATTATTACAACGCAAGGACGGCACAGAACAAGAGGAGGACACAACAGCGCGGCACAGAACAAGAGGAGGACACAACCACGCTGCACAGAACAAGAGGAGGTCACAACAGCGCTGCACAGAACAAGAGGAGGACACAACAGCGCTGACTGTCAACTAAATTTTATTCGAGACCAGTAGGGCTTTTATACCGCCTGGCGATCAGAAACGAAAAAAAAAAAACAGGAAAACATGCAAGAATAGCAACAGGAATGTGCTAGGGTACAATAACGGAGGTTGGGCGACACGTATCAGATTTCACATTCTGGATATTTGACCTCTTTCTTGGACAATGCCACTGATGGTGCGCTTATGCTCTGTGCCGTCCTTGCGCTGTAATATTGAGTGTATGTAACCAACTCGCCCAAAATGTTGTATTAAGGGTGCAGGACAGCTCTGGGCTGGACTGCCCACTCTCTGAGTTTGCGAAGGCAGTTGTCGAAGTGTGGAAATGCCGTTTCGACTGGATATGAGGGGAGGTCGCCACAATGAGCAGCTCTGACTGCGAAGGTATTGCTAGTCAGTAGTGTCGATAGGAAAAGCATTCTGCATAAAGTGTCTCAAGCCGCCAACCTCCGGAAAAAGTGGCTCATCGGACAGTCAGCATCGGTGAGGAAAACGTATATCTACGTTACCGGACGGCATTTCTCTCTCGATGCGCGTAATGTTAACCCGGTTGTGGTTCGCGATTTGGGCATCCCAGCAAGACTGCGTCTGCGTGAAGGAGCGGTATCAACGCTGTTTCTTTCAACGTTACCAGGCAGTACTGAACCAAAAGATTGTGATAATATTCGCTGTATCACAGTGCAGTGTGGAATTTTTTTTTAAACTCAGGCGCTCTTGCTCAGCGTTGTTTCGTGTATAAGCGTGAATAGACCGATTTCACCGACCGGTCTAGTAGAAGTAAGTGGTTTTATTGAATAAATAAAAATAATAATAAAGGAAGGAAAAGAGTTTTGCCTGCCCCGGTATCTGCTATCGAAATGAACTGAAGCACCTGAACTAGGGCGGCGGAAATAAAGCGATAGCAAGTAGACAGGTAGGAGAAATCAAAGAGGTGAGCGACAGGGAGAAAGGACAGTTTAGGTTAAAACTTAAAGGAGTATAATACGATATTGTACTTTCACAGTGTGAGTTTGTTTGAGGCCCGCCCGCGATTGCCTTAGCACACTGGAGGACTCTGCACTGCAGACGAGCCTTCGCAATGAGAATTACGTGAATAAAATAAAAATAAACGCGCCAGCCGCGCGCCTGCTGTGTCTTTGTCACTAAGAAAAGGTAAAACACGCCCACTGCACATTGCACTTGACAGCCGGAGTGGGACGTCCGGTCGTTATTGTCCGAGATAGCACGATGCGCACTACCTGGCGAGGTGGAACAGACGGGCCTCCACACCCGTCTGCTCGAAAAACGCGCACAGGCTCGCAAGGGTTCGCTCGCGAATGCGCGCACTGCCTGGCGGCCACAGGAGTGTTGTGACGCTGTCCGCGATTACGCCCTGCGATACCGCCAGCATCTCGCGGCGTGGCTCAGCTAGCGCGGCACAGTGCAGGAGCAGGTGCTAGAGAGTTTTCACCGCACCCCAGCCGTCACACGCGTCGATTGTCGCGAGTCCATGGCGCAATCGTCGTTCCCCACACGCATCCCACACGCGCACGAAGGATCATTCCGCGCTGCGACCTTGTCAACGAACGACCGCTAACGCTATGTATGCGCTCACCTCGTGCGATGCGCGGGTCGGGGTGCTGCATTCGGAGGTGGTCGCTGATGACCGCGCTCATATCCTCGAGGGCGAGGGGCTCGTCGGTTGTGCTGCGGTCGCGAGTTCGTCGGCTCATTCGTCGTCCTCGATGTCGCAGAGGCCGGGTATCCATTGTGCGCGGATGGTGCAACCGTGCTCCGCCAGCCGCTCGAGGATCTGGCACAGCAACGGTGTTCCCCGGCCTGTTGTTCGAAGGCGGCTGAGGGCGGCGCGAGAATCACACAGCAAGGCACACCTGGGCGGCGCCAGAGCGAGCGTGAGCAGCAAATCGAGGCCGAGCTGAAGCCCCAATAGCTCCGCCGTGGTGAAAGAACCTAGGAAGGGCACATGCTGTTTGTTGCCTGTGAACAACCTTTGAACATTTTTGTTTTTCACTTTTTCACTTCTTCACTTGTTAAAAATGTTTGATCAATTACACACTCAATTTTCTAAATCCGCATGATAAAGCATTGGCTTTTCATTGTGACAATTTTGACACCTTTGAGGCCCCTTTTTCTAATTTTTGATTTTTTAAAATTTAATTACACATTGTAAATTTTCATAAATGGCAACATCAAGCACTGCCTTTTAATTCAGATAATAGGACACAAGTTTTCATTTTTCAATTAGTTCAGCAAATAAGTGGCAAATTATACTAAATTTTCTTAGCATCATCAAATTAGTTTTTCATTCTGAGCGTTTTGAGACTATTGAACTACCCATTTTCCAATTTTTTTTATTTCCTTTTTTAATCGATAATTCACATTATTTTCATTAGCTCGTCATTGGCTATCAAACACAAATCAATTATCAATCAGTAGAAGGACAAATCACCATGATATGGTTTTTACGTACCGTTCCTTATTTCCGGCATGTGGTGTCGAGAACCATTACTTCTACTACTACAACGCCAACGGCTTTTAGGCCGAATGAGCTGTATAAACTATTGCCTAAACACAAAACACTGGAGTAATATATGTGTCATGTGCTGTTATAGCACCCAGCAACGGGACAGGTCAATTTTCCCAATGAACTACGGCATACACACGAGCTAAAAATAGCTCGGAAACACGGCGCGTAGGCTCTTCGGGCGGCTGGAGCGGCCGGTTCAGCCGGTTGACTACACGTACCAGCATGCACCGCGACAGCGGTGGCGTCGCGAAACAGGCCAGTGAGATCGGTCTATTGCCATGGTCAAAACCAAGGCGACCTTCCGATGGGATTTTAATATTTTTTTCAGTTACCGCTATAACTATTCGACCCCAACACCAATGCACCCATATAAGTATCGTCATCGGCGTTCAGCGCCGGATTCTTGACCGGCATGTACTTATGGGGGTCGAGTCCCATATCAGCACTCATTCGCCGAAGCCGCTGCTCGAGCTCGGGGTCCATAATCAGGGTGTCTAGCAACCGGGAAAACTGGGAATTGTCAGGGAAATTTCATGCACCGGGAAAAATCAGGGAAATGTCAGGGCAACCATCGAAAATTTCGCCAAATAAGGGAAAATGGCACGATATAGTGTGCTGTGCATTTTCATTAAGGTACCGCATAGCAAGTATAGTATTCATGCAGATTTTATTTAAATATTTTTCTGTGCTGAGCGCGCGGCCGCCACCGCGGCCGCGCCGCAAGGCGAGATATATTACTTCGACGCCAACCCATGGCTAAGCTGCCACAATAGGAGAACCAATGCGCACGTGAATTGGGTACTCAATAAAATATGCGAAAGCGCCGCGTGAGACAAAAAAAAAAAAAAAAAGAAAAGACGCGACAGAACGGAAATAACCGCGCCGGTAGCGGCCAGCGCGAAAGCATAGAGCTAGGTAGGGCGTCCAGTTGCAAGTACAGTTTTTGGAGCCCTGAAAACGGTTTCTTGAAAAAACTAGCGACCCGGAGCCAAGGAGGATCGAGCCCCACCATGACACTGAGTGGCCCTGAAAAGGTCCGTTGTGACTCACGTCCTCGAGATCTCGCCGCAGGTTCCGCGCTTCGTGTGCACGATAAAATTGCATAACACTTCCAAGTCGCCAAACATGAACTCGGTAGATTCCGTGCTGACGGCGGGGTGAAACTCGCGTTGGGCCGCCGACTTCCATGACAGAACGGGTTTTGCGCTAACCACTCAACACAGTGTGTCGGCGCCGCCATAGAGTAGTACGCGGCGGCAGTGGTGGAGGTGGAAAGAATTTATTACAAAAGGAGAGGCGGCGTCAACTCGAAGTGTACCATCATCCGGGATGCAGTTTGCGCTTCACTTTATTTTTTTTTTCACTTTGGTTTGCCTCGAAATAGTATATGTAATTTTAACCCATGGTGTTGTCATCGGAAGTCTGGTTGACGCTCCCTGCAAATCTAACAAGCCTAGCATCGGCTGTAACGCAGGTACCGACGGCACGCTTGTTTTTTTTTCGCGCCCGTTTCTTACGGCTTCCAAAGGCTCGTTGCGTGCACGGTTACAATCTATTGTTTTCGATCGCAAGGAAAAGCTACACAAAGCGGTGCATCAAGAAACGAGCTCAAACGCAAACTCGCACATAGCGGCAGCGACGGCAGCGAACGCAAAACTGAAAAAAAAAAAAAAAAAAGAAATGACGCGCCTATCATGATAGCCAATGGGAGACCCGGAACGGCGCGCTTCAAAAGCGCGCCCCGTGAGAGCTAATCAGAGACCACAAACATCCTTCGGAAAACCGTCGTGCGCAGCCAGTCCGCTTGAGTGAAGCCATTTTGAGATGGCGCAAATTTCGCACAAAGAAAACCTTTTCAAACCAAGCCCAAGATAACCTTGGTTGGCGGCCTGCAATACCCGCAGGAATTTAAAACAAATTTTCTCTTTTCGGGGAGGATTTCATGGCTGCCGTGATGTTTTGAAAGCCGATTTTCGCGCATTTCCTGACCGAATTCAACGTCAATAATTTAAGCGCAAGTGCCTGAAAGGATAAACGTTCCGAAAGGGAATTTTTTTTTCAAAATGGATATTTGACCATTTTCCACCGTTCCAAGACTCGGGTCTCCCCTTAATTAACTGTACCGCTGTTATCTTTAAGAATTTTCACTACTGCAAGTTTTCAACTGATCTTATTTTTCAGGCGACTGCGCATTTGTCAAGAATCTGAAAATTTGCAACTTAGACGCAGTTTCCTTTAACGGCCGCGGGTACTATGCACTTAGGTTGCCTCGATGCGAATTTTGAGCAATATCAAAATCTCCGTTTGTTTTATAATGGGGCCTATAGGAAATTTCGCATCTGGTATCAAAGAGCTCTGCTGAGGCTTGCATCAATGCGCTTTTAATTTTCCCTAAACTATGACAATTTTACCGGCCATTAACACTAATAACAGCCTTTTACTGTTGTATATTGCTGAATATTTGATTAATAAGTAGCTTTTTGTTGGGAATTACTCGTATGTGCTCAATATCAGCAGCTACATTTTTGGGCCTCTTCACTTGTCAGGGAATTTGAAATGAAATAGTCAGGGAAAACCTGGAAAATTCAGGGATTTTGAAAATAGTGGATTGCTATAGACCCCATGATAATATCGGAGTCCCAGGGAGGTTATGAGATGTCAGTGAAATACTAGAAATTCCGAGTCGAGATCGCAGCTAGAGCGGTCTTCCGGGCATTGCAGTTGGAATCTCTCTCGTGCACCTCGCTCGAACCTTGAAACCTTCGTAGTTAGGCATGACGCTCCTTCCTGAAAGATAACGATTGATACCAAGAAAGAAAAATAAAAGGGATGAGGAGAAGGGGACTGCGTAGTTGTGCACTGTGGTGTAGCCTGTCAGGCTACGGCTCGGCGTCAGCTGACAGCGGGAAAGCGGAGAACGCGCGCGCCGAGAGGAAGTAAACAAATTATATGTTCGGTGCCGATTATGATCACAGCGTGGCTGCCATGCTGTAGCTCTTTTTTTTTTTTTACGCCGTGAGGTGTTTGTACAGAGCCCATATTGAAATGTTCCAGGGATGGAACCGCGTCTAAGTTCACCGGTCGAGGCGGCCAGGAAAGAAACACATGGAAACAGAGATGGGCGGTTGATAAAATAAGGAACAAGGGAAGAAAGAAGGGACAGTGTCAGGAATAAAGAGATGGAAACAGAAAAAAAAGGGCCAAGGGGCTTAGTCTTCATAGGGAGGCGGGTCGCGAATGAAATGTTAGCACTCGCGTGAACTCGCTTAGTCGCTTCAAGTTTGGCCTCTTAATCCCTAAGCGATCGGCTGCCGATTGGAAGTGTAAGTTTTCTTTGTTTCTTCGGTGCCTCCTCATCATTGCATGTCATGTGAAACCTTGCAAGGGGCACGTAGCTTTGGTATTGCGGTAACTTTTATTTGCTCGTAGTAAGTTAGGTAAAGAAGCTTAATTCGTTGTTGCTGCGTACAATGCGAACCCGCAGTCTGCGCCGGTATCAGGGGCCGAAAGCCGCCAACGGCGACGCACGATACCGCGGGTTCCCGCTTCGCGCACGGCCAAACCAGGTAGGTACACTAGTCTTAGCACATTTACTACGAGACAAAATGCAACCTCCGTGAGTAGTTTGGTGCAATCAAGTCAACATTTGAGATGGTAAGATTTTAAAAGCCGCCACAGTAATGATACATCACAACAATGACTAACTCATTGCACCCGTGAAACCGTCGTTTATTTGTGCGCTATATTCAGGCTAGTAAACACATTACTTACCAGCGTATGTTGTCGCCTTGACTCGATCTGAGGTGCGTATTTTGGTTTGGTGGACATAAATATGAAGCACTACGTACGGCGCGGTGCACTGGCGCATGGCATTTAAGGCACCGACCTAATGCTGGAGACATGGTAAGCCAACTTCGAAGTCCATTTCGCATGGGAGACACAAGAAACGAGAACATCATCATCATCATCAGCCTGACTATACCCACTGCAGGGCGAAGGCCTCTCCCATATTTCTCCACTTTACCCGGTTCTGTGCTAGCTGACTTGACCCATGCGAACTTCTTAATCTCATCCGCCCACCTAACTTTATGCCGCCCCTGCTACGCTTTCCTTCCCTTGGAATCCAGTTCGTTACGCTAAGCGACCATCGGCTATCCTGTCTTCGCACTACATGTCCTGCCCATGTCCATTTCTTCTCCGTAATTTCCACTAGAATGTCGGTAACTTGAGTTATTTCTCTGACCAGCTCTGCACGATTCCTATCTCTTAAAGTTACCCCTACCATTTTTCGTTCCATAGCCCTCTGGGTTGTCCTAACCTTAAGTAGAACCCTCCTGGTTAATCTCCACGTTTCAGCCCCATAGGTGAGTACAGGTAAGATGCAACTGTTGTATACATTCCTTTTGAGCGATACCGGTAAGCTGCTATTCATAATCCGCGAGTGCTCTCCAAATGCGCTCCATCCCAATCTTATTCTTCTTGTTATTTCCTTTTCAAGGGCCTGATCTGCGGTTACTGCCTGTCCTAAGTAGACATATTCGCCTACTATTTCCAGTACTTCGCTACCTAATGTAAACTGCTGTTCCTTCCCGAGACTTGAACATTACTTTAGTCTTCTGGATATTGATTTTCAAGCCTACCTTTCTACTTTTCCTGTCTAGGTCATCAATGATTATTTGCAGTTAATCCCCCGAGTTAGCTTAGCAAGGCAGTATCATTATAAGCTCCACAAAACGAGAACATACATAGTTGGAAAGTGCCCGCAGGTAACTGAAACGAGGTCGCCGTGCGCGACCGCGTCGTGGTTGCCGTGGTGCCCGCTTGAAAGGCAACGGTGCGTGCGCGAGACCGGAAGCGCAAAACAAAAAGCTCTCAAAAATATTTCGTTCTACAAAACATCCTAATTTTCTTTCCTGATAACTAAATGTTAAGCGTATTGCAATTATTTTTGCATAAGTGGTAGTTTAATGGATGCGTGACGTCGCAAAGAAGCAGACCAATAGGCATGCGAAAACGCTAATACCTAGATGCGTTGCAAAAAGGAGGAGGAGGATTGCAAAACTGGAAGGAAAGAGAGCCCCAACTTTCGAATAGGATTGCAGGATCTCTACTGCGCGTAGGCGTGTGTTATTACGTTCAAATGTTTATCGCAACATAACCTAGCGACTGACAGTTTGTGAGCAATGCTCGGGAGAATCGAGACCTCCTATATCTTAACTGTACTCCTAAATTGCGCTGCCTTACTTGGCAACGAAGGCTGAGACATTTATTAACCCCTTAAGAGGCAAATAAATAAAAAAAAAATATGTTCCCAAATTGCCAAACTTTTTTATTATGTAAAATGCTTCAGTAACGTGTTTGAAACACAGAAGAAATCACAGAAACAATTTCTGGCGCATAATTATAATTCATTAGTCATTACCTGCCCCCTTGTGCAATACTCCATACCTTAAACCTTTGAGGAGCATTGAGAAATAAAAAAATAAATTCTTGAAAGTACAGATAGTACGTAGTGGCTTAGAATTGCCGTGCAAATGATGCACCATTGCTTCTAGATGCATTCAAACTATACGAGACCACTATCTGTGTGGTAGCGTTCGAAGCATGGCACTGCGCAGATGGCCTTCTCGCGCCACCTATCGGGCACCATTCACGGCAGCTCGTCATCGTGTCAACGCTGCTGCCTTCCGCTTCTGACTCGCTGACGGTAAAAATGACATCACTATCCTGTTCAGTTGAAGAACAAAAAACAGTATCGTCATCACTTGCGCTATCATCCGACGTAGAATAATCTCCTGTACCAGATCCACGCACGCATGATGCCATGTTTTAGAAAACGCGGAAATGGGATGCAGGAATTCCGCCATCTAGTGTTCAAATCGCACTCAAGAAAAACGCGAACGATGGGACCCATGCTGCCATCTATGCTTTATGTGCTAAAGTACCGTCTCAAGAGCTGGGCTCACCAAAAGCTCCTTGAAACATTGCGGAAAAGCTATGACGATCTCAGCTCGTCATAAGCAAAAAAATGTGCCGATCGCTTGTGACGAGCTGAGCTCGGCATAATTAACGCGAAAGCGTTAATTCGCTATGTTCACAGATTTCTGCCTGCAGACCGTGTCCGCAGTAGTTGCGGGTAATTGAGAAGTGGTACAGGTTAATGAGTGGTGTCAATCGATAGAGGCTGACGTAATGTAGCTGCAGAAAAAATAATTAGGCCAATAGGTTAATTAGGTAAATACTTAGAATACCTAGTTCACAGGAAAGGAACGGCGCAGTATCTGCCACAGGTGTTCTGTGGACACCTGAACCGCACCGTAAAGGAAGGGAGGAAGGTGGGAGTGAAAGCAGAAAGAAACGGGTGTCGTAGGGGATACGACGTCACGAAACCGGAAGTAGAGTCGAAAAAAGGGCATAGGAAGGAATTGGCGCGCAATTTGAAAGTACCAAACACTAAAAGTGAATTTATGTGAGATAGAGGATGTGACGTCACGCGACCGGAAGTAGAGCCGAAAAAGGGAATAGGAAGGGATTGACGCGCAATTTGAAAGTGCCAAAGAACAAAATGGGCAAACAAAAAGTGAATTAAGCTACTAGAATCAACCAGAAGCAACCAACAGCAGCATCCGTGCTTTCGCATTACTCCAATGTAGATTCTGCAGTGCTCTAATTTTTCTCCGAGGCCCTACACGCCTCATCATAACTCCTAACTCATACCCTCATACTGCATATTCGTTGTGCCCAGGAAACTAACGAATTTGTAATCATCTAAATTCAACTAATATAGTTAGCGATATGGCTTCACGTTTCGGACGTCGGCGCAGTCTTCTCCCATGATTTTATTTTTTGTTAAAGCACATAGATGGCGATGCTGCGCTACATTCCTTGAAAAATTCCACATAGCGCAATAAGGTGATAGTAGCCACGGGGCTAAACGATGTCCTAAATGGTGACGCTGCAGGAGTGGTGCAAAATGTAGCTAACGGAGTTAACGATATCAGGGAGATAACACAGCAAGCGCAGATAGTTGTATGCCCAGTACCGGAGGTGCTAGGATCGAACGGAAAGCTGGAAAAGGACGTGGTGACAGTTAATCAGGACATAAGAAAGTTGAGCCTGGAGAAGCGTTTCGAAGTGGTAGAGGTAAACAGGGAGGTGCATAAAGCAGGTTTTGGTATGGCTTTTCAGCGAGATGACATTCATTTTAACAGAAAGGTGGGAGAAGAGAGCGGCTGGCGCCTGGCAGGCAGGGCTATAGCTTTTTTAGGGGGTCCGCGAGGACTCCGCGCACAGAGGTAGTTAGAAGTGAAGCAGAAGAAGGTGTAAAAACAGAGGCTGAGCCGCAAAAAATGGCAAGGAGGAGGTCGAGGAAGAAAAGTACAAAAAGAAGTTTAACACTAGGATCACTAGGATCATAAACATGCAAGGAGGTAGAAAAAGAGCGAAATGGCTAGAGGTAGAACAGCAGTTGAAGGATGCCAAAAAAGGTGTGTACGCTCTATGCGAGACTCATCTCGGGGATCTAGAAGATCCGCCGTTCATAGAAGGCTACGTCCGGGAAGGGTGCAACAGAACGAGAACGGAAAAAAAAGGGTGGAGGGGTAGGTCTGTTGATACACCAGGGAACAAGTTGGCAAAGAATATAATCATCTAGTAAAGAACATATCTCTGTTTCAGGAACAATTGCCGGCATAAGGACATGGCTAGGGGTAGTTTATTTAGGAACAGGACATCAATGCAGGCAAGAAAACAGGGATCTTGTTGAATGTCTCAGTGACGATATAAGCCAGTTTGAAGACGGGGCCGATATTATTCTGCTGGGGGACATGAACGGCCACATCGATGATCTCGATGGATACACGGATTGTTACGGGAAGCTAATGCTAGATTTCTGTGAGCGACACGATCCAGTAATAGTAAATAGAGAAACAAAATGGGAAGGACAAATCACGTGGGAATTCCGCAACAAGCAGACGACCATTGACTATTGTCTAATGCCGCAGGGAATTTATAGCAAGGTCACGAAAATGGAAATAGACGAAGAATGGGAGTGTAGTCTGGGAAGTGATCATAAACGTATTAGTCTACAGATGGGGCCTTGATGTAAAAGAGAATTGGAACTAAGACAAAGAGTAAACGTAAAATTAAACGATGATCAAATAGCGCAGCTGGCAGCAGATATAGAGGAAGCAATAAAGAAAAGCCTCATGGAAGACTGGGATTATGAACCGGTAGAACTACTCATAAGGAGGAAAATTAAGAAGTTTAAAGTAGCAAACCGCTGGAATGGAAAGATGAAGCCACGGAGCTGGTGGAATAAGTAAATCAGGGAAGCCATTGAACAATGTCAGGCTGCTTCACGGGAACCCGGAGAGGCAAAGAAAGGACAGGTATCTCAGGAGGAAATCGACCAGAAATGGGAATCATATCGACAAAAGAAACTTGAGGTACAGGCCTTGTCCAAAGTAAAATAATGCAGTCCACCGATCGCTGGATGGCTGACATACACGATGCCTCTAGAGGCGAACCAAGAAAATTCTGGAACCATATAAGCTGGCTAGGTAAAAATAACAAAAGAAAACAGGACCGGATTCAAGATAACGAGGGAAATGGTTTCAAGGGAGACAACGCAGTGAACTACATTACATCAGTTATAGCCTAGTCATTTAAGAGCGTCGATAGGGTAATCTCCGCAAATCAGGAAGCAACACAAGATACCAGAATACAAAGCAACTTAGAACTGACCCATCTAAACTGGAAAAAAGGCGGAAAAAATATTCCTAAAAACACATCTACAGGAATAGATGAAATTTCAATCTAGCTGATTAATGCACTTGGTCCAAGAAGTAAGGAAACGTTGTCAAAAGCTTTGGAAACAGTCAAAAAATAAGCAAATTCCGGATAGCTGGCGGCAGAGTAATCTGAATTTGATTTATAAAGGGAACGGAGAAAGGATGCATATAAAATCCTGGAGGCCGATCGATTACCATAACATCGTTTATGTATACGTTGGCCTTGCAGGCGAAGAAATTAAAAGTGCAAGTATGGTTAGAAAGTAACAAGATACTCGAACTTCAGAACGGCTTTAGAAATGGTAGGCGCTTAGATGATAGCCTGTTCGTGCTTACCCAATGCATCGAAATATCTAGAGGGGAAAATAGACCTTTGTATTTGGCCTTCCTGGACATACACGGGGCGGGGCGTACGACAACGTAAACAGGGATCTCCTGTGGAGCATATTCAAAGAAGAAGGTATCGGTTATGAAATAACGGTGTTCCTGCAGGAAATATACCGGGTTAACAAAGTAGAAATATCATGGGAAAGGATAAGAATTACGGAAATTGTCAAGGTATGCAAAGACAAGGTTGTCATCTATCACCGCTGCTGTTCATGCTTTATATGATAAACCTGGAACGGAGGATACAAGAAAATAGCCTAGGTTTTAACCTGTCATATAGATTAGGTGGAAAGTCGGAGAGCAGCGCCTCACTGGTTTGATGTATGCAGACAACATTGTGCTGCTAGCTCAGGGTCTGGAAGAATTGCAATCTCTAGTTAAGTATTGCGGAGACGAAGGGGACGCTCTAGGCTTCAGTTTTAGCGCAGTTAAGTCGGATCTGACGATTTTGAACGGTTCAACTGATCAGCATCTTAAAATACAAGACCATGAAATGCCCAGAGTAGCAGAATATACATATCTCGGGGTATGGGTAAACGAAGGATTGGCATACATTGAAAAGCATGAGCAATCACTTATGGCCAAAGGGCGAAGAAATGCCGGGATAATGAAGCACAGGACATTGTGGTGATACAACAGGTATGAGGTTTTGAGGGGTACTTGGAAAGGAATTATGTTGCCTGGGCTTACTTTCGAAAATGCAGTTTTGTGCCTAAAATCAATTGTACAATCGACATTAGAAGTAAATCAGATAGCAATCGGACGATTAGCACTAGGTGCCCACGGCAAAATCACAAATAAGGCGGTACAGGGCCATGGTACAGGGTACAGGATGGGCTGGGAATCTTTCGAAGTACGGAAAGCTCAAATATTATAATGGCATATGCCATTCATAGACGACGAAGATTTGAACGGGTGATTCAGAGAAGACGACGAAGCGAAACGGTGCTCCGCTTTCGTGCTGACCTGACTGGTTGTTGGTGTTCTTCGGTGCCAGAGTGCCAGAGCGCCTTCATTGTAACGTTACGTTACAAATCTGATGGAGGTGCTGGGTATCGATCCAGTCCTGCATAATCAACCTGTCACTACGGAGCTTACCCCCGTACATCAACGCTTCGGCCGCCGCCTACGTGGAGAGCCCCAGAATTCGGACCCCTTCCAGCCGCTACCAGGACGACGCACCCTCAGACGGCCGTAGAACCTGCTGCAATGACATCTGAGAGCAGGCTTCCCACCCACATCCTGTGTCATCAGCCGCGAACACCCCCCTCTTTTCATGGCGACGTGTTCGAGGACGCCGAGGACTGGCTTGAGACCTACGAGCGAGTCGCTCGTTACAACGGGTGGACTGATAGCGTAAGCTCCACAACGTCTACTTCGCTCTTGAAGAGTCTGCACGGACAATATTTTAAAACCATGAGGCTTCCTTCCCATCCTGGGCAGCCTTCTGTCGTGATTTCAAAGCCACTTTTCCTAGCGCTGACCGCCGGGAGCGAGCAGAAGCTGCGCTACACTCGCGCAGTCGGCTCCAGAACGAGAGCGTGCGTATGTTCTTTGAGGACATGACACGCCTTTTCAAGCGTGCAGACCCACAAATGCCAGACGATAAGAAGCTGTGTCACCTGATGCGGGGCGTTAAACAAGAACTTTTCGCGGGACTGGTGCACAGTCCACCGCGCACTGTGGCGGAGTTTCTCAGCGAGGCAGCGACCATGGAGACAACGCTTGCAACACCGAGCCCGACAGTACAACCGTGACGTGAACATCATTGGGTCGGACGCACCCCTGTGCATGTCGGCAGCGACATGGACGCCTTACGCAATCTCATCCGTTCTGTCGTGCGGGAAGAACTGCAAGCACTCCGGATGCCTTGCAACACAACACCTTTTCCTTCACTGGCTGAAGTCGTCCGGGATGAGGTGCGTATGGCAGCTGAGCAAGTTGATGATGTTCCCCAGCAGCGCGTTCCCCACCAGACGTTCGACGCGAGACCCACCTACGCGTCCGTCCTACGTACGGCTCCCCCGCCGGACCATAGTGTCAACGCCGAAGCTCCAGCAATGGAGCTGCAGGGTCCTCGCATGGAGCCTCGCTGCTCCCCTCCGCCAATCTACCAGCGATCCCGTAAAAGTCAAGTATGGCGTCCCCGGGACCGTCGGCCCCTGTGCTATCATTGCGGTGAAGCCAGTCACCTTTACCGGGCGTGCCCATACCGCGGCACGCGGGGTTTCACCTTGGAGGACCTCTACCCTCGGAATGTCGAACGGCCTACTGAGATTGCAAGCGACCTTGCAGCGCGACAGTATCACGTCACGTCCGGTTAAAAAAGAGCGTCCGTCTACGTCCCCGACGAGCTACCGCTCGACAAGTCCCAACTCTTCCCGACGTCGCTCTCCCAGCTCTTGCCGGGAAAACTAATACCAGCGGCCTTCGAAGGCAGGGTCGCTGATGTCGGGAAATGTGAAGGTCCTCCGTCATCGTCAGGCCGACCCGACAAGATTTCGCTTGTGTCAGGTAGCGACAGCATCCGGCATACTACCTCCGATTTATGTGTAACGATTGATGGAGCGGATGTCACCGCGTTACTCGAACCTGGTGCCAATATTCAGTAATGAGCCGTGGTCTCGCCCGAGAATTGAAGAAAGCTTTGACACATTGGTCCGGCTCGAAAATTCGCACGGCGTGAAGCCACTTGATTGAACCGGCAGGGAAGTGCACAGCGCGGGTCGGCATTCGTGGTTTTGTGTTGCCGGAGAATTTATCGTGCTTCTTGAGTGTTCGAAAGACTTGATCCTTTGTCTAAACTTCCTGCAGAATACCGGCGCTGTCATCGACCTGAAAGTAGCGCGTGTTTCCTTTTCGAAGAAACGAGCCGTGGCGCGCATTGAAAACGAATATCAGGGTCTGAACGTTTTGCGTATAATCGACGATGACGTGAAAGTTCCGGCACCTTCTAGTGTGTTGGTTCTTGTAAAGAATGACTTATTCCACGATTACGAGGGCATCGCAGATGGGCACCTTTCGCTACTACTCGAAAAGGAATTAGCCGTTGCTCGAGGACTCGTACAACTCCAGAACAGTTGTGCTACTGTCCTCCTGACAAATCTTGCTAAGGAGATGCGGCATCTCGCCAAGGACACGGCTGTTGCCATCCTTCACTATGTTACTGCCTTGCCTCATTTATGCACCGCCGGAGCGAACCCTAAAGAGGCCGCACCTTGTCATGCTTTACAAACCGTTAAAATTAGCCCCGACTTGAGGCCCGATCAGAGGAATCTTCTCTCGGCTCTTCTGAGCGATTTCGCAGACTGCTTCGCCACAGGCTCTAAGGTCGGTCGTACTCCTGTCGCCAAGCACCGCATCATCACCGATGAGATCACTTAACCGGTATGCCAGCGCAAATACCGGCTTTCTCCTAAGGAACGTGACGCCATTAAAACGCAAGTGGCTGAAATGCTTGCGGACGACGTGACCCAGCTTTCGACGAGCCCATGGGCGTCACCAGTGGTCCTTTTCAAAAAGAAAGATGGCACCTTGAGATTGTGTGTCGATTACCGAAAGTTAAATAACGTGACTAAAAAGGACGTCTATCCGCTGCGCAGGATTAATGATGCCCTCGACCGACTACGCGAGGCCAGGTACTTCTCATTAGACCTTAAAAGCGGATACTGGCAAATCGAGGTGGATCAGAGAGACCGAGAGAAGACTGCATTTGTGACGTCCGACGGCCAATACGAGTTTGAGGTGCTTCCGTTTGGTATTTGCTCTGCATCGGCCACGTTCCAACGTATGATGGGCACGGTTTTATCAGGTCTGAAGTGGCAGTCGTGCTTGGTGTACTTAGATGATGTTATTTTCTCGCCTACTTTCGAGCAACACTTGGACCGGTTGCGCATCGTGCTTTAAGCACTCAAAGGCGCGAAACTAACGATCAAGCCGGAGAAATGCCACTTTGCTTTCAAGGAACTACGCTTTCTCGGCCATGTTGTCAGTGCACAGGCCGTTCTCCCTGATCCCGAGAAGACTGCCGCAGTGTCAACTTTTCCACGCCCAACCGTCAAAAAGGCACTTCGACGATTTCTAGGTCTTTTTTCATACTACCGACGCTTCGTCCAAGATTTTTCTAAGATAGCTGAACCACTGGCAGCACTAATCAGAGAAGACATACCCTTCCTGTGAGGAGACGATCAAGAACAAGCCTTCCAGGAGCTTAGAAGCCGCCTACACAGACCCCCAATACTCGCCCATCCCGATGAAGACGCTGCAACCGACGTACATACTGATGCCAGCAACGTTGGCCTCGGCTTGGTACTCATTCAGTGACAAGGCGGAGTAGAACGGGTTATCGCCTACGCGAGCCGAACACTCTCACGATCGGAGGCGAACTATTCGACAACGGAGAAGGAGTGCCTTACGGTAATATGGACCATCAGCAAGTTTCGACCATATTTGTATGGACGACCCTTCCGTATTGTCAGCAACCATCTTTCCTTGTGCTGGCTGGCAAGCCTTAAAGACCCGTCTGGACGCTTAGCTCATTGGAGCCTCCGTCTTCAAGAGTATGACGTTTATGTTGTCTATAAGTCGGGACATAAACACCAAGATGCGGATTGCTTGTCACGCGCGCCATTGGACTCCACTGCAGTGGAAAACGCCGACGATTTTCCCTTTATTGGGGCCATTACCCAATCGCATATGGCTGACTTTCAACGCAGGGACCCGGAGCTGGCGCCGCTCATCGATTATCTGGAAGGACGCGGTGGTATACGTACCGCTTGTTTTTCGTCGTGGCTTGTAGTCACACGCTTTACGAAGTGGAGTTCTCTACAAGCGCAGTTTTGAAAGATCAAAAGAGACATTTCTACTCCTAGTACCTACGCACCTACGGCCTGACATCTTGAGCGCTTGTCACGACGAACCGTCCGCCAGCCACTTGGGATTGAGTTGTACGCTTGCAAGAATTCGGGAGAAATACTATTGGCCGAAATTATTACCTTCAGAACGATCTTACGTTAAAACCTGCCGTGACTGTCAACGCCGAAAGACTCCACCCGTGAAACCAGCTGGATTTCTTCAGCTGATCGCTCCACCGTTAAATCCTTTCCAACAAGTGGGGATGCATCTTCCTGGTCCTTTCCCGAAGTCAACTAATGGAAAGCGTTGGATTGTTGTCGCGACGGACTACTTGACCCGATATGCTGAGACCGCGTCGCTCACAAATGGAACTGCCACCGAAGTAGCAGAGTTTTTTTGTCCACGACATCGTATTGCGTCATGGCGCTCCGGCTGTTATCATTACCGACCGCGGGGCAGCTTTTACGGCCCGCTTGACTAAAGCTGTACTGAACCTTACACACACTAGCCATTGACGGGCCACGGCATACCACCCGCAAACTAAAGGCTTGGTGGAACGTCTAAACAGAACTCTGGCCGACATGCAGTCTATGTACGTGGATATAGAGCATAAGACCTGGGATCAAATCCTCCCATATTCCACGTTCGCATATAATACGGCCCTTCAGGAGATGACGCGGCTCACACCCTTCGAGCTTGTCTTCGGCCGCCGAGTGACCACTCCACTGGACACAATGCTGCCCGTATACACCGACGACGAACATGAGCTTCACCTGGACATCGCTAGTTTTACTCAGCGTGCGGAAGAAGCGCGGCAGCTGGCAAGACAGCGCATATACCTACAACAGCAACTAGACGCTGACCGTTACCACAACGGACGGCGCTTCACTGCCTACGAGCCTGGAGACTATGTCTGGATTTGGACTCCCGTTCGTCATCGTGGGCTCTCTGCAAAATTGCTGCGCCTGTACTTCGGCCCATACCGTGTCCTCCACCGCCTCAGCGACGTTACTTACGAAGTTGAATCCCCGACGCAAGATCCCTCAAGCCGCAGACGACGCAAGTTCACTGATGTTGTACACGTCGTCCGGGTGAAACCTACCATGATCGCCGCGCTGACTAATCTGGAGACTGATGGCGCCCCGTTTTGTGTTGTGGTATCTAATACCAACCTAGCATACTATCTGTCAGCTCATCGCATCAAGCAGCATTTGCAGCATTGCGGCGATGCTGCCAAGAAGGGGGGGCAATGACACATGCCAATCATAGACGACGAATATTTGAACGGGCGATTCGGAGAAGACGACGAAGCGAAACGGTGCTCCGCTTTCGTGCTGACCTGACTGGTTGTTGGTGTTCTTCGGTGCCAGAGTTCCAGGGCGCCTTCTGTGTAATGTTACGTTACAATATGAGGAACGCCTGAGGAAATTGGATTTAAATACCTATACCTAAAAAGCATTGACTCACAATGGAGGAAAAGAACTAGGAAACTAACCTATAAGTATTCTGATCACAAGGACGAAGCAATAAATAGCGTTAAGCTACAGGTGAAAAACACAGAAGGTGAAAATTGGATACATTCGATGGAAAAGAAACAGAGTGTGGAGATATACTTAAGGTGGAAAAGGCAGATCAGGAAGGAAGCTTTCTTTGATAACTCAAGAGACAGTGCCCTACGTTTTGAAGCTATATCAGGGTGACTTGGAACGCGTAGCTACAAAAAGAAATTTAACGATGAAGATGATGCATGTGCTCTATGTTGTAACTGCAGTGAAACAATTGACCATATTATACTCGAATGTAATGGTATCCATCCGGAAGTCGATGCAGGCGCAGTCACTCTTCCTGAAGCTCTGGGGTTTAGATATACCAGTGGCCGGGTGAATAAACCGGCGGTAGAAGCTAGCAAAAAACGACTGCATGATGGGTGACTTAAAAGCAGAAAAGCGACATAATGTTAGTAAAGTAGAAACAAAAATTCTATAAATAGAATGATGGTATAGTTAACAAATCTAAAACAATAATTAGGATATAGGGAGAAAAATGAGCATGATAGCTACTGCTACCACCCCGTTTCAAAGCGGACGCTCCTATATTTCATCCACCATCCTTCCTTCCTCCTTCTTCGTGAGGAGGACGTTCCCCCAGCGGAACAGGTATGCATTGGGAAGAACGCAACAGGCAAACAAGGATGTCTTTGGATGGAACCCTACCAATGAACTCGAGAGCGGCAGGCATGTGAACAGCACATGTGGATGGCGGGCAAGGTGGCGGACAGGCTGGTGGCTATGGATACAATGTACTGGTGGACGGGGGCAGGCGTTGAGAAGAATACGTCAATGAGCACTTGCCTCGGTGCGGACATGCAGGCTCTCCGCATAACGTATAACGAAAGTTTGCTACCACACCATGGGCAGGTGTCCCGATATTGTGAAGGGTAAATGTTGCTTAGGAGATGCAGGTTAGGGAATGTTCCGGTCTGCAGTCTTCGCCAGTACACTGCCTCTTGTTGTTTTAGATCCCGATGAGGCGGCGGATAGCGGATCCGTACCCCCTTATAGTAGTTCAGAATGTCTGAGTACGTAGGGCCGACTCGCTCGGGTAGATCGTCCAATTGGGAGGAAGCTCAGCTCGTGTACCCTCGAGCTACCTCATCGGCGCGCTCGTTCCCCGCTATGTCGGTGTGTCCTGGCACCCGGTAGATGTGTGTGACTTTTGATGGGGTCGCGCTCTGGAGGAGCCTGAGCGCGGCGCGACCTATGCGGCCGTTCATGTAGTTACGGGAATGGCAAACTGCTGTTGGAGATGGTGGAGAGGGACAACCTGGCTCTCGTCAATCTGACAGGCAAATGCCAAGGCAAGGGCACGTGGTCGGTACGTGATAGGTCATCATGTATCGACTATTGCCGGATGTCTGAAGGATTATATGGAGCCTTACATCAGATGGTCGTAGACGAAGAAGGCGATGGGAATTTGGCGTTCCTGTCACCCCCGGTATCAGAGAACAGCTCTGCCGTCACGGCTCAGTAAGCGTGAGCTGGACTGGACGACATCCTGGCTGGAGAAGACAGTGGGCGCGATGGGAACATACGAGCAGATGGTGGCAGAGCTGAGCGATGCTCTAGCACAGCAACCTGCTCGGAAAAGGGGCCAGCACCGAGCAAGGGCGTGGTGGACAGCTGAAATAGCGGCTGCTATTAAGCGTCGTCAGGAGGCCAGCCGGCTGCACAGACACCTCAGCAAACAGGCGGATGAAGAGGCCACGGGGAAGGCTTAGGATGAGTTCCTAGCACTTGGGAGGCGGCTGCCCTAGTGCAGGAGCGCATGCGGAAGCGTAATCGTTTCTTGAATGAACTTCGACACTCGCAGAGGCAGGCTCCGCAGCGTTTCTGGCGCCATATCTAGGCCGGGAACAGATCGGCTCCGCAACACCGTCTCCACGAATCAGCGGACGAGGATTTGCTTAAGGGACCGTCGTGCTCTTCCTTTCACTTCTGCTGCTTTTTCTTTTTTGACCCCGCTGCGCGACAAGAACGCGGCGACCCGCTACAAAGGGCATAGTCACCATCACATTGTTAACTATACAAAGTAATACAATAAAACCAGTAGGCAACAATGTATGCTGCACATGCAACATTCGTACTTGGGTGTTGATAACGTACTGTCCAACGTTTCTACAACACACTTTTACAATAGTTGTCACTGTTTGCGATTCTCCGTAGGTGGCGTCACTGTAGGGAGAGGGCGGTAGTAGCTCGCTGTCCACAAAAGTCTGTTTCCAACTGTCTGAGCTGAAACACACTTCACTCACAGTATGTCTAGTTCACTATAGCACCCGAGCAGAGACACACTCCCTCGTGGAAGTACTTGTTCGCCCACACGCATTGCGCACATGGGCCGAGTCACGTAGCGCGATGTCCTCAGGTAGGCTCCCTCAGTCTTGCAGGACACACACACACGCGTGCACTTCTTGCCTAACAGTACACTCATCTCTTTAAAGAGGCAGTATACGTCGACCGCTACTTTCACGCCTAGTCCTCAATAGCCTCTAGGCATGGCTCCGTGGCGTCTTCTGCCCGACGGGGGTGCATTCTTCTGAACCGACTTCTGGGTTACAATCACGGTCAACATAGGTCTTAATCCTATTAATGTTGACAATGTCTCGACGTCCTCGACGACTTTCCATTTTCCAGTCATTTTCCGCGGTTTGTCTCACGAGGCAGAAGGGGACGTGGTAAGGATTCAAACATTTTTATGTGTGGCCATGTTTGGATGTAAACAAGATCACCAGGGGATTGGTGGCAGTGTGCAGCGTGATTGATCGTATCGCAGCTTATTCGCCTCCTGTGCCCTCCATTCTCACTATCGTATCATTTTTCTAGCGTCCTTCCACCGGCGCAATGTTTCCTCACTTGTCAGGCCAATGGCGCCCCCCGGGGCTGCTCGTACGGCTACATCGATCAGCAGTGTTGGCTCGTGTCCATACACCAAAAAAGAATGGAGAGCATCAAGTCGTCTCATGCACGGATAAGTTGTATGCGAACGTCACGAAGGGAAGAAATTGATCCAAGTCGCGGTGATCGGTCCAGGTGTATTGGCTGATCATTTCAGCGAGTGTTCAGTTAAAACGTTCGCAAAGGCCATTTGACTGAGGGTAATACGCCGTCATGCACGTGCGGTTCGTCTGAGTGAGATGAAACATCTCTTCGATCATGTCAGCCATAAAATGTTGCCCTCGGTCAGTGATCACCTGTTCAGGCACCCCATGTCGTAGAATCACTGCTTCCAAGAATGCTTTCGCGGCGTTTGCAACTGTCGCTTTGGAGACGGCGACGGTTTCCGCACACTAAGTGTGATGATCAATCAGCACAAGCACACGTCGATTTGCGCTTGATCACTGCGTCAGGCGAAAATCCTAACTGGTCCAACTGGTTTAAGGAACAAATTTCCAGTTCATCCCAGTTGGTTCCCAGTTGGATAACAGTGGATCCCCAACTGAAAATCAACTGGGATCAACTGGGAATCTGTTCCTTAAACCAGTTAGACCAGTTAGGATTTTCACCCTAGGAAATCCATTCCGAGCCGCTGAAAAGGCCGCCGAGTGTGCGGGACGGGTTGCAACAGGCCAGATGGTTTAGCTGGCGGGGTCTTGCGAGTTTGGCAGTCTGGACTGGAGAGGACGTACCGTCTGTTGCAGAAGTTTGCAGCCCAACACGCCGGGCGGAGGAGCAGTATCGCTCCCGCGGCTGACATCTTCAGCCGCGCGATGAGGGGAAGAGAACAAGCCTCCTCACTCTTTGTAGCTGCGTCACCAGGCAGCGCCGGCGGGCGCAGCGCCGCCTCTCGGGAGCGATGCTGCTCCTCCGCCCGGTGCGTTGGGCTGCAAACGTCTGCAACAGACGGTACTCGGTTTTGTCGGCAAAGATTTTTGGGCTAAACTAGCACTGACTGATCTTATTAAGAGTTCTCTTCTTCCCCAGGTGTCCTGCTGTTATGTCGTCGTGAGAGGACGCCAGAATTTCTCGGCGCAGTGGTTTAGAAACTGCTAAGGCTAGTGTGTCTTCTTTGAAGCCTTTTGCGGTTCTTAACAGAACTCCCTCCTGCAAGCTGAAGGCTTGCACAAGTACGGCGGGTTCTTCTCTGCACAGGTTCACTCGGGTTCCTCCGGTGCTCAATGATGGGTCCTAAGGGGTGGTCTTCTTTCTGGAGCTCAGTGATTCTTTCCCTTTAGTCATCCACAAGAAAGAGCGGCATATCTTCGCATAAGGGGTGGGTAGCTTCTGTGTCACATGGGAGACGAGCTAGCGCGTCTGCGTTTGAGTTTTAGATACCTGGGCAATGTCTGAGGCTGATGTTGAATTCCTGAAGGAGTAAGCTCTATTGTGTGAGACATCCGCGCTTGGATTCTTGGTGGTCATGAGCCACGTCTGGCTGGCTTGATCAGTGATGACGGTAAACGGTATCCCAAATAGATACGGGCGAAATTGCCTGACCGCGAATATTACCGCGAGACATTCCTTTTCGGTAACGCTGTAATTTCTTTCGGCCTTATTGAGATGTCGGCTGGCGTAACTGACCACGTATTCTTCCGTGCCATCCTCTTGCACAAGTACTGCACTGATCCCATAAAAGCAGGCATCCATATGGACTTCAACAGGTTAATCGGGGTTCTGAGTGTGCTTCTGAGTGTGTTCTGAGCTGTTCTGAGTGCGCTTTCACATACCATTCCGGGAATTGCGCAGGAGTGGCAGTTCAGTTCAGTTCATTCTCGTTCAGTCGTGTCCGACACTTCGTGACCCTATGAACCATGTCACGCCAAGCTTTCCGGTCTCTCACTATCTTCCTAACATCACTTAACTTAATCTGCAGTGTCGCTGTCTACCCCTTCTCCGGCGACCCTCAACCTTTCCCAACATCAAATCTCTCTCCAGCAACTTCTCTCTTCTCATCAGATGACCAAAGTAGCTGAGCTTTAACTTTAGAATTTGACCCTCCAATGAGCAGTCAGGGTTTATGGTCGACAATATCGACTGATTTGATCTTCTGGCAGTCCAAGGAACTCTCAAGAGTCTTCGCCAGCACCACAATTCAAACGCGTCAATTCTTCGGCGGTCAGCCTTTTTCACAGTCCAACTCTCGCCTCCATACATCACAACTGGAAAAACCATAGCACGAGTTATACGGACGGATCTTGGTTGGCAGACTAATGTCTCTGCTCTTTACTAGGCGGTCAAGGCTAATCATTGCTGTCTTTCCCAGAAGCAGGCGTCTCCTAATTTCATGGCTGCAGTCTCCTTCCGAGGTAATCTTGGAGCCCAAGAAGACAAAATCTGTCACAGCTTCCACTTCTTGTCCATTGATGCTCCAGGACTTGATGGGGCAAGCCGCCATGATCTTTGTCTTTTTAATGTTCAGTTTAAGCCCAAACGTCTCACTCTCTTCTTCTACGCCCATCAGAAGTCTCTTGAGTTCCACTTCACTTTCTGCCATTAAAGTGGTATCATCCGCATATCTAAGGTTGTTGATACGTTTTCCAGCAATCTTCACTCCAGCTGAAGACCCGTCCAGACCGGCCTTCCTCATGATGCACTCTGCATATAGGTTAAATAGGCAGGGCGACAGTATGCAGCCTTGCCTCACTCCTTTCTCAATCGGAAACCAATCAGTAAGACCATGCCCAGTTCTGACTGTGGCTTCTTGCCCTTCATACAGGTTCCTGAGGAGACAGATGAGGTGAATTGGAGCTCTCATCTCTTGGAGAGCTTGCCACAATCTGCTGTGATCTACGCAGTCAAACGCTTTTGCATAATCAATAAAGCAGAAGTAGATGGGTTTCTGGAACTCTCTTGCTTTTTCCATGATCCAGCGAAGGTTGGCAATTTGGTCTCTAGTTCCTCTGCCCTTGCGAAACCCAGCTTGCACGTCCGGAAGCTCACGATCCACATACTGCTGCAGCCTGCCTTGGAGGATTTTCAACATCACCTTGCCAGCATGCGAAATAAGCGCGATCGTGCGGTAGTTGGAACAATCTTTGGCACTGCCTTTCTTTAGAATGGGGACGTAAACTGACCTCCTCCAATCCTGTGGCCACTGCAGGGCTGTCGAAATCTTCTGACATAATGTATGCAGAATGTTAACAGCGCCATGGTTGAGGTTTTGAAGCAACTCAGCTGGAATGCCATCAATTCCGCTAGCTTTGTTCTTAGCAAGGCTGGCTAAGGCCCATTCAACTTCACTCTTCAGGATGCCCGGCTCGAGATCAGTAATCACAACCGTCTTATGTTGGGTTTGCACATTCTGGTCCTTCTTGTACAGTTCTTTTGTGTATTCCTGCCACCTCTTGTTTATCTCTGAGGCCTCAGTGAGGTCCCTGCCTCGTTTGTCTTTTATCACGCCCAGCTTAGCACAGAAGCTTCCTTTGATGTCTTTGATTCTCTTATACAGAGCTCTTGTGTTCCTTAATTGGCTGTTGTCATCAACTGCTTGGCACTGTATGTTCAGGAAGGCATTCTTATCTCTCCTTGCTATTTTCTGAAAATCCGCATTGAGTACCTTGTATCTTTCTCTTTCCCCCATAACTTTTGCCATCCTCCTTTCCTCAGCTATTTGCAAAGCCTCTTCAGATAACCAGTTTGCTTTCTTGCATTTCTTTTGCTTTGGAACTACCTTAGTAGCAACTTCTTGTATTATATCACGAACATCAGTCCACATCTCTTCGGGCTCTCTGTCTTTTAGATCTAATTCTTGAAATCGATTCCTCACTTCCACAGCATATTCTAATGGAATTTGATCTAGATCATACCTGAAAGGCCTCCTAGTTTTCTGCGTTTTCCTCAATCGAAGCTTAAATTTGGCAACAAGAAGATGATGATCGGTGCCACAATCGGCCCCAGGCCTTGTTTTTACTGCTTGTATAGCGCTTCTCCATCTCTGACGGCAAAGAATGTAATCGATCTGATTGCTGTACAGACCGTCCGGTGAAGTCCATGTGTACAGGCGCCTCTTGTGCTGTCGAAAATGGGTATTCGCTATGGTCAGGTTGTTTTCTTGACAAAACTCTACTAGCCTCTGCCCAGCTTCATTTGGCTCGCCAAGACCGATCTTGCCTATAATTCCGGAAATTTCTTCACTCCCGACCTTAGCATTCCAGTCTCCTATGAGAAAAACTACGTCTGATGATGGGGTGCGGTCTAAAAGGCATTGTAGGTCCGCATAAAATCTCTCAACGTCAGCTTCTTCAGCAGTAGTGGTCGGTGCATAGACTTAGATAACTTATGTTGAAAGGGTGACCTTGGATCCGAAGTGAAATTATTCGGTCGTTTTTGGGGTTGTACCCCAGCACTGCTTTGCCCATTCTTCTGTTTACTATGAGAGCGACCCCATTCCTTCTCTTGGATTCGTGCCCACAATAAAAGACATAATGGTCGCCGGAGTTAAATTCTCCCATTCCGGTCCACTTGAGCTCGCTGATACCCAAGATATCAATGTTCAATCTGTCCATTTCTCGCTTGACGACATCCAGTTTACCTTGCGTCATAGATCTTACATTGCATGTTGCTATGTGATATATCTCCTTGCAACATCGGACTTTCCGGTCGCTTCCCGACACATCCACAACTGAGCGTCCTTTTGGCTTTAGCCCAGCCGCTTCATTCGTCCTGGAGCTACTAGGAATCGCCCTTTGTTCCTCCCCAGTAACATGTGGGACGCCTTCCAACTTGGGGGGCTCATCTTCCGGCGCCATATCATTAATGGTATTGTGACTGGCCATAGGGTTTTCTTGGCAGGAAATACTGGAGTGGGTTGCCTTTACCTTCTCCAGTGAATCACATTTTGTCAGAACTCTCTGCCGTGACCTGTCTATCTTGGGTGGCCCTACACAGCAGAGCTCTCGACTTATCGAGTTTCGCAAGCCCCTCCGCCACGAAAAGGCAGTGATCCATAAAGGGGAGGAGTGGCAGAGGCAGCCGTAAAGGCCAAGCCTGACATAGGAAAGTCATGGCTGCGTCCAACATGCACAGCTTCGAAGTTAAGAGGTAGCCAGAACACTGGAAAGGCTAAACATGACAATGATGTTGACATTGTGGCAAGGCTAGCCAATATGAACAAGAAAATTGGCGCCCTTCTCCACCTCCTGAGGAAAATCGAGAAACTTATGACCATGAAAGAAACTGTGGAAGCAATTGAAAAGAATGTCAAGTTCTTATCGGACAAATATGATAGCGTCGTAGAGCTCGTCACAGCTCAACAAACAGAGATAACTGAACTGAGGGAAAGGGTAGACAAAGTCGAGTCGGATGCATCTCTTCAAGAAATTAAAGAACTGAAAAGAGAGATAAACGACCTGGATCAGTATAGCCGTAGACAGAACCTGGAAATTCATGGCAGGGAACATGCCGAAGATGAAAATTTGCTGGCAAAACAAAACACTATCGCACGGAAACTGGAAATCCCGGAAGCAACAACGAGAGACGTAGACGCAATTTACAGACTCCCTTGCAATTTACAGACTCCCTTGCAAACCTGACAAAGTCCGTCCAGTGCGGTTTTCTTCACGTACGCTGAAAAACCAGTGGGATGATAAACGATCACTCTTGAGGACAAAAGTGCCAGGCATCAGACTGTTCGATAACTTGAGCCCGCAAAATAAGAAGCTCTTTTGGCTAGTCAAAACAAGGGCGACCGAGAAATCGTACGAATTAACTTGGCAGAGGAACGGAAGAATCTATGTTATGAAAAGGGCAGATGAGCTCGCCATCCTGATAAAGACTGAAGATGATCTCAGCAAGAGCAGTTGAAAGACGCAAATTACCTCAATGCCTTTGACCCATGTCACAGCCTTTCCGCAATACGGCTACTATGACGGACAGGCTTTCGCTGATGCTCTAATTCATCTACACCCACTGCGTAGATTCCTTTCAGTTTTTCACCTGAACACGCAAAGCTTGCGTAGTAAACAACCAGAAGTAATTAGCTATTTAACATCCCTGAAACATGACTTTAGCGTGGAAAAATGGTTTACTGACAAACATGATGCTGTCCAATTTGATGGTTACAGATGTGAAGCCGTCTGTCGCGACCGCCAAAGGGGTGGTGATGTAGCACTATACATTAGTAATACATTCAGTTATACTGTCTTGAAAGGATTCTCTGTGGTTACCATTGACTACGAAGTGCTTGCAATCACTTCCAAAGGTTTTATTATAACAGTGTTATACCGCCCACCTTCCGGATCCCTTCTCGTGTTCTTCAACCTTTTTGAACATTTCATGGAATATCTCACATCGAAAGGTCTTCCCATCATTATTGTGGGGGACTTTAACAATAATGTACTGTGCAAAGACTCATCATCAGTTGCACTTCTTGAATCAGCGCATTCAGCTGGACTGAAAAATGTTATTGATGCACCCACTCGTGTGACCGCCAGAAGTTAAACGCTCATTGATCTGTGTTTTACTAGCTGTTTAAAATATGTCTGTGCAAGTGTCCTAGCAACTGGTATTAGTGACCACATGCCTTTTTTCTGTTTCCACCATATTGAAAACCAGACTCATCGAACTCTGCTTCATCGACGAGGCATTAGCGAAAATGCAATGATTCTTTTCAGTAGCATGCTATCAAATACAGATTGGAGTGAAGTCTTAAGCATTCAAAATGCCAATGATGCGTACAATGCTTTTGTTGACAAAGTAATTAAATTCTATGAAGCAGCATCTCCTGTTCAGAAAGTCGTTAAATGTCGCAAAGCAAGAAAGCCATGGACTACAAGGGAACATTTGGAAAGAATAAATAATCGAGACAGGTTATTTCAGGAATTTATCGGGCTAAAGATTTAAGTATACTTCTGCAATATCAGAAGATTAGAAACAAGCTTAACACTGACCTGAAGAAAGCCCGTACAGAGTATTATGTTAACAAGTTTAGGACGGTTTACGGCTGCCCGAAAAAGCTTGGCCTCTAATGAAATCCCTTCTTTAATACTGCCCCATAAGAACTCATAATTGATAGCATTGCTTATTCAGGCTCCATATTGGCTGAAAAATTCGTTACGCATTTTCTAACGTTGCGCATTACGCATATTTGCGATAGCGCCCACTCTGAATTGTGTTTAGATGAACGGTTGGCAGATTCAATATTTTTATCTTCAACTACGCCGTATGAAGTTGAATTCTGTTCTGAAAGGTATTAAGGATAGCTGTACTAGCGGGTACGATGAAATAGCAGTTCGTCCAGTGAAAGCAGTGGCTAACCTGCTCTTTCACACATATGTAACTGTATCTTGCGTGACGTTTTGTTTCCTGAAAAAATGAAAATTGCCCGCGTCTGCGCGGTACACAAGGTTGGCGACAAGAACGTTTTCGGGAACTACCGTCCTATTTCCGTACTTCCGGTGTTTTCAAAGATAGCGGAGCACGTAATCAACAGTAAATTGGGAAGCTTCTTATACAGCAAGGGCGTCATCAAACCGCAGCAGTACGGGTTCCGGGAAAGTAAATCAGTAGAGTCTGCTTTGTTAAACATAAAAGAAAAAAGCATTTCGAACATTGAAAATAAACTTTACACAGTAGGCATATTCTTAGATTTCAAGAAGGCTTTCGACTCCTTAAAGCATGACATCCTTTTCCGTAAACTCGAAAGGTACGGTTTTCATGGAACTTCGCTTCGTTTAATGAAGAGTTATTGGCAGAATCGACTTCAGTACGTTGGGTTTGGTAAGGTTAAATCAAGTTTGCAAGTTATAAAATATGGTGTGCCACAGGGTTCGATTCTAGGACCATTACTGTTCCTTCTCTATATAAACGATATTGTAATGATACCGCAGACACCTAATATTATCTTGTACGCAGATGACATAAATGTATTTTTCAGTGGTCCAGATCTTGTGGAAGTAATGGATACGCCAAATGAGTGGCTTTGTATTCTGTCGACATGGTTATCCTCAAACTAGCGCTTAATGTAGAAAAAAAAAAACAATTATATAATATTCCGAGCAAGGATTAAGTTAATTAACAATAATATAAAGTTATCATTTCAGGGCTATCAAATTAATAGAGTGGATGTACATAAGTTCCTAGGCGTGTACTTCCATGAATATCTGAGCTGGACGCATCACGTATCAAAATTGCGGATAAACGTTTCAAAAACGTTTGGCCTCCTGAACAGGTTAAGGTTTATTTTGCCAGCTTGGTTTAAACAGAAATTCCATTACGCAATGATCTTCTCCCGCCTATGCTACTGCATACTAGTTTGGGGCAGCACTAGTAAGGGTAACTTAGAAAAACTGCACGGCCTGCAAAAGAAGTGTATTAGATTTATAGCAAATAAATCGCGATATGAATATGCATTCCCATTGTTTTTAAAATATAAAGGATTACTCATTACTCATGTGTTCCAGCAGAGTCTGGCAAACTACCTGTATTTAAAAATAAAATTTAACATTTCGTTACGAGATACAGACGACCAGACTGTGGTCATATGTTAAGAGGTGACAAATACTAGAAACAACGCGCTAGAACAACGTACGGTGAGGAGTCAATAGATTATCAGCTACCGTTATTACTAAACACGTTTTCAGAACTGCATTCCATCGCAAACGATTCTAAAACACGCTATTCTTTAAAAAAAAACAAATGAAAGAAGCACTACTGCTAAAGGTTGCAGATTATAATGTTTTCATTTTATCGAGACCTCAAAAGAAAAACTTGAAATAAGAAACAAAAAAGGAAACCAATACGAGCTGGCTCATATCGAATGTTAACTCAGAACCAGGACGGACCTTCAATCGTGGTTGTTGGCGAGTTATACCTTGATAACGCTTTCAACCTGATGTTACCTGAGATGTCACCAAAGAATGTGTGAAACTGTTTTGTGCTGTTAGCTTTTTCTTGTCGATACTCTGTTTTTGCTTTTATTACTTATGTATATTTCTTTCTTTTGTTTTGATTGTGTTGTTGGTTTTTCTTGTCGATGCTTAGTTTTTGCTTTTATTGCTTATGTTTATTTCTTATTTGTTTGGAACTGAAAAAGACTGCGCTTGAATGTGATGTGATTTGTCTAATGTACAAGGTCCCCTTCAGCAAATACTGGCACTGGTCGCTGCAGAGCGTGCTATGTCTGGTACTGTTCGCCGCACAGCGTGCGTGAAGGTCACGAGACCCCGTCAGGCGCCATATGGACACTTTTTGCCTCGGGAACTTCAGCAGATGTAAAACCGAAAATTCTGAAGTATTTGTACCTCGATTCTGCTGAAATAAATTTCACTTCATTTCAAGAGTCGCTGTACTAGGGAATTGGTGAGGCGCTGCTTGAGCTCTTCGAAGGTGTTTTGGCATTCGGCACTCCTGCTCAAACCTTTGCCTGTCTCGGTGAGCTCGGTTAATGGCCGTGGGATGCGAGCGAAATCTCTTACAAATTGTAAATGTCTGTAGCTATAGTTGCAGAAGCCCGGGAAGCTGTGGACCTGCTCACGTTCTTGGGTGCCATCGCTTGCTCGATCGCTCGAATACTGCTAGGGTCAGGTCTTGCCGACCATCCATCGATTATGTGGCCCAGGTACTTAACTCTGTCAGTTGCGATTTGGCACTTTGGCTGCAGACAAAGGCCGGCTAAGTCCAGTGTGTTAAAAACATTTCTGAGGTACCTTAGGTGGTCGGCAGCGGTCTTGGAGAAAACAATGATGTCATCAAGATATGCAAGCATACCCTCCAGAGCTGGCTTGCTAGCACTTTGTTTATCATGAGCTGGAATGTGGCAGGGGCGTCGCAGAGGCCAAAGGGGACAATATTGAACTCATATAGTCCGTAACCTGTAGAAAAGGCAGTTTTTTCTGTCTGCCTCCTATATGGGGGTTAGCCAATACCTAGACACTTTGGCTGCAGACAAAGGCCGGCTAAGTCCAGTGTGTTAAAACATTTCTGAGGTACCTTAGGTGGTCGGCAGCGGTCTTGGAGAAAACAATGATGTCATCAAGATATGCAAGCATACCCTCCAGAGCTGGCTTGCTCATCATCATCAGCCTGATTATACCCACTGCAGGGCGAAGGCCTCTCCCATATTTCTCCACTTAACCCGGTTCTGTGCTAGCTGCATCCACTTGACCCCTGCGAACTTCTTAATCTCATCCGCCCACCTAACTTTCTGCCGCCCCCTGCTACGCTTTCCTTCCCTTGGAATCCAGTTTGTTACCCTCAGCGACCATCGGTTATCCTCTCTTCGCACTACATGTCCTGCCCATGTCCATTTCTTCTTCTTAATTTCCACTAGAATGTCATTAACTTGAGTTATTTCTCTGACCCACTCTGCACGCTTTCTATCTCTTGATGTTACCCCTACCATTTTTCGTTCCATAGCCCTCTGGGTTGTCCTCAACTTAAGTAGAACTCTCTTGGTTAGCCTCCACGTTTCAGCCCCATAGGTGAGTACAGGCAAGGTGCAACTGTTGTACACTTTCCTCTTGAGCGATACCGGTAAGCTGCTAGTCATAATCTGCGAGTGCTTGCCAAATGCGCTCCATCCCAATCTTATTCTTCTTGATATTTCCTTTTCATGGTCTGGATCTGCGGTTACTACCTGTCCTAAGTAGACATATTCGCCTACTTTTTCCAGTATTTCGCTACCTAATGTAAACTGCTGTTCCTTCCCGAGGCTGTTGAACATTACCTTAGTCTTCTGCATATTGATTTTCAAGCCTACCATTCTACTTTTTCTGTCTAGGTCATCAATCATTATTTGCAGTTCATCCCCCGAGTTGCTTAGCAAGGCAATGTCATCAGCAAATCGCAGATTACTGAGGTATTCTCCATCTACCCTTATCCCTAACGGCTCCCATTCCAAGTCTCTGAATACTTCCTCTAAACAAGCTGTGAATAGTACTGGGGAGATTTTGTCTCCTTGCCTAACACCTTTCTTTATGGGAATTTTATTGCTTTCTTTATGTAGAACTATGGTTGCTGTGCAGCCACTATATATATCTTCCAGCACTTTCACGTACGGCTCGTCTACCCCCTGATTTCGCAATGCCTGCATCACCGCCGAGGTTTCAACTGAGTCAAATGCTTTTTCGTAATCAATAAATGCTATGTATAAGGGCTGGTTATATTCCGAGCATTTTTCTATCACCTGATTGATGGTATGGATATGATCGATAGTAGAGTACCGTTTCCGAAACCCTGCTTGATCCTTTGCTTGATTGCAGTCGGTTGTCCTGATCCTATTGGCGATTACCTTAGTAAATACCTTATACGTAACAGACAGTAAGCTGATTGGTCTGTAATTTTTAAGGTCCTTAGAGTCCCCTTTCTTGTGAATGAGGATAATGTTTGCATTCTTCCATGCTTCCGGTACCGTCGATGACACCAGGCACTGCGTATACAGGGTGGCCAGTTTTTCTAGCACGATATCCCCCCCGTCCTTCAGCAAATCTGTAGTTATCTGATCCTCTCCAGCTGATTTCCCCCTTTTCATAGTTTCTAGTGCTTTCTTGACCTCGTCCTTCGTCACTGGTGGAACGTCTGACTGTTTTTCCCTACCGCCAATCTCACTACGGTCCTGACTACTTTGGCTACTGTAGAGATCTGTATAAAACTCCTCGGCTACTTTGACTATCTTGTCCATATTAGTGATGACGTTGCCCGCCTTGTCCCTTATCGCATATATCTGGTTTTTGCCTATGCCCAATTTCTTCTTTACCGCTTTAAGGCTTCCCCCGTTCTTTACAGCATGCTCAATTTTCTCCATGTTATACTTCCTTATATCGGCCACCTTGCGCTTATTGATTAGCTTTGATATCTCGGCCAATTCGATCTGGTCTGTTGGATTGGAAGCTTTCATACTCTGCCGTTTCTTAATCAAATCTTTCGTCTCCTTAGACAGCTTACCGGTATCCTCTTTAACTATCCTACCGCCTACTTCTACTGCGCACTCAGTAATGATATCTCTGAAATTATTGTTCATTGCCTCTAGGGTAATGTCGCCATCCTCAGTTAGAGCTGAAAACCTATTCTGTAGCGAGATTCTGAACTCTTCTGCCCTCCCCCTCACCGCTAATTCGTTGATGGGTTTCTTTCTTACTAATCTATTGCGTTCCTTCTTCAGATTCAGGCTAATTCGGGACCTCACCATCCTATGGTCACTACATCGAACTTTCCCGATTACCTCTACATCCTGCACAATGGCGGGGGTTGAACACATTATGAAGTCGATTTCATTTTTAGTCTCTCCGTTAGGACTTTTCTATGTCCATTTCCGGTTCTTCCGTTTGCTAAAGAAGGTATTCATGATTCGTAAGTTATTGCGCTCTGCAAACTCAACTAGTAACTCTCCTCTGCTATTCCTAGAACCAATGCCATAGTCACCTACTGCCTTTTCTCCTGCCTGTTTTTTCCCTACCTTGGCATTGAAGTCGCCCATTAGTACAGTATACTGCGTCTTTACTTTTCGCATTACCGATTCTACATCTTCATAGAAGCTTTCAACTGCCTCGTCATCATAACTACATGTAGGTGCATAGGCCTGTACAACCTTCAGTTTATACCGCTTATTAAGCCTAATTACGATGCCTGCAACCCTCTCATTAATGCTATAGAATTCATCTATATTACCCGCTATATACTTATTGACAAGAAAACCTACCCCTAGTTGTCGCCTCTCTGGTAAACCTCGATAACACAGTACATGCCCATCCTTCAATACAGTATTTGCCTCATTCGGCCTCCTAACCTCACTAAGCCCTATGACATCCCATTTCATGCCCTCTAGTTCCTCTAACAGCACTGCTAAACTAGCTTCACTAGCAAGGGTTCTAGCATTAAACGTTGCCAGGGTCAGTTTCCAATGGCGGCCTGTCCAGCGGAGCCAGGCTTTCTTAGCACCCCCTGCTGCGTCACAGGTCTGACCGCCGCCGTGGTCAGTTGTTCCGCAGCCGCTGGTGACTGAGGGCCGGGGTTTTATGGAGCTTATCATAGGAGGTTGTGGCCAATTACTGCACCAGGGTGGCCAACTCCTGTTCTGGTGAGGGAGTGCGTTGCCGGAGGTGTTCACCGGCATCAGGTCGCACCCCAAACCTGTATATGCAATTCCATCGACACGCGGATTTTTTTTTTTTTCTTTTTTTTGTCATCCGGTGGAGAATTGCGCGGCACCGGGATTTGAACCCCGGTCCTCTTGCATGCGAGGCGGATGTTCTACCGCTACGCCACCGCTGCACGGCTTGCTAGCACTTTGTTTATCATGAGCTGGAATGTGGCAGGGGCGTCGCAGAGGCCAAAGGGGACAATATTGAACTCATATAGTCCGTAACCTGTAGAAAAGGCAGTTTTTTCTGTCTGCCTCCTGTATGGGGATTAGCCAATACCTAGACACCATGTATAATGTTGTGAAGAAGTGGGAGCCTTGCATTCGGTCTACAACGAGACATTTGGCAGCAGGGGTTACGGCAGTTTTACAGTGACTGATTGTGTCCCCTTGTTTACGCAGATCCATAGTCCTGACGGCAACAGTGCTGGTTCATCTACGCTTCATCGCATTTTCGTCCACGTGCCCTTAATCAAAGACCATCTACGCCATCACTGATTTCCACCGGATAATCATCGCACGTGACGCTCCGGAGCGCCACCTCACCTCTCGTTTCCGTGGCCCTTGAAGGACACAAAAGCAGCTTCCCAACAGCGACGGGACATTTGGCCGCAGGGGTTACGGCAGTTCTGCAGCGACTGATTGTGTCCCCTTTTTTACGCAGATTGGTTTAGTCTATGTGTTATTGCATTGCTTTTTCTTTTTATTTTACTGCAGTGCTCTCTGCTGCCTTCAGGCACTTTGTCCGGGTTTAACTTTTTTGCTGATTTCTCAAGATTCTATCTTAGTTGCTTCAGCCATTTTCATCATGCCAACGAACGCCGAACTTGCTAAAGATGTTGATAGTTTAAAAATTGAAGTGACAGAGCTGGGGAACAGCCTCTCCATGTTTAATTACCTTTATGAGCAAATGAAAACGCAGCAAGCCTCTCTTGTAAAGGAAAGCAAAGACCTGAATTGTTCAAATGTGCAACTGGCCAAGAGAGTATCTGAACTAGAGCAGTACCGACGCATGAACAACATCGAGATCAAAGGAGTCCCCGTTACACAGGGGCAGGACTGTTCCGCTATTCTCCAGTGTATTGGCGAAAAGATTGGCTGCCTTGGTACTGTCACTGACATAGATACGGTATAGTGGATGGAACAGCGCGAAAAGACTAAACACAAGAAGCTGTTGTGCGTCTCTTCTTGTTTCGTGTTTTCGCGCTGTTCCACCCACTATGCAATTGTACCAACTCACCCAACTGTCCATCCTACTTCATAGATACTGTACACCGAGTACCTGCTAAAGATGGACAGAACATAATTGCTCGTTTTTGCAAGCGCACAAAGAAGGCCGAGTTCAGAGGCAAGGCAAGGAAAGCACGACTCACATCTACCGAAATCGGAATCAAAGTTGGCGGCGATGGCAGCATTACCGATCGCCCTATCTACATAAATGATCATCTGACACCTGAAAACAAACTTCTTTTCTGACGGGCGCAAGCACTGAAAAAGGAAAAAGGATGGAAATTCCTCTGGGTAGACAACTGCCGCATCAAAGCTAGGGCGACTACTGATAGCACAGTGTATCGCATTGCCAGTGAGGCTGATCTTGCTATCTTCACCTAGAAAAAGAAAAGCAGGCACTGTTATCATCCGATGGCCATGGTGCTACACACGCTAGACAAATTTCAGCATCTCCTTCACGTATGCGCTCCGTCACGTAATTCAGTTATCCATTTCAACATACGTAGTCTGTCTAAACATTATGATGACCTTGTCAATTTTTGAACCATCTCGAATCATAACTTTTCCCTTGTATGCCTTTCTGAAACATGGTTGTCATCTAACGAAGAAAAATTATTCGCTTTACCATGCTTCCGAGCGTAATATAGCCATCGTACAGAAGATCGCCACGGTGGTTCAGCCATATATATATCTAACTTCTTAACTTACAAGCGACGCCTTCATATCGCTTTCCGTACTAATAAATGCGAGTCTGTGTGGATAGAACTGGACAAGTCTTTTCTTCCATCTAACAAATGTACTATACTTGGATCTTTTTATTGCTCTCCGTCTTCATCCTACTCAGATTTTTGCCTTGAACTCGACGGCATTCTGAACTTGCTAAGCCTCGAAAATAGTAACATAATTATTATGGGCGACAATAATGTACACATCACAAATGCATCTGACGTCCAATGCTCTGAATATACAAAATGCATTTTTAGCCATGTTTTAGAATCTTTAATTGACACACCAACACGGTGCGCAGCTCTTGGCCCGCACACACTCATTGATCACGTTATATCTAACATTCTCTTACCTCGCACTGCAGGGGTAGTTCACTTCGATATATCCGACCATTACCCCATTTTTTTACTACTCGAAAGTGTCATCATAAAGAAGCCTAATATCTGCAACTCATACTCAATTCCCTCCTACCGGTTAACATCGTATCTCATATAGATTGGACAGCTATCACCAGTGAACCATGTGTTGAAATTGCTTTTAAAAACTTATGCGATACAATAACTAGAAATATTCACGGTTGCACATCCATATCTTCAGTTCAGCGTTGGTATTCTGTGCCCAGAAATCCTTGGATAACAAATGGACTGCTGCGGTCTATTCCCAGAAAAGATAACCTTCATAAAAAGGTCAAACGACAGCCATTTAACCTTTCCCTCAAAAACCGCTTTCGCGCATATTCGCAAACACTCTCTGCACTACTTAAGAAAGCCAAACGGGACTACTATGAAATAACAATGGAAATAACAGTGCGAAAAATTGGCAGCTCTTAAAATCTTTTCTGCAGATAGACCGCCAGCAACCAACTACAAACGAATTCCATGAGGGTAATAAGACACTAACTGATCCATTGGACATAGCGAACGCGTTTAATATATTTTTTTTTTTCAAATGCCCGCCCAATGCAAGCTTCAGTTTCCTGTAATACTTTGAGCTGCCCATATTCATTTTATTTGTACCCCACGTCATCCGAAGAAATCGTAACCACAATCTCTTCCTTAAAGAATACTGCATCAGGCTTAGATCAGATCCATCCATCCAAGAATATACTTGTGGCGTGACAGCTCTCTTTTGTGCTCGCTAACCTTATTAATAAAATGTTTAAAACAGGCGTTTTTCCTGTAGCGTTAAAGAGGGGCAGAGTAGTACCGGTTTTTAAGAAAGGAGACCGCAATAATGTGTCCAACTATCGGCCAATAACTGTTTCGCCCTTTTTTAGCAAGCTCATAGAGAAACTTTTGGTTAATCGTTTAATAAAGTATTTCACAAAGTTTAATCTCTTCACTCCCCACCAGTTTGGATTTCGTCCCAATTATTCAACAGAGCTTGCGCTATTAGAACTAACTGATGCTATCAAAAAATCAATAGACCAAGGACTTTGGGCGGGAGAAGTTTTTATAGACTTTACTAAAGCTATTGATACAATTAACCACACCATACTTTTTCCAAACTGGAGTCTCTAGGAATCTGTGGCCCTGCATTAACATTCATACGCGGTTATCTTACTGACAGAATTCAAATAGTAAAGCTTGCCGACCTTTTATCTCAGCCAGTATCTCTTAACCAAGGTGTACCACAGGGTTCAATTTTAGGACCACTGCTTTTCTTAATATACATTATTGATCTGCCTAGTTATTTCACCAAATCTAACTGCATTCTATACGCCGATGACACTACATTATATACTAGCGACAGAAACATAAATGACCTGATCACAGCATAGAATGCTGAACTTGCAATTCTAGTTCATTGGTGTCAAGAAAATCAGCTTGAAATTAATAAAAAAAAACACATTTTATGGTCTTTGATTCGCATAATAAACAACCGATTAATATTGCGCCGCTTTATTTGGATAACCATATAATTCCACTTTCTAAATGTACTACATTTCTTGGCATTCTACTAGATGAACATTTGATATTTAACATGCACACTGAATCATTATGCAAAAAAGTTGTTTTTGGCATTAGGGTGCTTCTTCGCACACGTCATTACTCTCAGCCCCATATTCTTCGGACGCTTTATTTCGCATTTGTTCACAGTCACCTGACCTACTGCATATCATCCTGGGGAACTACATATCTCACTCATATGTCAAGCATCCGTCATTTACAAAACCCTGCAATTCGGATACTTACCTTTTCCCCGTCCACTACCTCAGCTGCCGCTATATATCGAAATCTTAATATCCTCCCTTTACTGAGTCTGCTCCACCTAAGATTAGCGACACTTATATACAGCGCTCGCAATGGTGACATTGCCATCACTGCGCTTCCGTCATTTTCCCTCATAAGCAGTAATCTGACTAGATTTTCCCAAAACGACAATTTGCTACTTCCCAGAGTTAACACTAATTATGGCAAACAAACTCTTTTGTTTTCAGCTATAACTCTATGGAATTCACTACCCTCATATGTTAAAACGGTCCGGTCGTATAGGCTCTTCACTAATAACATCAAAACATTCTTATTAAAGAAGTAATTATAACCGCACAGGTATGTTTTTCTTTTTTTATGCATTGTTGTTCTTGTTGTTCATGGATTTTAACATATTTTAATGTTCAATTTCTGCCTTATTTATGAATTTGTTTTAAGCATTTTGTTATAGGAGGTCCCCCTGGCCGCTTCGCTTTGGGACCTCCTTCTGTACCAAATAAATCATGCTAATTTGTGTAATACATTTCTGAAAATAAAAAAACCTGAAACCTGGAACCTGAAACGTAGCTACCCGAGGAAGCGGATGTACATCTTTTTTGGTGACCGTATTAAGTTTTCTATAGTCTACGCGGAAGCGCCAAGTCCCTTCTCGCTTCCGAATGAGAACCACGGGGGATGACTATGGGCTGCTGGACTCTTATGACTCCCTCCTCCAGCATCTTCGACACCTGGTCTTGAATTTTCTCTCTTTGTGTTGCCGAGTAGCGATATGGATTCTGCCGTACTGGTCTCGCATCACCAGGGTTGATCTCGTGCTTAACTATGTATGGCCGAGGCCTTCGTTTGTGTTGACAAAGAGGTGCTCATATTCTTTCAGTAAGGATAGGAACCCTTGACTCTGACCTTGGTCTAACTGGGTGCCGTACTGGACTTCGTCTACTCCAGACATAGACTGAGTCGGAGGCCTTATAAAGATTTCAGCGTTCAGGAGGGGCATGGTTTTCACGAGTGCTGTTTTCTTGGAAACGGTCAAGGGTGTAGGTTCCAGATTGGCGATGCGGATATACATCGTGTTATCCTGGATGCTAGTCAGAGCTCGGACTACACTTTGATGGGGCCTATTGGGTGCAGGGCCTAAGGATGTACCAGGCATGGTCCGTTTCTGCCAACCGTAACTGGAACCATAATCTCCGTAGAGGGTGAAACCTGTAGGTGTTGCTGGTAGTAAATGACCTCTGGGTTTACCATGTCTGTGTCGAAATCATCCAGACGGAGCTTCAGGCTATGTCATCGAAGCGTGACTGTTCGCTTTGGGAAACTGATTGTCATTTCTTAGTTAGCACACAGCGGCTTTCCACCCAGGAGGTCATACGGCAGTGTATCCATTACCAGGAATTATTGCTGCAGCTCTACTGGTCCGATATGTACATTGAGCTTCACTTCGTCTGCTGCGCTGATAAGTTTTCCATCGACATTCCTGAAATGGCCGTAGTTTTGCCTACTTCTGCCCTTATCCTGGCCACGGAGCTCTGGGAGGCAATGTTCATCGATGCGCCGGTGTCTACTATCATTGTCGTTTCCCGGCTTATCACCGAAACCGGGAGGGTGACGAGGTGAGACATAGCCCGCCTCTCCTGGGGAGCTGCCTTTCCTCATTTCGGAGGCAACTCGTGGACCTCGCCGTTCTAGTTTCCCGATGGCTGGGCGCCTTGTGCCCCTGCTAGCCCTAGCTGTACGTTGCACTGACGCATTATATGTCCGGATCGGCCGCAGCGGTGGCATCCAACTTGCCCGACCTGATTCCGGGACTGTCGGCTCGGGAACCTGCGTGGCCCTGGTCGAGAAAGCTGTCCAACGGCATTGCTTAAAGCCTTCACGCTCTCTTGCAAGGCATCAAACATTTCAGTCGTTACGACCTGTGCTGATGAGGCGTTATGCCTCGGAGTCGACCCCAGTTGTGTTCGGACGGGCCTCGTGCAGCTTTGTAGGGGTCTGCTGCTAGGAATAGAGAGGTCGCTGTAAATCCGGGGAGGGGGTGCATTGACATGGCCGCCACAGCATGTTGCGCCATGGCACCTACTTGCGTTAATCGCTGCAGGTGTTGCAGACATTCCGACGGGGTTATGGAGTTTGAGACCGCCACCCTTTCCATCATTTCCGGCCGCAGCCCGCGCAGCAGGCAACGCACTTTCTCCGAGTCTGTCATGGTGGTGTTAGCCCTTGCGTAAAGGTGAAGGATTCTCGACACATACTCTCGAGCAGTTTCGCAAGGCTGTTGCTGCCTCTAGTGTAGTTGGATAGAGGCCCAATCTCTGACGTCCTCCCCGGCAAAACTTTCGTGGAGGGCCCCTTTCCACTGATCCCAACTCTCCAGCTTCCGTGTAGGTGAGTCCCTCAAGATGGCGCTGTACCACCGACTAGCCTCCAAATATCTAGAGTGGAAAACAGAGCATTGTATTATTTGGCCTTCCTGGACATAAACGGGGCGTACGACAACGTAAACAGGAAACTCCTGTGGAACATATTAAAAGATGGCATTGGTTATGAGATAACAGAGTTCCTACAGAAAATATACCGGGATAAATAAGTAGAAATTACACTGGAAGGAATAAGAAGTACGGAAGCTGTCAAGGTATGCAAAGGTTTAAGAGAAGGTTGTCCTCTATCACCGCTGCTGTTCATGCTTTATATGATAAACCTGGAAGGGAGGATACAAGAAAATAACCTAGGTTTTAACCTGCCATATAGATTAGGTGGAAAGGCAGTAGAGCAGCGCATCCCCGGTTTGATGTATGCAGGCGATATTGCGCTGCTAGCTGAGAGTCTGGAAGAATTTCAAGCTCTAGTTAAGTATTTTGGAGACGAAGGGGACGCTCTAGGCTTCAGTTTTAGCGTGGTTAAGTCGGGTCTGATGATTTTCAACGGCTCAACTGATCAAGGTCTTAAAATACAAGGCCATGAAATACCCAGAGTAGCAGAATATAAATATCTCGGGGTATGGGTAAACGAAGGATTGGCATACTTTGGAAAGCATGAGCAATCACTTAAAGAGGAGCTGAATCACTTTTCGAGAATTTAGCGATATTCAAGGATTCAAATCTACATATTCCGTACGTAATGCATGTAAAGTGTTTTTGCTCTAGCATTCAAACTGATGGCTAATCGACGACTAAAACTTGAGCTTCCCCTCACAGCACAAAAGTTAGCGGAGAAGTTCGGTGATGACGTCACGGACGGTACCATTTCTGATGTGCGTTGCCTTCGTCCACGTCCTGCTGCGCATTTTCTGACGGTGCTAATCGACATTTCTAGGGCTTTGTTTTTGGCAGCCTTGGTTTTATTTCTTCAAACCAAGTCTGTCTATGCATAAAACGTACCGGTACCGTCAATGACGTCATCATGCGTCACTGTGCAGTGCAGTGAAGCCTTATAGCCGTCGCAGTGTTAATCGCTAATTGCGCCATTGTTTCAAATGATAGCGCCAAGATATTTCGCATGCTTTAAGTGCAAGCTATAATCATTCAACTGCTCGAAACTCATCGAAATCTAAAACCGATGCACCTTCCCTTTAAGGCCAAAGGGCAGAGAAATGCCGCGATAATGAAGCATAGGGCATTGTGGCGATACAACAGGTAAGAGGTTTTGAAGGGTATTTGGAAAGGAATTATGGTGCCCGGACTTACTTTCGGAAATGCGGTTTTGTGCCTAAATTCAGAGGTACAGTCGACAGTAGAAATAAATCAGAGAGCCGTCGGACGATTAGCACTAGGTGCTCGCAGCAAAACCACAAATGAGGCGGTACCGGGAGACATGGGCTGGGCATCTTTCGATGTACGGGAAGCTCAGATTAAAATGTTATTGAGGAACGCCTGAGAAAATTGGACAGTAACAGATGGGCAGCTAAAATATATAAGGCCTATACCTAAAAAGCGTTGCTTCCTAAAGGAGGAAAAAAACTAGGAAACTAACCAGTAAGTATGCTGGTCACAAGGACGAAGAAATAAAGAGCGTTAAGCAGCAGGTGAAAAACACAGAAGGTAAAAATTGGATAAATTCAATAGACTACGGCGTCTCTCATAGCCTTAGTATCTTTGGGATGTTAAACCCCACAAACCGAACCGATAAATTGGATGGAACAGAAACAGAGTGTGGAACTATAAAAGGTGAAAAACACAGAAGGTAAAAATTGGATAAATTCAATAGACTTAGACGTCTCTCATAGCCTTAGTCGCTTTGGGACGTTAAACCCGACAAACCGAACCGATAAATTCGACGGAAAAGAAACAGAGTGTGAAACTATAAAGAAAGTGAAAAAGCAGATCAGGAAGGAAGCTATTTTTGATAACTCAAGACGCAGTGCCGTACGTTTTGAAGCTAGATCAGGGTGCCTTAGAACACGCAGCTACAGAAAGAAATTTAACAATGAAGATGATGCATGTGCAGTGCGTGGTAACTCCACTGAAACAATTGACCATATCGTATGACCGCGTTGGCCTATTCTTTAATGTTTCGCCGCGCGCGCTGCAGAAAGCGGCAATTGAAATTTCTAGCAGCTCCGAGAACGCGACGCGACTGATTGCGCAATCTCTGGCACCGCGCTGCGCCTCCCCGCCCTCGTCGACATGGGCTGACGCACGCGTGCATTCCCCCGCACGGACCTCGACCTCTTCCTCACTTCACGTGGGAAGGCCGCATGTGCTGACGATGCTCGGGTAGGTTCCATACCCGTCTAGAAAACCGAGGGGGGAGACATAGCTTTGGCAGCGCTAAGCTGTTTTCGCTCCTATAATTTTCTGCGCGGGCTATTTAAAGGGGCACAGTGACGTTCGTCAGGCAGCTAATTCCAGCGAACTTCTAGGGTCTTTGCACCGTGCCGATGTCAGTTCAAAAAATTAGAAGCGTTCAACGCTTCTGAACCGATTATTGAGCGAAAGCAATAGCTGCGAGTGACCGAGCATTCTTCTAATTCTTCTTCTTCCTCAGCCCACCCATAAAGCCCCGCTTTAACCAAGCCGTATGAATGTGCCTTAGTGGCCTAAAGCGGTAGTGAAATGCCAAGTTCCTGGCAAGCTGATTTTAACATAAGCGTCCCATGTGAAACGAGAGACCCAAGTTGGCAGCTCCTGCGAGCCCACATATAAAGCCGCTTCTTTAACCAAGCCGTATGAACGTGCCTTACTGGGCTCTTGGAGTAACGTGAATGCCAGGGTCCTGGTAGGCTGATTCTGACATAACCGTCCCATGTGAAACGAGATACCCAAGTTGGCAGCTCCTGCCATCTTGTGGTCGTCTACGGGGGTCGTCTAAAGGTCAAAGGTCAATGGTGGTCACCGCCGTTCTACGCTGAAGGCTCAAACTGCGAGCAGTATTGCTTTCGCAATAAAAGATTTACAAAATTCGGCGCACGGGAACGACAGTTATTCGGTTTATAAAATTCTAAATACAAGACAAAAAAGAACAGCGCGCCTGAGCTGGCGTGAAAGGGAGCCCCTCTCCCATTTCGCTTGCCCAGCGCCCGACTCGGGCGGAACCTATGAGAAACGCAGCTTCGTGCTGACGTACCGGAAGCTTTTCACCATGGTTGCCTGTCCAACTCAACCTGTAACCGCGCTTTTTGATAGCGTCGTTAACATGGTAACAGCAATATCGTGTATTACTGCTGAGGTGTCGGGTTTTGCATTCTAGCCTTTGCTTACGCTGACGATTTCGCATTATGGCGGAACTCGCCGGAACGACGTTTTGGCGTTCCGCCGGCGTAAATCGCTGGTGCTGCCGCGGATCACTCGAGCACTACTTGTGCGAAAGTTCGAGAACAAGTGTGTAGGCGTAGTGGCGTACAGAACCTAAGGCGAAGCCTACCATGTACATGTGCAGGGCCAGCAAGGAGGTCAGCTGCCGGGACCGACTATACGACAATTCCCGGCGCAGTGGGTTGCCGGCGGAAACCCGCGGTGGAGTGCTGCGGACTCGGCTGTGGCGAACGCGCTTCACAGGCAATCTTTACGCAACTTGCGCCATCTGTGGAGTGTCGGCAGAAACGATCAGCCACGTGATTTTGCATTGTCCAGCGATTTTGCCGACCTCTGAGCTCCGAACGTTGTCAGCTGACTTGGGATTTGAGGAGCCTGATAGAGTGGAGCTATCTGTACAAGCACTTCAAGAACACATGCCAATTAAAACGCCTTTTATTTGTTTTCTGCGTGCGTGCTCAATCAATCAGCTAAGCAGCACCCGTGCAAGAAGGCAATGTCATATCGTTTACGAACTTCGCCGTCATATGTCACTCACATCGGTGCCAAAGCACTGGTTATTGAAACGGATGAAGACATTAGGCGCTACGATTTCGCCATTATGATTGGGCTTTTGGGCATCGGGAAGCTGTAAAGAACCAAGAAGGCCGGCTGGAATTAGCGGTCTGACGAACGGCACGGGCAACTCCGGAAGTATTTTGACATTCTAATATTCTCGTAAAAAGTTTACTGTAGGTTCTCCTCTCCGTCCTGACGCATTCTACAAAATTTGGGCGCCGTACGATAATCTGTTCACACGCATAAAATATGCCGTTTTCATGGCTTAAGTTGATACTATTTCTGCGAACAACAGTGGGTTTCTGACGTCACAAACAGTATACCGGTTTTACTGTCGACTTCCCGCGTAATTATGAAATTGTGAGGCTTATATTAAACTACCTCAGACATTTTATGCAGTGTGTAATTATTTCCATACTTTATTTTCACCATCCAACGCACGTAGGAGTGTTTGTCTAATACTAAGTGTGACGCCACCAATTCGTCAACTGGGGCGTCATTTCTGGCTGTGAAAACAGTTTCGGTTTCGATTTGCTGTTTTTCCTTTTTAAAAATACTTCTAATTCGAATTTCGAAAAATGGTTTTTTGTGTTGGAGTCAGGACGTACCGAGGAATGTAATTCAACGAAAAACAAAAAAATGATAAAAAAAAACACCGGAGTTGCCCTTTAAGAGCGCTCCGCGCAGCCATCGGAGGTTCTGGTTCTCGTCGACGAAGACAGCATAACGGGCAGGCCCCGACTGAGAAGTCGTAAAATAAGCTACACGCTCATTTTGCAGTTAGTCGCTCGCCCAGTCCCTGTTTGTAAAGTGTGTCGCCTGTCTGCCTCGCGTAAATAAGTTTTCTGTATCTTGTGCTTGTGTCCTATAAGTTAATTGTCCTTCTGTTACTGCTAGTTCGTTGTCCAACGTCTCATGGAGTGTGTGTGATGTGCACGTCGCCTGCCGAATCGTCGAGCACCTTGGAAAGGTGCGGAAGATTCTAAGAAAACAAAGAACCTGACCTTTACTGGCGCAGTCGACAGTGCAATTCGGCAACTGCAGCACTCCGCAAGCCCAGCCCGTTACTCGATTCGTTGCAAAGTTATCGGCGCTCACCGAAGTCCGCCAGCCGCTCAAGGTGGAAGTGCCCACCAGCGAGGAGCGACGTGGCAAGGAAGGAGCAACCGTTGCTGAGGTGCCGAATTCTCCCGGTCGTTGAGGTAGGAGCTTCAATGACGCGTGCAAGTGCCCAGGGACCCCCAGCGGTGATGGTCAGAGGCAGCGACAATCGGAAGTGCCCCACAGCGAGGAGCGGCGCGGCGAGGAAGACGCAACCGTTGCTCAGATGAGGGATTTCTTGCATCCATTGGTGTACGCGGCTCAGGGATTGGGAGCGGGAGGTGTGTGGTGTCGACGTGCAGTAGAATAACACAATGAGTGGTAAGAATACGACGCGTGCTGGTCGGAACAGCGTGCCTGTTAGACCCCGCAGACACAAGCGGAAGGAATATACAGCAAAAGCAAAACGAGTGACTGAGTTAAGAATCGGAAAGATATAAGCCGAGATAAAAATCAGAAGGATCGAGGCAGAAGTGAGAAAGCATGAATTGAATACCCAAAAAACGATAGCTGAGGAAGAATTTCAGAAGTGCTTGAGCTTGAGCTAGTTGGAACATCTTCTCACAAACGCTGTGCTGCTTAATTTTACACGGACAAAGGAACTGGACAAACACTGAGGTTAAGCGCAAT
>JAJIZL010023676.1:131276-157968 GCA_023969395.1 Amblyomma maculatum
TCCTTTGTCCGTGTAAAACTAAGCAGCGAGGCATTAGTGAGAAGAAGTTCAAAAGGCTCAAACTGAAGTTAGGAAGGCAGAAATAGAGCTAACTCCTCAGAATGGCTTACCGGGCAGGGGGAATTGTGAGCAAACCTCTGCAATTGCGGCGCCGAGGTCAGGCTTATATCTCATCACTGAGCGCGCTAAAGTTTTGTCAGGGCTAAAAATGCCGAGCGACCCGGACGTCCCAGTATGATCTGAAATAGTCGAACGTACATTCACCTCATATAATATACCAGAGGACCAACGAGTACATCTGATTTTACCGAACGAGTTAAATATCTCCTACATGAACTAGAGCCCGACGAATTTAACAGCTATGAAGCAGTGAAAGCCGCAGTGCTTAACGAGCTGAAGCTGACCCCGCCACGGTGCCTCGAGCGCTTTGAAAGGACGCGTAAGACGAACGATGAATTGTGGTCACAATTCGCCTCACGTATGCAGGCGTATTTTCATTACTACTTGCAGCTAGCAAGGTGGAAACAAAGGAGGAAATTATTTCACTAATGGTAGCTGATTGCATGAAAGCTGGCCTTAGTCCCGAAGGACTAGAATATACACGCCTGCGCGAGGGTTCCAAATGGCTTACACCTAATGAGCTGGCTTGCGAGTTAGATACTTTCGAAGATGGTAAGGGCAAGGTTTAAGCGGTACGGCAACTAACGACACCGCTTCAGCGCTCATACGTGAAAGTAGAACTACTCTCAAAAGAAGGTCCGGATGTTTCACATGTAATGAGGAAGGCACGTCGCCAGAGACTGGCCTCACGCCGGTTGAAACAACAACGAACGAAATGTTACCACCCGAGGAGCGCGAACACATAGAGTGGCGGTAGCGGTTAAAGACAACAATGAGATCTCGGAGCAGACTGGTGGCGAGAAGACGCTGGTAGCTGATATAAAAACCGCAGGGAATGTCGACGCCGTACGGATTTCCGAGCTACAGGTAGAAATAGACTGCGCGGGTGTACCTGTCGCGGCAATTCTTGACACCGGTACCGAGATCACGGTGATTAGAGAAGATAAAGTGCTAGTCAAAGAGCGCGAACCATCTGGCAGAATCAAACTGGTCTCTGCTTTGGCGAGAAAATCGAAGCTGCGCTAGATACCTTACCTGTCAGCTTAAAACGAGAAATGTTGACAACAGAAACCCCGCAGAGGGCACAACTAGTGTGTGCGCTTACCAACAAACTTTCAGAGGGAGTGAACTGCTTAATCTCCAGAGGGAATTGGGAGCTACTACGACAGCTCAATGGTGACAGTGAAAGACTTGGTGTAAACCAACTCACAGGGACTGAGCTCGCAAACGGTAAGGCGGACGTGAGGCCAGGCGAACTAAATCCGACCGGAGACAAGGCGAACTCAGAAATGCCCCGCGATACGCTGGACGGTGGAGACACTGACACAAATACCGATGCCAGTCAGCGCCCACAACAGCGCGCCCCTGTGAAGGAGTGTTCAGAACAAGACAAAGCAGAGACAAGTGAGACAAACTCCGAAACGGCCGCAGATGCGCCAAACGTACAGGACGCCAATATTCGAGAAGCAACAAGCCAGCGCGCACAACTGCGAGATTCTTAGGTGGCCGACGTTACTTAAAAAAAAAAAAGGCGTGAGCCGACGCCAAGAAAGGAAAGGGACGTTTGTTTGTGTCCGACGGGCTGCTTTTCCATGAGGACAAGATCGCAGGAACTAAAGTTAAGCAGCTTGTTCTGCCGGCTGAGAAACGAAAAGAAGTCCTCGCCCTAGCTCACGAGTCGTTGTGGGGAGGCCACCTGGGCCCGAAGAAAGCAAAATCCAGAATAAAATACAGCTACTTCTGGCCCGGCCTAGAAGCCGACGTGGCTGAGCATTGCAAAACCTGTCACGGGTGTCAGATTTGATCTTATTCCGATTACCCCGCTAACCAGATTGGAACACCCATTCCAAGTAGTGAACGTCGACCTTATTGAGCCTCTCGACGTCCCTTCGACACGAGGACACAAATACACGTTATGCGTTGTTGATCTCTGCACCCGCTGGCCCGAAGTAGTCTGTCTGCGGTCGTTAACAGAAAAGGCAACTTGTGATTTCCTGCTAGAGATATTCAGTCACACCAGGATACCGGAAGACGAACTTCAAAGCGTAGTTGACGCAGGAGCTCATGGCAAGACTAGGATGCGCGCCCCCGTTTCTCAACTCCCAAGCACCCCAAAAGCAACGGAGCAGTCAAAGCTGGAATCGCATCCTTAAGAATATGCTTTATCATGTGATTCAAAGAGATCCGAGAAATGGGGATGAGCTAATCCCTTACGTACTATGGGCGTACAGGGACGTCCCTCACGACATGATTGGGCTCGTGCCGTTCAGACTGCTTTACGGTAGAAATCCCACGGGCCCACTAACAATCCTGCAACAAGCGTGGACGAGTGAATTTCCCTTTCCGGGGACATTAAGGGAGGAACCAGCTCGATATCTGAAACAGCTGCGTGAACAGCTCGAAGTAGCAGCAGATATAGCAGGGATGACAACCAGTGCCTGGCAGGGCAGCTACGCACAAACGTATAACAAGGCAACATGCTACAAATCTATTCAAATAGGGGACAGTGTCCTCCTCTTCGACACGGGCCGAGACACGAAACTGGCACTGAAGTGGCGGGGGCCCTTTACAGTAATCGGTCGTGAAAGACAGCCTGCCTATCGTATTGATACAGGAGGGCATAAAAGCGTGTTAGTACACGTAAATCGGCTCGACCGTATTCTGCCAGAACTAGTCTTGTGGGCATTGGGTTCGAGGAGGATACGGAGTTTGGCGAGCTGGAATTCATGCCTCGCACATCACAGGGGCACGACGTCCCTGCAGTGAAGCAAGAGATGTTAGCACACCTAAGTGACCAACAGCGCGTGGAGATTTAAGCCATCTTTGCCAAATACTCGGACTTGTTTAACCGAGACGCCAGGTATAGCCAAAGTAGGGAAGCATCGCATAGGACCTGAAGGGGGCAAATGCCTAAACGATGCTTCTCGTACAGAGTACCGGAGTTGTTGAAGGCGGAGGTTAGTCGCCAAGTGAACGAACTCCTAGAGTTTGGTCTCATCTACGAGGTTGAGAGCTAGTATGCCCATCTGGTTGTATGCGTGGGGAAGAAAGACGGATCAGTCCATCTGTGGATAGGCTACCGTGTGCTAAACGCCGTAACACGCGCGGATGCATTCCCCATGGCTCCTCCTCAGGGCCTTAGGTTGGATTGAAGGTTGGACATTCCAAATTCATCCCATTAATAGACCTACGACGAGAGTACTCGCAAGTACATATATGGCTCTAGATAGCCAGCACCTGACGGCTTTTGTCACACATGAAGGCCAATACGCTTGGCCATGCCGTTCGGTCCTAAAAATGCAGCTGTTACTTTTCAAAGGATTATGAACTCATTTCTAGCTAAGCATCAGGAGTACGCTACAACTTACCTTGATCACATCGCGATATTCTCGGTAACCTGGCAAGACCATTTAAATCACATCGACTAGATCATCGGCCTATTGCGTGAAGCAGGCTTTAGAGTAAGTCCCGAAAAGTGTCAGATAGCCCAAGACTATATCAAATATTTAGGTCACATAGTGGGTGGAGGTAGGCACGGGATAGATCAAGAAACGATAGCGGCTATACCCTAATAATAAGAGATATCGCTACTCCAAACACGAAAAAACAGCTTCGAAGTCTCCTTGGGCTCTGCGGCTACTACCGAGATTATGTAAAGGACTACGCTGAAGTAGCGGCCTCTTTGCCGAAACTGCCAAAGAGAAGAGTGCCTAACCCTATCCCGTGGTCCGACAACGCACAGTGGGCACAAGACAAGTTAAAAGAGTCACTCTGCAGGGTAACGTCGTTGAACCCACCCGATTTAGAACCATTCTGGTTTTTTACGGATGCCTCTGAGATTGCAGCCGGTGCTTACTTAGCTCACAAAGACAATAACGGTATAGAAACACAAATTGCATTCGCCAGTCACCGTTTCGCCCAAACTCAGTCGCGATGGTCGACTATAGAACGGGAAGCTTTCGCCATCATTTGGGCGTTAGGCAAATTTAACTACTGGATATTTGGAGCACAGGCCCACACGGTGTCGGACCATAACCCGCTAGCCTACCAACAAGTGGTCCACACGGGGCGAAGCTCATACGGTGAGCACTAGCACTGCAACGGTATAATGTCACATAGTCACAGAAAGAGGTCGTCTAACGGCAATGCTGACGAACTTTCCCGGCTGCCTAATACAATATATCTTGGTGGGAGGAAGCTGATGTACAAGCCTGAGCCGCGTGCCCCGGTGGGTGTGAGAGGTCCCGCTCGCCTGTACATGAAAGTGTGTGCGCTTGTAAACAGAGAATGACGATCCTAGTGCGCAAAGAACACTTGCCGGACTTGACCATCGTGACATGTGATGCATGCTGTGAAAGAATCCACTGTACGCGAGAAGAGAGCTCGTGGACAGTGCGTGACAAGAACTGTGACCTATTGTCAATGTGATCTGTGCAACCCAAGGACTGAACAGAAACTGTGCGTGTAAATTGCGTTATAGCGGACGGAAAGTCACCGCTTATTTATTTATTTATTTATTGAACCCTCAGGGCCGGAGGCATTAAAGAAGGGAGTGGTTACAAACTATAACATAGAAAAAATACAGAAACAAGAACAGTGAGTGTTACAAAATTATTCTGCTATTCATACAATGTTAACTAAAGCGTTGCGGAAGCGTTGGTTATCAGTGATGTCGGTGATTTCAGCGGGAAGGTTGTTCCATTCGCGTGAAGTCATCATCATCATCATCATCATCAGCCTGATTATACCCACTGCAGGGCGAAGGCCTCTCCCATATTTCTCCACTTAACCCGGTTCTGTGCTAGCTGCATCCACTTGACCCCTGCGAACTTCTTAATCTCATCCGCCCACCTAACTTTCTGCCTCCCCCTGCTACGCTTTCCTTCCCTTGGAATCCAGTTTGTTACCCTCAGCGGCCATCGGTTATCCTCTCTTCGCACTACATGTCCTGCCCATGTCCATTTCTTCTTCTTAATTTCCACTAGAATGTCATTAACTTGAGTTATTTCTCTGACCCACTCTGCACGCTTTCTATCTCTTAATGTTACCCCTACCATTTTTCGTTCCATAGCCCTCTGGGTTGTCCTCAACTTAAGTAGAACTCTCTTGGTTAGCCTCCACGTTTCAGCCCCATAGGTGAGTACAGGCAAGATGCAACTGTTGTACACTTTCCTCTTGAGCGATACCGGTAAGCTGCTAGTCATAATCTGCGAGTGCTTGCCAAATGCGCTCCATCCCAATCTTATTCTTCTTGATATTTCCTTTTCATGGTCTGGATCTGCGGTTACTACCTGTCCTAAGTAGACATATTCGCCTACTATTTCCAGTATTTCGCTACCTAATGTAAACTGCTGTTCCTTCCCGAGGCTGTTGAACATTACCTTAGTCTTCTGCATATTGATTTTCAAGCCTACCATTCTACTTCGCGTGAAGTACGAGGCCCGAAAGACTGAAATGCAGACACAGTGTTAAATGTTTCAATTCCAACCTTGTAGCGATGATCGGTGCGGTGTGATATGTAGTGGGGAGGAGAAATGAGCGCGTTTCGTAGAGCGGAATGATGGTACAGTTTATGAAAAAGACTGAGACGAATAATTTTTCGGCGGCATGCTAAAGGTTGTAAGGAGAGGAACGATTTCATGCTGGTTACGCTTGCACCACGGTTAAAGTTAGACAAAATAAAACGAGCGGCATTATTTTGGACCAATTCAAGCGAAGTAATTAATTTATCGTGATGGGGATCCCATATAGCAGCTGCATATTCCAGTTTAGAACGAATTAGTGTTTTGTAAAGCAATAATTTAAGAGATGACGGAGTTTTCATGCAGTTTCGGCGTACGTAGCCCAACATGCGGTTAGCGTTGTTAATAACGTACTCGATATGGTGTGACCAGGTGAGGTCTGCAGAAATGTGGACACCCAAGTATTTGTATGTAGTAACAGACTCTAGGGGTACGTTATTTAGGTAGTATCTGAAGGGGGTGTTAGTGTGTCGGGATACTCTCATAACTTTACATTTTCCAATGTTTAGGTCCATGCGCCAAGCGTTGCACCAAGAAGAAATGTTACAAAGATCGCTCTGAAGAAGGTTAGCATCGTCAGGGGATTTTATTTCACAAAAAAAAACAATGCAATCGTCAGCGAACAGATGGATGTTAGATTGCACTTTGGAAGGAAGATCATTAATGTAGATGAGAAACAAAAGCGGTCCAATAACTGAGCCTTGAGGCACTCCCGAATAAACATCACTGAAAGGCGAATTATAATTGTTAGCGCAAACAAACTGAGATCGGTTAAGAAGGAAGTATTCAATCCATTTAGGAATATTAGGATCAATGTTGAACTGATTTAGTTTAAAAAGTAATAAGCGGCGACATACCTTGTCGAATGCTTTAGAGAAATCAAGGAAAATGCAATCAGCCTGTGATGCTTTGTCTAAGATAACATGAAGTTTGTTAGTGAAGCAGGCAAGTTGCGTATCACATGATTATGATTTTCGGAAACCGTGTTGTGCGGGTGTGAAGAAGGAATTGGACTCGAGAAAATTAACAAGGTGTGTGAATATTATGTGTTCCAGTAATTTGCAGCATGTGCTGGTAAGAGAGATGGGACGATAATTCGCAGGTGAGGTTCGACTGCCTGACTTGTGCAATGGAACAACCTTCCCGATTTTCCATTGTATGGGCAATGCTGAGGTATCGAGTGATTGCTGAAAAATTCTGGTCAGTATTTCAGAACAGCAGGGAAAGGTGTTTTTCAAAAACTTGGCATTAATACAGTGATAACCGGGAGATGACTGAAATTTCAAATCGTTAATAAGTTTGGCAATACCTGATGTGTCGATGCGTATAGGAGGCATAACTACATAACTGTATTGGTGAGTGGTAGGTAGATTCAAGTTTGAAGAATAAGAAAAATTTTCCGCAAAGGTTTCGTTAAGGATAGAAGCACATAAGTTGCTGGGAACGGAGTCCCCTGACTCATCTAACAAAGTGATAGAATCATCGGATGGTGGGTTAATAATGCGCCAGAATTTTTTAATGTTTGTTGATAGCATGGAAGGTAGAGTGGAAGAAAGAAAATTTTGTTTTGCATCTTTTAGGGCTGTTACGTAGGCATTGGCCGCATCCTTATATGCCTCCCAATGCACGTTAATGTTAGATAGTTTAGCAATGCGATAGCGGCGCTTTTTTCTGTTAGATAAGCGTTTGATATGAACTGTGTACCAGGGGGCCTGCGAATTGGAAGTTATGGTTCGGGTAGGAATGTATTTGTCTGTTAGTTCGTGAATTCTTGTTGCGAACATATCCCAGTTGGCTTGAACAGATCGATCCCTGAAGTTAGCGAAGAAGACTTCCATAAATGCCGATAGTTCATTATTAATCGCATCGAAGTTAGCTCTGTTATAGTCATGTATGATCTTTTTCTTTTTGGTACCCTTGGGACTATTTGCTTTAATGACGAAGGTTAGCAAAGAGTGATCACTTAAACTGGGCAAGTAAGTAATGGCGGAAGCAACGTCGGGGCAATTGGTTAAAATCAAATCCAAGGTGTTAGCGGTATTAACAGATGTTCTTGTAGCTTGAGTAACTAATTGCGTAAGAGAAAAAATTGAGCATAAGTCTAGAAATTCACTGGCATCGGAAGAGAAGGGAAACAGAGAGGGTGGCTGGGAATTTCATTTTACGTTTGGAAAGTTGAAATCTCCAAGTAAAAGCAATGGAGGTGAAGGAAAAATGGAGCTTACTATGTTAATTTCATCATGTAGGTCATTATTGAATGAGCGCTCAGCAGAAGGTGGACGATAACATACTCCGATTATAAATTTCTTATAGTCAAGAGTGACTGAAACCCAAACAGTTTAGAAAACGCTATTAGTATGAACGCAAGATGATGGAATATGTGTTCGGTTTGGCTGGGCAAAAAAGCCCAGCAATACTCTTATGATGGGGCGTGTAAGGCTGCGGTCGCCTATTCTGTAATGTTTCGCCGCGCGGGCCGCAGAAAGCGGCGATGGAAATTTCTACCAGCCTCGAGAACGCGACGCAACAGATTGTGCAATCTCTGCCACCGCGCTGCACCTTTTCGCCTTCGTCGACATGGGCTGACTCACGCGCGCACCACCCTCCCCCCCCCCCCCCCCGCACGGGCCTCGCCCTCCTCCTCACTTCGCGTGGGAAGGCCGCGCGTGCTGACGATGTTCGGGTAGGTTCCATACCGTTCTAGAAAACCGAAAGGGGGGGGGGGGGGGGCATAGCTTTGGCAGCGCTGAGCTGTTCCCGCTCCTCCTCCTCGCCTAGAATTTTCTGCAATGGCTATTTAAGAGCGTGCCGCGCAGCCATCGGCGGTTCTGGTTCTCGTCGACGAAGACAGGCCCCGACTGAGAAGTCGTAAAAAGAGCTACGCGCTCATTTTGCAGTTAGTCGTTCGCCCAGTCTATGTTTGTAAAGTTTGTCGCCTCTCTGCCTTGTGTAAATAAGTTTTCTGTAGCTTGTGTTTGTGTCGTCTAAAGTTAATTGTCGGTTTGTTACGGCAAGTTAGTCATCCAACGTCTCATTGAGTGTGTGTGTGTGATCTGCACGTCGCCTGCTGAATCGTCGAGCACCTTGGAGAGGTGCGGAAGATTCAAAGAAAACAGAGAACCTGACCTTTACTGATATTATACTCGAATGTAATGGTGTCCATCCGGAAGTCGATGCAAGCGCAGTCGCTCTTCCTGAAGCTCTGGGGTTTAGAGATACCAGTAGCCAGGTGAACGAACCTGCGGTGGAAGCTAGCAAAAAACGTTGGAAGATTGGTGGCTTAAAAGCAGAGAAGTGACAAAATGCTAGTAATGCAGATACAAAAAATCAATAAATAAAATGATGGTATAGTCAACCAATCTAAAACGATAATTAAGATATAGGGGGAAAATGAGCATGATAGCAACTGCTACCACCCCGTTTCAAAGGGGACGCTCCTATATTCCATCCATCCATCGACAACAATACTGTGCCAGTGCGCTCGGGGCGCTAACTGAGGGAAGCGAAGGTATAGCGAGGGTTCATCTGGTGGTAAACCAGTGCCACTACGTTTAGGTCCGCAACGCCGGACCCGCTAAGTTACATGAACTCGGCCGCGATCTGTCGGAGCACTGAGGGCTTCTGGTAGCAGCAACCAGTGCCGCGACGCTCACTATGACAGACCACGGCAAGCTGACGGAAGGGGAGGTATTTATCCTAGTCTTCCCAGTAGTTCCAGGCCTCGGCAAACTCCTTTGGCTCCCGGCTATCCTTCCCTATCGAACCTTCTTACCTTTAGGTGTGTTCAGATGGGAAGACAGGAGCGCGGACGGTCCGCGCGCGTCAGCGCTATCCGCGCCCCACGTGACGCCGACGTCACTGCTCTGAGCGACGGCGAGAGAGCGGCGTGACAGTCCAGGGCCCCGGAACGCGGAGCGGACTGAATATGCCAAGCGCATTTTTCAGTCCGCGCGTACCTAGCGTCCGCAGCAGACCGAGATTGTTTTTGCTCTTTTTTGCTTTATCGTTGCTACCTCCGCGTATCTACGCCCGCGCTTTTCGTTTCGTATTCAGTTCGAGTGGGGTATTGTTTATTGTGCATGCGCTGCGTTGGTTGCGTAGTGTGTTTTTGTGTTTGTGTTCGTGGATGTGCCAGAGTTGCAGCTTTACTGGGTTTCTACAGCTGATTATGGGTGAAGTAGCGAAAAAAGCGCTCAGTGATGAAGCGACAGTCAAGTTTGTAGCGCTCATAGAGAGCTGCCCATCGATATGAAACATTGAAGGTGCTTGCAATAAAGAAAGCTTGCAATAAATCAATGATTTTTCCCTTTCTCGTCGTCCTCGCACACTTCACGCAGAACAGCCAGAGCAGCGAGACGACGGTTTCGCTCAGCGTCCATGTTGAAACTCTCGGTAGAAAGGTTTTCGGCAGCGCGCGAACAGCGGGAGAGGATTGCATGGTCCGCTGGCTTCCTGTGAATGCTCGACGCACGGATGCGCACGCGTGATCACGTGGCACCAGATCCGTGCTCTGTCCGCGCTCTAGTCCTTTCGTCTGAACCCACCTTTACGCGCAGGTTTCTGCCTCTTCATGCTTAACCTCTCCTCGAGGCCTCCTATAATTTAACTGTCCTCCTATATTGCACTGCAGGCTGAGACCTCTTTATTCTCCGAGGCCCTACTCGCCTCATCATAACTCAGAGACCTCTCATACCGTCACAAGGCATAATTATTGCACCCAGGAAACTAAAGGATAATATAATCATCAAAATTCAGCGAATATAGTTAGCGATGGTGGCTCTACCTGTTGGACTGCAGCCCAGGCTTCTCCCGAGGTTTCATTTTATGTTAAAGCACTTAGATGGCGCCGCTGCGCTACACTATAGTGCCTAGAATATACTGGCAGTAAATTCCCTCGATAATTTGAAAGTAGCGACACTCTCCTCCCCTCTGGCACTTTCCTCATCGAATATCTTCGCCCGCCGCCTGCGCGCGCTGCACACGGCACGCTTTTTTGGGCAGCGCTCCTTCTGCGTCCGGGAAATTGGCTGGCACGCGCGCCCGCTCTAAAGTTTGCGTTTTTTCCACGCTATGTTATCGAATAAAGACACGATTAAGACATGCGACTTGCTTGACTGTACCGCGAGCCACATAAATTAGCGTCTCGTACGCGCAATGAAAGTGCAAATTACGAGCGCTTGCCGCATGAACAAAAACCGCTTGCTGCATACACCTCACATTCCTTTGACTTTTCATTACCGTGTGTCTCAACCCGTCATAACATATTAAGCATAATATTTACTATATATTTGAACATTCCTGAATATTCTCAGAATACCGATGCTGAGTTAAATGTATTTTCACCTCAAACTAGTTTTAGCGGAAGTAAAGTTTATGCAGTTGTTAACGAGCGGAGTTTCATTAATGCGATGGTTGCTAGCAAGAGGCTGGAACAAATGCTTTTATGGTCATCCTAAAATTTTTCAATAAGGCTTAGACTGAGTTTAGTACCGCGCAGTGCACATGCAGCTGCTTAGTTGTTTTCGTAGTTAAAAAATTTCGCGGGTGCTTGAAAACGATCGAATATCAACTTTTTTCTGTTAAGAATGAAACTGATCTAGCTCCTGCTGTCGGCAGCCTTGAAGTGACGTCGAGGCGAAACCGAGAGCCAAGATCAGGGCACCGGTTTCCCGTCGTCCGTACCCCAAAATTTGGCCCTGTCGACCACCGATACTTCACTTGTCGGAAGTTCATCCACATTGGTGTTAACTCGAATTTTAGTATGACCAATTTTTTTTTCCTTTGCTTTGACTAGACTAAAGAAACGTGACCCACAACGCTTTCAACTCTTTAGTGGCAAAATGTGGAAGAAGTACAGGCCTTATGTTGATAACTGCGACAGGGTGCGCACGTACAAAATACTCCTATGTCAACTCAAGACCAAACAGCATTGTTTTCTTTGTACACACTAGACCTCTCGGGTTCAAGGCCGACGGCTACTCTACGCTACGAAAATGGATATGACGCCCGCTAACTAGGCAAATAATTAAGGAGGCGCACCCAAATTTGGAAGTCAAGACTGAGTTGACCATATGCAAATTAGGTAATAGACACCAATTTCCGGTCAGACTCGGACCAGGTCAAATTTTGGGGATTCAGAGGGCCATATTTCGGGGGTGGCCCTCCTAGATTGGTAGATTACCACTGAATTTCCCATACTCAAATAGGTCGGACACCAATTTTGGTCAAATTCGGGCGAAGACAAATTTCGAGGGTCCAGAGAGCTAAATTTTGGGAATAGGCCACCTAGGTTTGAAGGCCACCACTCAATTCGCCATACGCAAATTAGGTTGGACACCAAGATTGGTCAAATCGGACGACGTTAAACTTCGGGGGTCAAGAGAGCTAAATTTTGGCAATGGCCACCCTAGGTTTGGAGGTAATCCCTGAATTCGCACTACGCAAATGAGGTTGGTCATTAATTTTGCCACCTTTTGAAGTGGTCAAATTTAAGGGGTTTCTGGGGCTACATTCTGAGGGAGGCCAACCGAAATTTGGACGTAACCAGTAAATATCCAAATTAGGTTGAGCGTTTTCGCCAGATCAGGACGAGGTCTAATTTCGAGGGTCTAAGGAGACAAAATTTTGATGTGCGGATATATGTACACTCTGTGGACAAGTTCTGCGAATGAGTCCTCTACACGCTCCTGCGACATAAACCTATTAATGAATTAACAATCTCCCTCATTGCACGCGTTAGCTCTGAAAAGCGAGACCTTTAGTTCAGAAACTTAAGCGGCATTGTATGCATCAGCTGTCGCTATTATATAGCACGTTGAGTGGAACCATGAAGTCAAAACAATAACGCGCATAACGGCGCAAAATGATCAGTGAATTAAGTGAGATTATAAGCTATTTGTGATGCGCTTGCAAGCAGTTTCATGTCGCTTGGAACAAATGCACAGTACGTCGCAGAGGCAGCAGAGGTGACTAGTCTTCGTCGGGGTGAAGTGCTTGCGGCCGATGTTGTTGAACCACTTATTTATTCAAATGGTGGCCTTCTTTCCGCTCGGAATTGCGAAAAGAATGAAGCCTTTTTCACGACAGCTTGTGCAAATAAATATGCAACAGCTCGGTATGGCGCTGCATTAAAACAGCGCGAATAGCGCGATGTGCAAGCGCGGAATGCTAGGGAGCTCGCTCCTACAAACAGCGGCTGCCTAAAAAATGGCGCCGGCTAAAATGAAAACACAAAAAGAGCGAACTTTTCGCGCGCTTTTCCCCGCGACGGCCCGCGGAGCCAATCACCGTTGATAAGAGCGCCGATGGGAGAGTTGAGAGAGGAGGATCTGCGAGGGGGCGCGGAGCGGCGGCAAAGTTCACAGAAAGTCGCTACTTTCGTTTTATCAAGGGACTTTAACACGTAGAACACTCATAACAGGTAGAACTACTCATAAGGAGGAAACATAAGGACTTTAAAGTAGCAAAGCACTGGAATGGAAAAAGGAAGCCAAGGAGCTGGTGGAATAAGGAAATTAGGGAAGCTATTGAACAACGACGGCCTGCTTCAACGGAACACTAAGAAGCAAAGAAAACACAGGTATCTCAGGAGCAAATCGACCAAAAATGGGGATCATATCCACAAAAGAAACTTGATGTACAGGCCCTCGTCCAAAGTAAAATAAAGCAGCCCACCGATCGCTGGATGCCTGATATACACGATGCCTCTAGAGGCGGACCAAGAAAATTCTGGAACCATATAAGCTGGCTAGGTAAATAGAATCAATGTAAGTAGGAACGGATTCAAGATAACGAGGGAAATTGTTTAAAGGGAGACAACGGAATGAACTACATTACATCAGTTATAGCCAAATCATTTAAGAGCGACAATAGGGTAATCTCCGCAAATTAGGAAGCAGCACAAGAGAGAATAATACAAAGCAGCTTAGAACTGACCCATCTAAACTCGAAAAGGCAGAAAAAAATATTCCTAAAAACACACCTACGGGAATAGATGGAATTCCGATCAAGCGGATTAATGAACTAGGTCCAAGAAGTAAGGAAACGTTGTTAAAAGCTTTGGAAACAGTCATAACGAATAAGCAAGTTCCCGACAGATAGCCGCAGAGTAAAATGAATTTGATTTTTAAAGGGAAAGGAGAAAGGCAGCACATAAAATCCTATAGGCCGAATACCATAACATCTGTTATGTACAAGTTGGCTATGCAGGCGGTGAAATTAAAGGTGCAAGTATCGGTAGAATGTAACAAGATACTCGGAGAACTTCAGAATGGTTTTAAAAATGGTAGGTGCTTAGATGATAGCCTGTTCGGGCTTACCCAATGCATCGAAATATCTGGAGTGGAAAATAGACCTTTGTATTTGGCCTTCCTGGACATAAACGTAAACAGGGAACTCCTGTGGAACATATTAAAAGAACAAGGTATCGGTTATGAGATAACAGAGTTCCTGCAAGAAATATACCGGGACAACAAAGTAGAAATTACATGGAAAGGGATGAGAAGTACAGAAGCTGTCAAGATATGCAAAGGATTAAGACAAGGTTGTCCTCTATCACCGCTCCTGTTCATGCTTTATATGATAAACCTGGAACGGAAGATACAAGAAATTAACCTAGGTTTTCACCTGTCATATAGATTAGGTGGAAAGGCGGTAGAGCAGCGTCTCCCCGGTTTGATGTATGCAGACGATATTGTGCTGCTAGCTGAGAGTCTTGAAAAATTGCAAACTCTAGTTATGTATTGCGGAGACGAAGGAGACGCTCTAGCCTTCAGTTTTAGCGCCGTTAAGTCGGGTCTGACGATTCTCAACGGCTCAACTGATCAGGGTCTTAAAATACAAGGCCATGAGATACCCAGACTAGCAGAATATAAATATCTCGGGGTATGGGTAAACGAAGGATTGGCATACCTTGGAAAGCATGAGCAATCACTTAAGGCCAAAGGGCGAAGGAATGCCGGGATAATGAAGCATAAGGCATTGTGGGGATACAACAGGTATGAGGTTTTGAGGGGTATTTGGAAAGGAATTATGGTGTCCGGGCTTACTTTCGGAAATGCGATTTTGTGCCTAAACACAGACGTACAGTCGACATTAGAAATAAATCAAAGAGCCGTTGAACGAGTAGCACTAGAAGCCCACGGCATAACCGCAAATGAGGCGGTACAGGGAGATATGGGCTGGGCAGCTTTCGAAGTACGGGAAGCTCAGAGTGAAATATTATATGAGGAACGGCTGAGGATATTGGACAGTAACAGATGGGCAGCTAAAGTATTTAAATACCTGTACCTAAACAGCGTTGACTCACAATGGAGGAAAAGAACTAGGGAACTAACCAGTAACTATGCTGGTCACAAGGAAAAAGAAATAAAGAGCATTAAGCAACAGGTGAAAAACACAAAAAGTAAAAATTGGATAAATTCTATGGAAAAGAAAAAGAGTTGTTTTATACCGAAAGTGGAAAAGGCTGATCAGGAAGGAAGCTTTCTTTGATAACTCAAGAGGCAGTGCCCTACTTTTTGAAGCTAGATCAGGATGCCTTAGAACACGCAGCTACAAGAAGAAATTTAACAAGGAAGATGACGCATGTGCTGTATGTGCTGTATGTGGTAACTCCAGTGAAACAATTGACCATGTTATACTCGAATGTAATGGTATCCATCCGGAAGTCGATGCAGGCGCAGTCACTGTTCCTGAATTTGTGGGGTTTAGAGATACCAGTGGCCTAGTGAATAAACCGGCTGTGGAAGCTAGCAAAAAACGACTGGAAGGTTGGTGGCCTAAAACCAGAGTAGTGACATAATGTTAGTTATGTAGAAACAAAAATTTAATAAATAGAATGATGGTATAGTCAACCAATCTAAAACAATAATTAAGATATAGAGAGAAAAATGAGCATGATAGCTACTGCTACCATCCCGTGTCAAAGGGGACGCTCCAATATTCCATCCCCCCATGCATCCGTTGTAGGCGGGACCCGTTTTTTGAATATAGCCGATGGACGGAGCTTGACGTCAACTGATGTCATAAAACAACGAATTCAAGCAAACATTTCTAGCGTTAAGCAAATTTAGCTGCATTTATTTCTTTTTTGTTTATAGCTTTAGGTTTTTTAGTGCGTATAATTGTTAAATATCTTTATTATTTGGAAATGAAGGTAGGCTAACGCGACCGAAGCATCAGCCGTGCTAAAACTCCTTGATAGTTTTAAAGTAGCGACACTCTCCTCCTTCACGGGGCTTTCCCCCTTGTTTCTCCTTGCCCGCACGCCGGCTGCGTTGCACACGGCACTATTTTTCACCCTGGCGCCTGCCGGCCAGCCGCGCCTTTCAACGGTGGCGCGCTTTTTAGGACTGTTTACAGCCTAGGTACTAAAAAAATTGTTATAAACCGTTACCAATGCGATGAGAATGTTGAGTAAAAAAATTCTGTAGCTTTTGTTCTTTTTTAAGGCAACCTAAAAACACATTTCTGCGAGTACATGGGACAAAAATTGCCCGTGAAAGGAAATGTCATATTTTGAGTAACGTAACCGACTAAGTACTGCTACAGATATAGGTTCATGTGTTTAAGCTTATCAGTGCAACACATCTAACGTGTTGCTAGTGCTTGTCTAGGCGTACAATAAATTAGTTGGACGTGCAGTGCAGAATGATCTGTTTAGTTTCGTGAAGTGAACATAAGTGCACTGCAGTGGGATGTGCAACGCAGAAGTGATGGACTGAGATAAAATTTCGAAAGTGACAGATCAAAACAAAACACAAACACATGTGTACAAAAGGAATATCACGCCAGGCATAAATAAATCAGCTTTAGTGTGGCTCTAAGATGGCCAAAATGATCTCAAGCATAGACATGCTTACGATTTCCAAATGGAGACTGATATATTTAGACATATTTAGAATTAATCCTGTCTGCTCAGAAATCCTATCTCCTATTGATCCTTAACTGTTACCTCCTTCCGAGAAAGCAGGTCGCCGAATTAATTGCTCTCATTAAAGCTGCATCCACAGTAGCAAAAAAGGACCCCCTCATTATTATAGGCGACTTTAACTGAGCACATGTAGACTGGGGTTACATGCGCACCAACAAGAGAGGAGCGGAATTACACAACACCCTTCAGATGCAAGGCCTCTCTATATATAATGATCTCAGCACACCTACAAGAATCGGCAATAGTGTCACCACCGATACTAGCCCAGACCTTACATTCGGCCGAAACCTTCCAACACTGGTATGGAGCCACTCGAATCAGACCCTGGGCAGTGACCATTATATAATAACTACAGAGCTTGACATTGCCAAAAAAGCTAAAATCTACTGTGTCCGGCAAACTAGCTCTGGGATAACCTGCGTAAGCACAGAGAGGCCAGAACATTAAAGACCCCCTTTAACCTCCACACATGGATGACATAGCTAAAGGAGGATGTCCAGGCTTTCACGCAAACTTTAGACACCACCCCCGAGAGCCCTGATCAGCCCTCCCTAGATGCCGCCATTATGGAGATCGAAGTTAGATCAGCCCTCCTTAAGCTACGCCACTCAACCCCTGGAGAGGACAAAATCACCAATGTCATGCTCAGAAACCTAGATGACCGTTCTATTTCCCTGCTCACTGAATACTTTAACGAGTGCTGGGAAGCAGGGCAGCTACCGGATGAATGGAAGCACGGTAAAATAATATTCATTCCTAAACCAAACAAGCCCAGAAATGCCCAAAATCTCCGTCCCACGTCCCTGACATCATGTCTGGAGAAACTCTTTGAGCATGTCATCCTCACCCGTCTTACGCAACACATGGAATCCCATGGACTGTATCTCCATAGCATGCTAGGTTTTCGAGCTCATTTATCGGCGCTGGACGCCCTACTACAGATTTCAAATGCTATCCTCAATGATATGCTATACCACACCAGAGCAATACTGGCAGTAGACCTCACCAAAGCATTTGATAAGGTCACGCACAGTGCTATCCTGCAAGGCATTCAAGAGCTGCAGTTAGGGGCTAAGGCCTATAACTATATCAGGGCCTTCCTGAACGGACGCACCGCCTCCCTGCATATAGATGATATACAGACCCCCTCTTTCACACTTGGTAACAGTGGCACCCCGCAAGGCGCAGTGTTGTCGTCATTCCTTTTTAATATTACCATGATCCCGCTGGCAAAGGCTTTAAGCAGTATCCCACACTTGGGACACACCATTTACGTGGATGATATCACGGTTTGGACCACATACGGCTCGGATGGAGACATAGAATCTACACTTCAAGAAGCCGCCACAGCTATATCTACCCACACGGAAAAAATTGGCCTTGAATGCTCCCCGACAAAGTCAGCACAGCCTTTCTACTCCGGCCGCGGCGTGTTCCTACCGCCCCCATAATAATTTATCTGCACGATACTCCCATACCACAAACCCCCAACCTCCGCATTCTTGGTCTGAACTTACAGGACACGCGGAAAAACGACCTTACCCTGAAGGCACTAAAACAGTCTACTTACTCCGTCATCCATCTTTTGAGAAGCGTTTCACACTCACGAGCCGGCCTAGATGAAGCTGACAATTTAAAGGTACTACATGCCTTTGTGCTCAGTCGCATTCTTTACACCTCTCCTCACCTGAACCTCTCCTGTGCAGACAAAGATAAAATCAACGCCTTAATCCGCATGGCTACCAAAGCAGCGCTCAACCTACCGAACACCACTAGCACGGACAGGCTCTTAAAACTAGGAATGCACAACAATATACAAGAACTTATAGAGGCCCATCGGTACACACAGTACCTTCGATTGGCTGGCACCCAAACAGGACGACATGTACTGGACACTCTCGGCATTCGCAGTTAAACCCTCTCCCTCAGGCTGTGCATTCAGCGCTTATCCTCAAACCTCTTCCCAAGAACGTCCACCCAGAAGACCATCAATCCCGCCGCGTCGCGCGAGCCAAAGCTCTCCATAAACACTATGGGACTGCAGAGGATGTCCGCTGGGTAGACGCCGCATATGGTTCAGACCGTTCGGTAGCTGTGGCCTACAATCCAGCAGCCCCCCACTCACTCACTTCATAGACCCTCCCTGTAACTCGGAAGAAGCAGAGGAAGTGGCTATAGCCTTAGCAATCGCCCAAACAGAAGCGGCTTACATACTTAGCGACTCCAAAACAGCCTACTTAACTTTGCCCGCGGACGCGTCCATCCTCCCGCGTGGCAAATATTGAGAATGTGCACCCTGAATTCTGACAGGCGCATTGAGCTTATATGGATGCCGGCTCACTCGGCAATCCCGGAAATGAGGCCGCCGATAACATAGCCCGAGGACTTATTAGCCGGGCAAATGGCGACCCATGCCGGGATTTTTCGAGGGAGCGGGCACATACATTTTCTGAGCTCACACAGCAAGCACACCTTGCCCGTCAACTCTACCCCCCTCCCCACTCCCATCTGTCTCACTCCCAACAAATCCTCTGGAGGCGTGTTCAAACCCGAACGCTTCTCACCCCTCAACGCCTATCCTACTACCGACATGTTTCCCCTGAGTGCACTCTCTGTGGAGAGTTGCACGCCACCTTGGACCACATTCTTTTCGGCTGTCCTGCCGATCCTCCCCCGCAGGGACAGCCCGCCATCGGATCATGGGAGGAATGGGAGGCCCTCCTTACGTCGCAGGACCTGGACATCCAACTTCGCTGTGCGGACCGGGGGGCCAGTGTCATGGCCCTACGTGACCTGGACACACGCCCGTAATGTGAGGGCCGTGCGGTGGCCCTGGACCCTTGAAAGGTCCAAACTCGCTCGTGAAATAAATTTTTTTCCTCCTCCTCCTCATAATGAAGGCGATGCTGCATAGTGCAAGGGCTATCACATTCTTTTGAGCCGAAGCTCTGACTTAAAAGGGAGTTCAACGCACGAAACGCAGTTTTCTTACAGTTTATTCTCACTACCTCAACGCGGACGGACGTTCCGAAGCTCCATTTTTTTTGCACTTACCCATTGAGCGCCTTTAGTTTTGTGTTATAGTAAATTGAAAGCGCGTTAAAATTTTAAACAAGTCAAGTTTCTGTTGTGAGCAAAATTCAATTCGACATGAAAAGCTAAATCCTCCTTTTAGATATTAAGGACAACATGGATGTAAAATTTTACATTCTATTCCACACTGTGGCTTGCCGCTTAATTGGAAACGATATCTGTTTTAAAAGGGTCATATAAAGGTAATTTGCTTTGCAAGTAATTAGACTGCGACAGCTCATTTACAGTTTAAAACCGCGACGCGCACGTCAATTCTTTTACTGGCATGTTTGCAAATCTCATTAGAAGATATTTTAGCCACTTCACATTTCGCTAAGGTTTCCATGTTCAGATTACGTACGAAGCCAATGGCAAAATTTAGGAGTCGAATTGCGGAGGTCCGATGGGCCAAATTCTTGGAAGGTGGCTAACCTAAACTTGGGAGTCGCCACTGAGTTGGCAATATTCAAATTACGTTGGACACCGATTCTGGTCGAATTCGAATGAGATATACTGAGTGACATCAGCATGACACATTTTGTGCACACCTTTCGGCGGACACCTTTTCCATCATGACCCCTTAAATGGGTGCGCATTTGAGAGCAGTTTTTAGGCTGCTAGTTACAGCTTGTACGATTAAGCAAGTGCATCTCCCCGCATGGCCTTCACACTAGAAAACAGATTTTGCAGTGGTAGCTACTGACCAGTAGCCCAAATTCGAGGCAGGTAATAATAAGGTAATAACGACGCAGGCAATAAAATGTTCAACACAGAGCGTCAGCCGTGTTTAATTAAGCAGAAAGAATAGGAAGAAGCAGATGAAGAGCAAAATGAAGCATCAGAATGATGCGCTACAACGCGAAAATGAGAGAGGCACCTTATCTCACACACAATGCTGCTTCTTGTCGGCACAAATTTTCTTCGCCCGATATAATGAAGTCGATGCTTCAACCGCAAGCGATCCTGCTTTCCTAGCGGTATCAAGAAAACTGCTTAGCCATCCTCAGGCCGGTTATAACAGGTAAATGCACAACACTGTGGCATTTGGCGAGCGCGCCGCGACGAGAAACAATGTGCGCAAGATCCCTATGGCTTGAGCCGGTGAAAAAAGGCACGAGAGAAACGAAAACTTGACAGAAATAACAAAAGGGCGCGCGTAACCATGGGTGGACTCCGGGAGCAGCCAGACAGACCAATCAACGCGGAGCGGAGCCCGGCGCGCAGCGAGGGCTCATTTTTGTTGTGGCTGTAGGAAGAAGGAAAAGAAAATGCACGGGCCTGCTACTGGCTCTGTAGCTAAGCCACCTTCGCTGCCTCGTGCAGACAGAAGAGAAAATAGTCATTGCACCCGCCACCGAAGCGGTGGCGGGTGCAATGACGATCTACAACAGATAAAAATTCGGTGGCAGGCTAGCCCCCGCCGCAAGCGGCGGTGACCTACCTGTCCCAGCCCCATCAGGGGAGTCATCACGGAGCTCGCAATCCAACTAGATGGCGAGGAGGTGGAGAGGAGGTGACGCGGCGGCGGCAAAGTACAAAGCGTGGCGCTACTTTCGTCTCATGGAGGGACTTTAAGCCGAGCTAGCCAAGCCCGCCATGCCGAGCGATGTAATTACTAATCAATCGTATGAGCTATTGCTAGCCTCTGTAGTGGTTGCGATGCGCTTCATTTGCTGTGTTATAAATATTTTGCTGCGGTGTTAAAACAAGTGCCCTGTGCTCAACCAGCAGCTGTTGGCAGTGGCTTCTTCATGAAAGCGGACATGCACACTAATCTGTGGGCTGTGTGTACGATTTTGCAGCTGCCATTTCCTAAAGCCTAGAGCCTGTAGGGTATTGCTCTTGAGTCGTGGCAGCTTGAATGGTCTGAATCTGTTGTGAACTCACCTTAACTGGGTAACGAATATGCGTGAAACGCGTCAAGGTGCTTGCGATGCATCGACGCATACAACAGTGAAGAAAACGTAGGTTACACGTTGAAGCAGTAGTACACCAACATATTCCATTCCCATTACATATGTGCGAAGGGAATATGGTTTATGGGAAGCGTTAATGCAGTGTGCGAGTCAGAAATAAACTGAATTGTGCCGTGCATGAATTCCGATGTTTCGCATGTCACACTACAGTAACGGCAGGTAGCTTTTGTGAGTGGGCATGTGCGTGATTAAATCCAATATGGAGGCACTAAACTCGAACCTCTTGAGACATGAAATACTCGCATAAGGAAAGCCACCGTCCAACGGTTTTTAGTGGCCGCAAATCGCAGTGGTGAAGCTTCACAGCATATGCAGCGTACTGAAATCGAGAGCGCTTGAACTTATATGAGCAGTTTCTGTTAGATACTTTATGAACCTTCCAACTTAATAAGTGCCATCCTTTACATTCAAAATTCCCTCACGTCACGGTATTTTGCTCTGTTTTGAGCACTAGTAATGGACACTTGATACCGTAACGTTTCCACACTCACTGTTTTTATTGTGTGACTGGTTGCCAGAAAGTCTGAAGCACTATCAGAATGAAGAGTACTCGGTAAATCAGTGTACGAAGTAAGCTGACTTTTAAAGGGTCAAAAATGAGTTCACAGTCATGTAACTATATAGCTTTTGCGCCAAATAAAAACATCTGTATAGAGAGTAGTTGCAGTACCTCATAATGCACTGAGCACACATAATGCTCATAATGTTTTTTGTTTTTTTAAATTATTGAATTATTTGTTTTTGGGAATGCCATGGTGCATACACAGTCGTCCGCAAGTTGCTTGCGGAAGTGTCCAGAAGCATGAGAAGTCGGAGCATATATGCCACACTAAATTTACAAGCAAAGTAAAACTAGTTAATAGGCAGAAAGAAAAATATGAAAAAAAAGCACACAAGTTTAGAACAGGAATCACATTCTTCTCACTGCTTCAAGAGAAGATATTAGTTGGCAAATCATTCAAAACCCTTGGCACATAGAAAGCATGGACATGTTCGGCATATCTTGCGCACACTATAAAATAAAACAGTCATGGTGTTGTGATTGTTTGAGCACGGACATATAGGGAGGCAGAAGTTCGTATTTTGCTGATACTTAAGAATAACACTTTCTTATGTAATAGTGTGAACGAAGGCATACGAGAGCACATTAAAGGCAGTAATTGTTGATAATTGGCATATATCTACAGCAGAGCACAAATTAGAGAATTTAGTAAATGATAAATCTTGTTGCACGAGCACAAGTAAAAAGAACAAATTCTATATCGCAGCACGCTGTACACCAATGCGTGTGCTATTGTTTTTCCTGCGTTCGTTAGACAGAGTGCATTATTAGGATATAGCAGACAAGCTATTCGGGCAGCCGATCACATACAATAGCCTTCTTGAAAGGTATGAAACAAATAAAATTTGGCACTATTATTACAATGCAGGGAATGAAGAAGTAGACTGGTGACAGGATTAGGCTTCAGTGGATCATGGAAGTATACTAATTCAGTTTTATTTTGATTGGTAAAAATTAGGTTGTTCAAATGCCAACTCACAAACAATAGTTGCTCTGCCAATTTACAATGCAGCCACAGCTTGATTATAATTATGTCATGGGATACTGAAAGCATGTCATCTCACCCTCAAAAACTTCACTGCAACGAATGGCTTGACTGAGATTGTTAAGTTGAATAAAAGGTTGCTAAAATCTATCTCTGAGAAAGTCTAATGGCCAGCTGCCTGAGCTTGCTTCTAATATCTCCAATTACTACTACTTGGGTGTGCAAATAATTCTCAAGGAAATATGTGAAGTTTATGAAGTAATACATCGTTGTATGAAGATGAAGAAGTAGTGCAGGCAATGTATGCGCACACGCGCACGTGAAAAAGCAATATTGGACAGCTTGTTGCTGCGTTAAGTGTACATGCTGCTTCCTAAATTTTGTGATAGCATTTTGAGAACAAAGGTGTCTGTTTAAAGGACCTTGACATGGCCTTATTACATTCATAATGAGCACAGTAAGCCTCTAGCACCTGCCGCCGCTGTCGCCGTCGTCTCCTGGTCCACCTGCTGTTAGTAGGCGCAAATGGAGCTGACATTCTGGAACTGCATAGTGGTGTCGAGTGGTTGTGCATTAGCCGCACACCTACGGTAGGCTATCCTGCTTAATTCCATTGGCAGTGAAGGTCAGAAAGTCTGCACCTTACTACCGTCGTCTACGCTGACATCCCTGACTATGCCCTCGGTAACAAAGTACCGCTTGCTAAAAAGTTTGATGAGGCGTTGTTTGTCCCAGAGGCTCACTACATATCCTCTGTGAACGTGATCTCCACCACTTTCAAGAAAGGTAGCCAATTGTAATGCTGTAACAAGTCAAGGTTTTTTTAAACAACTCCATATCTACTTCCAGGTTTATTGATAGCAGCATACTGTGACAACAAAAAGCTACACCGAACAATAAAGTGATCAGACAGCATTTGCTCAGGATTGAACGGAAATTTCTTTTTCGGTTTTTGGGGAGCCCCCAGCATCGCTGGTTTTTCGTTCGACTCGTTACCGTAGCAACATACACTGATGGGCTGTCACATCACCTGAAACACGTAGGACATGTGTATGATGTGGAATTGGAGCACTCCGTGCCCATCAAGTTGGGTAGCATTTCTGAAAAGGTAGACAAGAATTTAAAGATCAAAATTTACCAAGCGTAAGCAACAGGAGAGGCCACTTTAAGCATACGGTACCTTTCCTTTCATGCACAGGTGTTGCACATAATGCACACCCTTTGTCAAAAGTTTACAGCCCATGGGGTCTACTTCTGGACCATACTATGTGGCTTGTAATGCATTCCCAGGTTTACAAACCTGCTGAAGGCAAGATTTTTCTTCCTACCCTCTCCAATGGCTAGGACTTCGACGAGTGTTAAAAAGCTCATAATATAAGGCTTAAAATCAAACCCTCTGGACTCTAAACGTTTGGTTGGTTTGGTTTGTGGGGTTAACGTCTCAAAGCGACTCAGGCTATGAGAGACGCCGTAGTGGAGGAATCAGGAAATTTCGAGCACCTGGGGTTCTTTAACGTGTACTGACATGGCACAGCACACGGGCGCCTTGCTTTTCGTCTCAATGGAAAAGCGGCCGCCGAGTCCGGGATTCGAACCCGCGTCCTTGGAAACAGTAGTCGAGAGCCGTAAACACTGCGCCACCCCCGGTGGGGCCTCTAAACTTTTGACAAAGGCTATACCTTTCACATGTGGGAGAAATTACATTGGCCGAACAGGTACATAAGTGAACATATGGCTACAAGACCATCAACAGTTTCTCGGATAAATATTTATCCGCTATCTTATCACTGCACCATGACATATGAGCAGCAATATCTCGTTGTTCTTGGTATAAACATTGACATGATCTAGGCATGCAGGCACAAATTATAGGCCCAAAATGTCGACATGTGGTGGAACGTTATTAGTGGTTTCTGTTCGAATGTCAACCAGCAACCGCGAAGAATACCCTGATAAATAAAGTTATTCAATCAATCAATCAAGTATTCAGCTACAATGTGCTGTTCTTTCTCCAGCATATCAGTTGCCTATCACGTATGAGACCGAGCGGCAAGGCAAGCAGATGCAAGTCATCTACAGTCTTTCTGATACTTCGATTTAGAGGTCTAAAGGTAGTAAGCAAAGTGATGGCAAAAGATTTTGCGTGAATATGAATTTCTCACTACTTGCAAAGGTTACGTTCAATGAAATCAAAATCTGTTGTGCCATCCTTACAAAACATTCTATGCACGATAAGTTTACTACAGTTCTTATTGTTTCTTCTCTTGTCTCCGTCTGTTTTTGCGCTATTCGTTTCTAATAATGTAGTGTTCAGTGTGAATCTCCCAATAGAATTTATATTTTTGTATACCTACAAGTGCCTCCAACACCCTTGAAGGCCTGTAAACTGCATATAGAGTGTTCTGCAACTTTATCCAACCCCCGTTTGAAAAATTCTCCCGCCTCAACCGGAGGCATATTTACGGCTACACCCGGACGTGGCCTCCGCGATGAAGCGCGCGGCGTTGCTCCGGCCATTCCATTCGCACGGAGAGAGCGTAATGCGGTGTGACTGCTGCTCTCGCCGCGCTCGGCGCGCGCTCCCCATGGCTCGCTTACCCTGATGCGGACGGGCGCAGACGACGAAAACTCACTTATTGCAGGCTGTGTGCGTCGCGCACAAGATAATTACCGCCCAGAAGTGCCAGTGAAAAACAAAGTAGTTTGCTGGTGCATTTAGGCAATCGCTTCTTGAATTCTGACGCTGACTTAGAACCGGGGCAAGGCAAATCGTCATGAGAGCGTGCCTTTAGCAACATGCAGGTAATTTTCTTTGTGTAGCTGTTCAGGGTTTCAAAACACGAACTATTTTACAGTTGAACAGAGCGGTTTATTGTAATTCTTAAATTCTTGCGCATATTAGCTTAGAACGAGAAATTACTTTTCATTTATGGGGATTGTTAGGTTTGGGGGGCGTGCGCCTGGGTAGCGTACCGCTGCCGGCAGTTATTACGTGCGGCGCGCGGCCCCTCAGTAGCGTTGGCCTGGCGGCTCCGTAGACGGCGGACGGCATCAAAGGTGCCAGCGAGGCGTTTTCTAACGAAACAACCTTTACTACAACATCGAGAAGATACGGGCAGAGAAGCTGACCCGGAGAGATTACAGACACTCACACAGCTGGCGTCAAGCGTCGTGCCAACGGCGCGTCAGAGTAGTCTCTATCTCAGCGGTGTCGGCCGCTGCTTTTTATAGTTTTTCCAGTTCACAGGGAAAGGGTAAACCTCACAGGAAAGGGAGAGCCAAACATGTTGGTTCACGACAAAGATGACTCAATCGCAGGTGGTCCGACCTCATCTCCTCCACCTCCTGCAGACGGGCGAGAAGGCGCACTCTCTCACGAGCTCGAGGCTTGGCCGGCGTTTGCACACACACGCACGCACACACATTTGGCGCGTGGCAGGAACACGCTGAGACATGCCGGCGGGAGGAAGCGTTGCGCGGCCGATGAACGGCGTCGAAATGGCCGATCCGCTCGCGGTTCTG
>JAJIZL010023677.1:0-19191 GCA_023969395.1 Amblyomma maculatum
AAAAAATTGGTTCACAGGAAGGGAAAGGCGCAGTAACTGTCACACTTGCTCTGTGGACACCCGAACCGCGCCGTAAGGGAAGGGAGGAAGGTGGGAATGAAAGTGGAAAGAGAGAAAGAGGAGCCGTAGTGGAGGGCTACGGAGTAATTTCGACCACCTGGGGATCTTTAACGTGCGCTGACATCGCACAGCACACGGACGCCACTTCGTTTCGCCTCCATCGAAACGCAGCCGCCGCGGTCGGGTTCGAACCCGGGAACTCCGGCACAGTCCCTTTTCCTTTTCTTTCATCTCTATTTTCTCTTCTGTCTGCACGAGGCAGCGGAAGCGGCTTAGCTACAAAGCCAGTAGCAGGCCGAGCATTTTTTTTCCTTCTTTCTACATCCACAACAACGTCTCTGATAACTTGATGTTCATTTGACCTTCCGCGTGCAGGAAAAAAATTTTTTGCTATGTGGCTCTGGTGTTGTTGCTGCGACTGAAGAAGGAAAATAAATTGCAACGCCCGGCTACTGGCTCGGCAGCTGAGCAACCTCCGGTCCCTCGTGCGGACACAAGAATAATGGAAAAGAAACAAAAAAGAAAAGAAAGAGAGAGAGAAAGACGCACGTCGCAGCAGCCGTCGTTCGCCACCGAAACGGTAATGGGTGCAACGATGGCATATCGTTCAGGTGTCTGCAGAAAACAATTAGCTGGGGCTTAACTTTAGTTAAGCCTGGAAATAGAGAAAGCAATGTCCGCTTTGCTACGTAGTGTTTCGCTTGTGGTGGTGCACATTACTAATCTCCTGTATACCCACAAAATGAAAGGCATATTTTTTAGACGTCTCCAAACTTTATTATTCATTCACAGATTCTTTTTGTAGCCCAGTGAACCGGAGCAAGGCCTGCATGCTCTTGCTATTTGTAAGACGTTAATCACTTGCCGCCGTTCGCAGGTGGTCGACCGGCCGTGGAGCGTAGCTGCGGCGCGCTAAAGAGCCGCCGTGGTTCCCAGTCTCTCACTCTGGTATGACGTCAGTAGTCACGTGACCGACCACCTCCACCGCTCGACCGTGGAGCGTAGCTATGGCGCGCCGAAGAGCTGAATTGCTACCCCGTCTCTCGCTCTCGTATGACATGACCGACCACCGACCGTGAAGGGCAGGCTCCGGGCCCCGGCTACCTCAAGCTTCTTCCGAATGAAGTTTTTACACACACACACACACACACACACACACACACACACACACACACACAGCGAAAAGGCGAAACATGCCGCAGTATTGCTGTCGCAATAAAAACAAAATTCCGTGGGCACTGAAAAATCTGCTTGCAGAAATCACAAACCCTGAGGTTTGCTGCTGCACACGGTGCATTGCGCACCCCTTGTCAAACACAACCAGCATTCTGTTGAATGCATCGATTTTTACCACTGTTCTATAATTGGTAGCGCGAAATGGAAGGCCCAGTATCGGCCACTCCAATATCACCCTCACGATAGACAAGGAGAATTATCATAATTAAAAATAATAATTGGTTCACAGGAAAAGAAAGGCGCTGAATCTGTCACACCTGTTTTTGTGGACACCTGTACCGCGCCGCAAGGGACGGGAGGAAGGTTGATACTGAAAGTGGATAGAGAGAAAAAGGAGCCGTAGTGAAGGGCTACGGAGATTGATTGAAAGTACTTTATTGAATGGGAAGGCTCATGGCCATGTATGGGGATAATGGGAGTAGACAGAATCTTCCCTGTTTAGGTCGTCACTCAAATCACATTGCTCTAATCAGGCCACTAAGCGAGCCATACTTGGCACTTATCATCTGTGTTAGCATCCGTTTCTAGAAGGGAACTGTAGCTCAGGTGGTAGGGTTTGATCTCGGGGCGTCCAGTAGAAATCTCTGCACACGGGAGACCGGTTCTGCCTTGCGTGGAGTGCGGACGCGCTTCTCGTCGGCTCCGTGCGAAGACGGCGAAATTCGCCAGTAGCCCGAACCAGTGGCCTATTTGTCACCAACAAGAGCCCTGTGAAGGTGAGCGCCACGCCCATACCAATTTTCAGCCCGATCTGGCCAGTTTTCGGGCCCCCACGGCCCATTTCGCCTTGAGCCACCGCGTCACCCGAGCTAGGCCTCGCTCCGCTGGGAGCTAGGCCTACTCCGAACTTGACCTCCAAGCACAAAGCCATCATGAAGGTGCAAGTGCCAGGCGAAGCTACTCACCCTCGGGAGTTCAATCCGCGGGACTGGACTCACATCCTCAGCGTTCCCGCCCGCACCCAAGAGCAACAGCATATTCACCAGATCTCCGCCATGCAGACCGATCAGGCAGACAAGCCTACCACAGACGCTGGAGCGGCATAATCTGCCACCCCAAATCCTATCAAGGCCCAGACATCCGAGCAGCTGCGCGCCGCCCGCGCTGCCGCACAATGATCACGACAGCAGCCGCCACTACCGATTGAAGATTACAAGGTGATTTTCCGCTCCCGTGGAGGGCTTCACCTCACCTCAGTACCGCCACGACAGCTGCGCATCTCAATCTTGAACGCCACCGCTTCACTCGAGGAGCCCACCCAGCTACGCGTTCATCCCACCAAAAACACATGTACAATGAGCACGCCACACCAGACCGACGCATTTATGCTGGTACAAATCATCAAAATCAATTACCAAGACACCGACTACGCCGTAGCAGCCTAAATCGCTCCCCCGGACGGCGCGGTGAGAGGAGTAATATCGAACGCTTACTGGAATGAAACCCCCAGGGAGCCACTGGAGGATCTCGTGAACAGCAATCCCTGTGCTCCAATAGTGGACGCTCAACGCATGGGTGCCACTCGATCAATATTAATTACTTTTAGAGAAGGACCGGTTCCTCGCACAGTTCTTTACGGCGGGGGACTCCACAGGTGCACCGCTTACAGAGTCCACATGAACGCTTGTATTAACTGCAGACAGCCAGGCCACAGGACAGATGTGTGCACGCTGCCACGTACGAATAACTGCCCGAGGTGTGGGAAATCACATCCTAAGGAGACTATCCCTTCCTGCACTCCGGAATGTATTTTATGCGGAGAAGCACACATGACGGGTACGGGGAGATGCAAGGCTAAAGGGCGAAGACCTGCAACCAACCCTGCAACTCAACACCTCTGTCGTAAGGACAAGCCGCCCGGAGACGCTACTCGGAAGATAGCACTCAACGCCACTCGCTCCACGTCGCTTCGCAAAGGAGAACGCGCAAAGGACCCACAAAAGATGTCATGGGCCGACCGAGCAGCTGAAGTCATCTCTAAACAAATCCCGCCTCCCCAGCCACATCAGGAGGATTCACGCGACAAGGAGATCAAGGCCCTGCGGGAAGAGGTAACCCGCCTTTCCTCCCTTATACAGACCCCACACCAACCCTCCTCATCCACCCTCCCTTCCAAAGCTGTTCCTCCCGCCTTTTCTCCAACATCCCCAGCCACGCAACCACCGCACAAAAAGAAACGTACATCAGAACCCTCATTTTTCACACATGATGCTCTTGAGCAAGTTGAGGCAAAATTTGAATCAAAGCCAAAGCCTTTAGAAGCCCGGATAGATTCCAAAATCGACTCCCTCTTTACCCAACTCGAGAACAAAATTGACTCCATGTTCTCACGCTTGGTTCATACGCTCGACATGAGAATGACCAGCATAGACACCCGCATTCAAACCTTAGAGCACACACTAACCGTTATCCTGAAGAACATCAATCTCCAACTACCTCCTCTTCATCCCTCGCAACCACCACCCTCTTCAATGCCTAGCGCACTTGGCTCCTAATCTCTCCACTATGGCGGGGAAGCAACTTAACCCATTCTCCAGTGGAATTGCCACTGCTTCCGGGGCAAGCGTGCGCCTTTTCAATTACTCGTTCCCATCCTCACCCCGCCACCCTAAATCATCCTTCTCCAGGATACGGCCACTAGAGCATCACTGTCTAGTTTTATGCCCTACCACTCAGATTCCATGGACGAACCTAGGGTGTCCACTCTTATTCAGCGTTCAATCTCCAACCAAACACACACTATTATGTCAGAGACACCCTGCGATATCACGGAAATAATGCATCACCCACACACAGTGCCCTCCATCCTCATTGCTAATATATACCCCCCCCCCCCCCCTCTCATCCAATGTCTTCCCTGAAGACGCTCTTGCGGGACCTCCACCGACTGGCTGGCAAGCACCCTCTCCTCATCAGAGGGGACTTCAACTGCTTACACACCGACTGGGGGTACAGTTATACAACGGGCCGTGGTCGACGCCTCTGGTCCTTAGTCCAGGAGCTGCGCCTCACTACACACAACAATTTCCACACACCCACTCGGATCGGCACCAGCGTCAGCGTGGACGCCAGTCCGGACCTGACGCTCAGTCGCTTCCTCGGTGGCGTCACCTGGACAAGAACACAACACACACTGGGAAGCGATCACTGCATTAACATCTCGCTCCCCTTTAAACAATCCCGCTACACACACATCACCCACAAACTGGTGAACTGGGACGCCATCCGCGCATTGCGGAAGGACGACACAAACACAACTATCACGGACATCGACGAGTGGGTAGAATCCCTTATGACCGATGTCCAACACAATACCCGGCTAATTACAACGACACAGGACACCCCCACTCTAGATTCCCGCCTCGCCCACCTTAGGAGGCGTACCACAGCTTACTCGAGCGTTGGAAACGCAACAAGTTAAAAAGAACGCTTAAAAAGCGACTGGCCGCACTGCAGACGCAGATACAACAGCACGAAGAGGAGGTCTGCCGCTCTAATTGGAGGCAAGTTTGCGACGGACTCGCCGGAAAACTCTCCACCAAGCGAGCTTGGCAACTTTTGAGACATCTCATAGATCCAACACAGTCCAAATCCGCTACACAACACCATGTTACACGCCTTCAACACACACACAACAGCGACCCGGACGCTCTCATTGACACACTTCAGCGAACATACACCTCACCCGGCACATCCGACTCCATGCCCCCCTCAGGAAAACCTAACCCGGAATTAGACGCTGATATTTCAGAAACGGAGGTAAGAGCGGCCCTCCTGACGCTCCGCACAAATTCAACACCGGGACTGGACAAAATCGCCAATTCTATACTCCGCAACCTTGATGACAAATCAATCACACAGATCACAGACTACTTCAACAAATGCTTGACAGGGCACCCTCCCCCAGTCCTGGCGACACAGCTCAGTCGTTCAGTCGTGTCTGACTCTTGGTGATCCTATGGACCATGTCACGCAACGCTTTCCGGCCTCTTACTATCTTTCTAACATCACATAACTTCATCTGCAGTGCCTCGAGGATGCCGTCTAACCATCGCGTTCGCTGCTTACCCCTTCTCCGGCAACCCTCAACTTTTCCCAACATCAAATCTTTCTCCAGCGACTCCTCTCTTCTCATCAGATGACCAAAGTAGCTGAGCTTTAACTTTAGAATTTGACCCTCCAATGAGCAGACAGGGTTTATGATCGACAATATCGACTGATTTGATCTTCTGGCAGTCCAACGAACTCTCAAGAGTCTGCGTCAGCACCACAATTCAAACGCGTCAATTCTTCGGCTGTCAGCCTTTTTCACAGTCCAGCTCTCGCATCCATACACCACAACTGGAAAGACCATAGCACAAGTTATACGGATCTTGGTTGGCAGACATGTCTCTGCTCTTTACTAGGTGGTCAAGGCTAACCATTGCTCTCTTTCCCAGAAGCAGGCGTCCCTAATTTCATGGCTGCAGTCTCCTTCCGAGGTAATCTTGGAGCCCAAGAACAGAAAATCTGTCACAGCTTCCACTTCTTGCCCATTGATGCTCCAGGACGTGGTAGGGCAAGACGCCATGATCTTTGTCTTTTTAATGTTCAGTTTAAGCCCAAACTTCTCACTCTCTTCTTGTACGCACATCAGAAGTCTCTTGAGTTCCACTTCCATTTCTGCCATTAAAGTGGTATCATCCGCATATCTAAGGTTGTTGATACGTTTTCCAGCAATCTTCACTCCAGCTGAAGACTCGTCCAGACCAGCCTTCCTCATGATGCACTCTGCATATAGGTTCAATAGGCATGGCGACAGTATGCAGCCTTGCCTCACTCCTTTCTCAATCGGAAACCAATCAGTAAGACCATGCCCAGTTCTGACTGTGGCCTCTTGTCCTTCATACAGGTTCCTGAGGAGACAGATGAGGTTAATTCGAACTCCCATCTATTGGAGAGCTTGCCACAATCTGCTGTGATCTACGCAGTCAAACGCCTTCGCATAATCAATAAAGCACAATTAGATGGGTTTCTGGAACTCTCTTGCTTTTTCCATGATCCAGCGAAGGTTGGCAATTTGGTCTCTAGTTCCTCTGCCCTTGCGAAACCCAGCTTGCCCGTCCGGAAGCTCCCGATCCACATTCTGCTGCAGCCTTCCTTTGAGGATTTTCAACATCACCTTGCTAGTATGCGAAATAAGCGCTACCGTGCGGTAGTTGGAACAATCTTTGTACTGCCTTTCTTTGGAATGGGGATGTGAACTGACCTCCTCCAATCATGTGGCCACTGCAGGGTTGTCGAAATCTTCTGACATAAATGTATGCAGAATGTTAACAGCGTCATGGTTGAGGTTTTGAAGCAACGCAGCTGGAATGCCATCAATTCCGCTAGCTTTGTTCTTAGCAATGCAGACTAAGGCCCATTCAACTTCACTCTTCAGGATGCCCGGCTCGAGATCAGTAATCACAACCGCCTTATGTTGAGTTTGCACATTCGGGTCCTTCTTGTACAGTTCTGTGTATTCCTGCCACCTCTTCTTTATCTCTGAGGCTTCAGTGAAGTCCTTGCCTCATTTGTCCTTTATCACGCCCAGCTTAGCACAGAAGCTTCCTTTGATATCTTTGATTGTCTTATACAGAGCTCTTGTGTTCCTTAATTGGCTGTTGTCCTCAACTGCTTGGCACTGTATGTTCAGGAAGGCATTCTTATCTCTCCTTGCTATTTTCTTAAAATTCGCATTGAGAACCTTGCAACTTTACGCCATAACGTTTGCCATCCTCCTTTCCTCAGCTATTTGCAAAACTCTTCAGATAACCAGTTTGCTTTCTTGCATTTCTTTTGCTTTGGAACTACCTTAGTAGCAACTTCTTGTATTATATCACGAACATCAGTCCACATCTATTCGGGCTCTCTGTTTTCTAGATCTAATTCATGAAATCGATTCGCCAGTTCCCCAGCATATTCTAATGGAATTTGATCCAGATCATACCTGAAAGGCCTTCTAGTTTGCAGCGTTTTCCTCAATCGAAGCTTAATTTTGGCAACAAGAAGCTGATGATCGGTGCTAAAATCGGCCCCAGGCCTTGTTTTTACTGCTTGTATTGCGCTTTTCCATCTCTGCCGGCAAAGAATATAATCGATCTGATTCCTGTACAGACCGTCCGGTGAAGTCCATGTGTACAGGCACCTCTTGTGCTGTTGAAAGTGAGTATTCGCTAGGGTAAGGTTCTTTTCTTGACAAAACTCTGCTAGCCTCTGCCCAGCTTCATTTGGCTCGCCAATACCGAACTTGCCTATAATTCCGGATATTTCTTCACTCCCGACCTTAGCATTCCAGTCTCCTGTGAGAAAAACAACGTCTGATGATGGGGTGCGGTCTAAAAGGCATTGTAGGTCCGCATAAAATCGCTCAACGTCAGCTTCTTCAGCAGTAGTGGATGGTGCATAGACTTGGATAACTCATGGTGAAAGGGTGACCTTGGATCTGAAGTGAAATCATTCGGTCGTTTGGGGTTGTACCCTAGCACTGCTTTGCCCATTCTTCTGTTTTCTATGAGAGCGACCCGATTCCTGCTCTTGGATTCGTGCCCACAATAAAATACATAATTGTCGCCGGAGTTAAATTCTCCCATTTCGGTCCACTTGAGCTCGCTGATACCCAAGATATCAATGCTCAATCTGTCCATTTCTCGCTTGGCGATATCCAGTTTACCTTGCGTCATAGATCTTACATTTCATGTTGCTATGTGATATATCTCCTTGCAACATCGGACTTTCCGGTCGCTTCCCGACACATCCACAACTGAGCGTCCTTTTGGCTTTAGCCCAGCCGCTTCATTCGTCCTGGAGCTACTAGGAATCGCCCTTTGTTCATCCCCAGTAACATGTGGGACGCCTTCCAACCTGGGGGCTCATCTTCCGGCGCCATATCATTAATGGTATTGTGACTGGCCATAGGGTTTTCTTGGCAGGAAATACTGGAGTGGGTTGCCATTACCTTCTCCAGTGAATCACATTTTGTCAGAACTCTCTGCCGTGACCTGTCTATCTTGGGTGGCCCTACACAGCAGAGCTCACGACTTCATCGAGTTTCGCAAGCCCCTCCGCCACGACAAGGCAGTGATTCATGAAGCAGTAATATTACCTGCCAAGGTAATATTTATACCAAAACTGGACAAGCCTCTTAAACTAGAAATCCTGCGCCAAATCTTGCTCACCTCGTGTCTCAGGAAACTTTTTGAGCACGTGGCACTTGAGAGATTGACACTTCACTTGGCGGACAACGACTTTTACCCACACAGCATGGTGGGATTCCGCCCCCATCTCCCGCTCAGGACTCCATGCTGCAGCTCATTCACGACATCTTCGACCCGGCTATCCCGGGCCACACAAAGGCAGTCCTGGCTTTGGATTTGTCCAAAGCGTTTGATCGCGTCGAACAGCAGGCGATCATGACTTCCCTCTCTCCTCTGAACATAGGTGTACGGATGTACACTTATATCCAGGCTTTTTTAACGGACCGCATGGCTGATGTTCATTTCGGCCCATAGAGTGTCTTGCTCTTACCTAGAGGGAAAGCTGTGCCGCCGTTTATGGGAGTTTACATGGAGTTTCCAGATGGCCAATTCAGCCACCATGTGCGCTTGAAGCATCATGGGCTTAGAGCTACCGAGTGCAGAACTACAACTTTTGGCCAAAACTAATGCAAATATAAATGTTGTTCTACCGTAAATAACGTCCTAAGATTGAATATTGTGACTATATATTGCAAAAAGAGAGAGAAACAGCATGTCAGTGTGAGATTTATCCAGTATAAGCGATGGCTCTTTCTCCTATTGGCTTAGTTTTGAGCAGCACAAATATCAATATTTCGCACTTAATAGGCAAGAGAGAAAAAATGTTTTAGAATTATCTATTGTTGCGCAATTACTTAAGAAAGTTTTTAGTGGCATTTCGGGAAACAGAAACCTTGTATTGGCGACGTCTGCTTTTCAATGGCTTTTTGCGGTCTATGTATGCACCTTGAAATGATGACAATGATGAAAAAAAAACGTTATAGTAACACCACTCCAAGCATCTGAGAAAAACCGACTGTACCGCAACAAGTAGCACACCGGCCCATGATTCTTAGCGCGCCCATGGTGGCTTAAGTGCACGCCCTCAGCTTTCCCTCTAGTAAGCGTAAAGACCTCTATGTTTCGGCCCCCTTACCTCCCAACCCTACACCCTCAAGAGCGTCGGTACTCCACAGGGTTCCGTCCTCTCTCCTTTCCTATTCAACGCCACGCTCATTCCACTCGCCCGAAAACTGTCCACGATACCTCATCTTAGACATACCCTTTATGCGGACGACATCACACTATGGACCAAACACGGTGATGATGGCGACATGGAGGGTACTTTGCAAAGCGCCGCATCCCTCACACAAGAACACGACCAGAGCATCGGACTCTCATGCTCCCCAGAGAAGTCTGAGCTACTTATACTTCGTCCCACGACCTGCGGATGCCCCACCACACCGATTGTCATCGAAGTCGATGGCCCGTCCCAGAGGTGAATACGCTCCGGGTTCTGGGACTTCGCCTGCAGAACAATGGCAAAAACACCTTAGCTCTCAAGAAACTAGAGCGGGTGACAGGAGCGATATCGCACCTCTTCCGACGACTCTCGGGCCATCACAGAGGCATGAAGGAGAACGACCTATGTCGTCTAATTCACGCCTTCGTCCTCAGCCGTTTCTTATACACAGTCCCCTATCTTCGATTCAACAGGCCGGAAACGGACGCCTTGGACGTAATGTTGCGCACGGTGTTCAAGACGGTCCTACATCTCCCAATTAATACTTCCACATAATGCCTTCTACAGCTTGGCCTCCACAATACAATTGGGGAGCTTGTGGAGGCCCATCGCCAAGCCCAATACTTGCATCTCACCAAGACCTCCACCGGGCGCCATATCCTGGAGACTTTAGACATTCGTGTCCCAGCGAATGACCCTACCCTCCTTCCCATACCTCGCCCCCTCCACCAAGACCTTCTCATCAAGCCTCTCCCTCGCAACATGCACCCCCAGTATAACGAGCAACGCCGCCGAGCCCGATCAGCGGCGCTCCATAAATACTACTGCTCCGAAACGGACGCCGTATGGGTGGACGCCGCATGCACGAATGAGGGAGCGGTATTGCAGTCACAAATTCCTTCCTGCAGCCTGTTCCTACTGTCCCCCTCCCCTCGGTCACCTCCTCGGGGGCAGCCGAGTAAGCAGCCATCGCCTACGCGCTTGCACACACGGAAGCACACTACATAATTTCCGACTCGAAAACTGCGCTACTAAATTTTCACATTTCTGCATTCACATTTCTGCATTCAGCATACTCAGCTCGCCCGCCGCTAACCCACCCCGCTATGTGGAGCTGAAATGGGTGCCTGCGCACTCCGGGAATCCCGGTAACGAGGCCGCCAATGCGTTAGCCCGAGGTTCTTTAAACCGGGCACCGGCGGCCTCCGATCCGGGATTCACGCGCGATCGCATGCACTCCTTCAGTGAGCTAACGCAGGCCTATCGGGCCGAGCGACTACTCTACCCTCCACTCACCCATCTTTAGACAACTACCACCAGGTGCTCTGGCGACGACTACAAACGCGCACCCTCCCGTCCCCTTGTAGTGCGTCTCGCTACCACCACACCCTCACCAATCCCTCCTGCACCCTTTGCAACAACCCCATCGCCACCCTCGCCCACATCCTGTTCCAATTCCCGGCGGATCCTCCCCCGCGGGGTCTAGAGCAACTTACCACCTGGGAGGACTGGGAGACCCTGCTGCACTCCCCGCGGGGTCTAGAGCACCTTACCACCTGGGAGGACTGGGAGACCCTGCTGCACTCTGAGGACCCGGTTCGGCAGAAGATCGCCACAGACTGGGCTGCCGACGTCATGAACCACAGGGGCATGAACGTTTGAGTGTAGTAGGGCCGTGCCGGGGCCCAGGGGCATGCTTGCTCCAAACTCCTCTGTTTTAATATAGTTATTACCACCACCTCCAAAAAGCAGGGCAATACCAGAGTAGATGAGATATGCCGCCGCGAGTTCGAGTCGTACAGTGGGGGCACGTAATCATTTTCTTTGTATACTGACGCCAGCGGGCCATAATACGTGGCGTGTAAGCCGCATGGGCAATGAGCTTGTTCAAAAAGACTTCTTGACTTCGGGTGAGGTGGGTTTTTCATGAAAACGGTGGGTATGGTGTGGCCACCTGCGTGCGATGCTGACTGAGGCTACGAAGACTGGTCCGAGTATAGTGCATAAGGGCAAGAGAAGGGGTGAGTTGCCCGCCCAACGTCGAGTAAGGGTTAATCAAGGGGGTGGGGAAGTAAATGCGGACATCCCACCTGCCAAGGCAGCCGCGGCGTGTGCCTCGCATTGCCCCCTGATTCGTCCGTCCGAGTGACCTGGCGTCCAGCGAATAGCGACAGTTCTGGGCGCGAGTTGGTGGCGTTTAAGGAGACGCTGTATGGCCGTAGCTGTTGCATCTTATGAACCCGGATCAGCGATTTCCTTGTAAGCTTCATAGGAATCAGTAAGTGCAAGGCATTCCTGACAAGGCTCCCCAAATCGCGAGTTCAGCATGAAGAGGGGTACCGTGAGGTAGTCGGCAGGCATAAGCGCCTGAAAGGGAAGGGTTGTCAACGCACACCCAGCCCATAGATGGTTGGTTGGTTGGTTGGTTAGTTCACAGGAAGGGAAAGGCGCAGTATCTGTCACACTTGCTCCGTGGACACCTGAACCGCGCCGTAAGGGAAAGGAGGAAGGTGGGAGTGAAAGTAGAAAGAGAGAAAGGGGAAGCCGTAGTGGAGGGCTACGGAGTAATTTCGACCACCTGGGGATCTTTAACGTGCGATGACATCGCACAGCACACGGACGCCACTTCGTTTCGCCTCCATCGAAACGCAGCCGCCGTGGTCGGGTTCGAACCCGCCCAGCCCATAGATGCAAATTCGCTTCTAATCGATGCGTCGGTATATATGTCAGTCGTATCAGGGATTCGCTCTTGTCGGTGATGGGGAGCAAGGAGGTCCCTGGGAATGACAAAATCGCGGTTTATAGGGCGGCGATGGAGGCGTGTAACTACTGGCATCTCCCAAGGGGGAAGAGATGCATATAGGGCTGGTGTTTTGTCGTTACGCTGTTCATCCCAGTCCAGCAGGCGACGCCCTTGGACAGTGTTCTCTAGACGTATTCGATCACGCGTCTGTGACTCGGTAACGATGGAAGTGAGCGGTGGAAGGGCGGCTAAACGCTCAAGTTCGGCTATAGGAGTTTGCTTAGGTAGACCGGTAATAGTGCGTAGTGTTGCGCGATGAAGGCGTTCGACCTTAGCGAAGTCAGTCTTCGACAGTTGGAGGACGGGTGTGCCATAGAGAATTTTTCCGACCGCCGCTGCTCGGGCCATCGCACGGCAGGCATGTTGTCGTGCCGGTTGGACAGGCGACGAATAGCGTGTAGCATTGCTGGCCAAAGGCGTAACTGATGAACCATTTCTGGGGAGTGTTGCAGCTTGAGGTGGGCAGGCCAAGAATGCGGATTTGCCCATTTGAGGAGGTGATGGTGTTGCCTTCGATGTGAAGATGGATCTGCATACTGGGGTTGGTTTTATGTTTTCCGTAGATACTAATCAATTCTGTTTTATGTGGTACGAGTTCGAGGCCAATTTTGGTTAGTGTATCTTCAAAACAAAGACAGGCCGCCTGATGTTCAGTCTGCATGGAATATTTGTCTGCGTAATCCGCTGCCTCAGTCCAGACGGTAATATCATCGGCATATATAGCGAATCTTGCACTTGTGCTGATTTCCAGATTCTCGGCGACGCGTGTAACGGCCAAGTTGAACAATATGGGTCCGAGAATGGAGCCCTGAGGTACACCCCTATCCAAGTAATAGGTTTTCGACACCCATCCCGGAGCTTTGCCATGTAGCTGAATGGGTCTAGATGACAAAAAATTGCGGATCCAGATTTGGGCACGAGTGCTAGAAAAGTGTTTGGCGAGTTCCTCCAGGATAACCTCATGGCGAACATTGTCAAAGACTTTGTGTATATCGACAGCCAGGAGATAGTCAGGTAGCGCTTTACAATGGGTTCTTTTCAGAACTCTTCGCAAAAGCCAAAGGCAGTCATGCATTCCGAGGTTATGGCGGAAGCCGGCTTGAGCTGGATGAGATCCAGGACTGACGTATTCAATGTAGTAACTAATTCGGGTATGCAGCAGGCGCTCGATAAGTTTACAGAGATGTGAAGTCAGGGCGACTGGACGCAAATTACTAGGAAGTCGAGGGGTTTTGCCAGGTTTAGGGATAGGAAGAATAAGAGAAAGCTTGAGATTATCCGGTACCGTTCCAGTCTTCCAGGAAGAATTAATGATGTCGAGAAGGGCATCCTCGGCTGCCGAGTAGAGATTGCGAAGCTCCTGCGAACAGTCTCGGTCATGCCCGGGTATGGCGCGAGCTCGGGCTCTTCCGACGGTGCTTGCAGTTCTCCGTTTGGGAATGGGCCTCCCCCTGGCCAAAAACCCTCCGTCGTGGCATCAGCCTATTTCCGGCCTGTTAACGTCATGGCAGAACCCTGTACCTGGCTCCCTGATCTTGAAAACTCAGCACACCCTTATCCTATTCTTATCGGCGGAGATTTCAACGCACATCACGCAGCGTGGAGCTCATCTCAGCCTAATCAACGTAGTAAACACCTATATGACGCCCTTCATCAAACTCATACCCTGCGCAACGAACCTAGCGCGCCTACCCGTATCGGTCTCCATCCTCTCAAGCGGACACTACACTGCACCTTACATTCTCATCACCGCGTCTTCTTCGGCGCTGGGAAGTCTTTTCTAATTCTTGGGGTAGTGATCACTTGCCCATTTTGCTCACTCTCAATTGTAAATGTCTTCGCGTTAGGACAACATGTTCGTTTTTCAACTGGGACAAGTTTCGCGCTAATACTACGACCCCCTTCTCGGATATTGACTCTTTTCTGTCTGTACTGCGAGATGCTCGCACTCAAGCACTCGAATATGTTCCCTGTAACGATTGCACAGTTGGCATGGATGCTCACCTGGCTAACCTTTGGCGTCACGCACATCACCTCACGTAACGTTTTCGGACATGCGGAAAACGTCACAAAGATTTCGTGCTTCTTCGACGACAATTCAAGCTTATCCGGGCATACGAGCTGCACCTGCAAAGTGAGGCTTGGAACTCTACGTGCGACCGTCTTGGACAAGTACCGGGCCTATCACAACTTTGGCGCATCTTTCGTGGCCGCGGAGCCCCACCTCTAGCCGATCTCCTTCTCAATGGCAACCCGGCCTATGTTGAAGATTAAGTTATACGCACCTTTTCCCACACACCATTCTAACGCCTCCACCAGCAGTTTCCATTTTCCCAGTTAGAAACCCTGATCCAGACCTCAAGCGCCCATTCTCAAAGGGGTACGGAGTAATTGCGACCACCTGGGGATCTTTAAAGTGCGCTGACATTTCTGTCCGCACGAGGCAGCGGATTGGTTGGTTGGTGGCACAACTTTTATTTCCATCGGAAATGAGCGTCCTCTTCCCCGCCCCAGGTGGCTCAGCTACAGAGCCAGTAGCAGGCCCGTGCATTTTCTTTCCCTTCTTCCTACAGCCACAAAAACAGCGCTGACATCGCACACCAGATGGAAGCCACTTCGATTAGCCTACATCGAAAGGCATTCACCGCGATCGGGATCGAAGCCAGGTACTCCGGCACAGTAGTCGGGCGTCTTACCACTGCAACACCCCGGCGGGGCGAGAAGTATGATGGGCGTTGCACAATCGCGTGCGTGACGGAGCTGAAGTTCTCGGCTTGGAATCCGGGAGATGGATACCCGATTCGCGGTTATTTAGAATCTTCTGGACCCTTATATCGCGATAGATACCATTTTTATTTTAGAGCGCAGCTCTTTGGCGCCCTTTCATGGGTTTTGCGTCGTCGTTGCGACTGAAGGAAGAAGGAAAAGAAAATGCACAGGCATGCTACTGGCTCTGTAGGTGAGCCACCACTGCTGCCGGGTGCTGAGAAGAAAAAATAGAAAGAAAAAAAAATGTCGCCGTTGGTGTTGTCCGTCATAACCAGATCCAATTTCACTCCCACCTTCCTTTCCTTGCCCCGCCGGGGTGGCAGGATGTTGCCAATGTGCTCATACCTGAAGGCCAAGCGAATTATATGCACTTTCAAGCTACTTCGCATGCTAGACTTGATCGCATTTACGTACCTGTTGCGACTGTTCCAGTGTGTTTCAGTTAAAAGTGTGAGCATGTCACCTTTACTGACCATTCTTTAGTTATGGTCACATTTGGTAGAAAGGAGAAAACCACCAAATTCAATCGGGAACTGTGGAAGTTTAATGATAAATCATTAGATGATGAAGCATTTGTTAATCAAATAGAAGAACGTATTACAAACCTATTACTGGGCAATGTGTGTGACTTTGTGCAAGCTTGGGAATTGTTTAAGTGTGACATTAAAGTAGCCGCAATAAACAGAGCAAGTGTCTTGCGGTTTAAGGAAAGAGAACGCGAAAAATATCTGCGTGGCGTACTAGACTATATGCTAAGCGTAGAAAGCATCGAGCCGGGAAAATTTAAAAAAGAAATAAAAGAAACAAAGAGCAAACTGGAAGTGATCGATGAAGACAGGTATCGCGGCGCGATGATAAGGGCGCGGTCTGAGAGGCTGTGGTGTGGAGAAACACCCACTAAGCGGGTGCTCAGTGATGAGAAGCGGCACGCGGTGAGCAAAGAGATAAACAAAATTTATTACCAAACTGAAGTTACTAGTGAAAAGGCACTAGTAGAACGAGCCTTTTTCGAATTTTACAGAGACTTTCTTAGCCAGAAGCGAAAGGATCTTGATTTTTTTGCCGAGCTTTTTACCACTCATGCCCAGGTTGGATGATGACGTCAAGCAAATGCTGGAAAAACCAATAACAGCCGCGCAAATTGAAAGTGCCATAGATGAATTAAGTCTTCATAAGTTACCTGGACCTGACGGGCTTGGAGCAGCCTTGTATAATTTATTCAAGGTAGAAATAGCTGTGTGTTTAGAACGGGTGATAACTGAATGTTATGAGAAAGACTTTGTCCCACCATCTTTCCGCAAGTTTCATGTAGTACAGATTCCAAAAACCGAGGACGCGGCTAGATTGCTCTGTGTCGAAAACTACCGCCCAATAAGTTTAACAAACGTGGACTGTAAAGTATACATGAAGGTCCTAGCCAGAAGATTGCAGAATGTCATTACAACCCTTTTAGGACCTCATCAGACGTGCGGAATTAAAGGCAGGACTCACCAATATTCACGTGGCGAGAAGCGTAGTGGAATGTTGCGATGCCATACAAGATCACGTAGCAATGTTACAACTGGACCTGCACAAGGCCTTTGATCGAGTTGGGCATGATATCTTGTATGCACTTTTGGAGCATGTAAATGTCGGGAGTGTAATCACAAATGGTGTTAAAATGGTTTACAAAGACTGCGTTGCAAAATTAGTCATAAATAGTAAATTGAGTGAATGCATACCGGTGCTATCTTCTGTTCGACAAGGGTGTCCATTGTCACCCCTTCTATTTGCCTTATACTTGGAACCTTTCTGTTTAAGACTTCTCTCCAGCCAAGCTATTACAAGATACACATATTTCAATGTTGGAGTTAAGGTCCCAGCCTACGCTGACGACATCGCAGTGTTTTGTGCGGACCAAGACAGCGTAAAAGAAGTTGCCAAAGAAGCTGTGGAGTACTGTAAGTATACTGGCAATGCAATTAACTGGACTAAATGTTTAAATTTCTGGTATGGAGACTGGGAACACACACCGGAATACTTTTGTAACATCAGATGGACGATAACACCGGGCAAATACCTTGGTGTGCCACTTGATCAGCACAAGAACACGAAAGAGTACTGGGAGGAAGAAACGCAGCGAGTTAAAAATCAAACGAACAAGTGGGGAGCTCACAACTTTTCTATGTTTTCTAGAGCTGCTGTGTGTAACGTATTTTTGGTTGCCAAGATATTTTATGTACTTCAAGCTCTATCGATGGCAAGAGCGTCTGTACAGAAACTTCACCGTGTATTTGCAACGTTTATATGAGCATCCACATGGGAACGCACGAACCTGGGCAATCTGTTTCACGCAGTTCAGAATGGGGGCCTCGGGTTGACGCATCTATTTCTCAAGCAAATTGCGACTAGATTTGTCTTTTTGCGTGAGCAAAGTGACACCTTTCTAAGGACTGTAATCCAAGTGAGAATACGTGGATCACTGCCTGATTACGTCGTATCTGATTTTTCAAAACCGGTGGCATTAAGCCCCTTTTTGCGGGAAGTTGTTTTATCTTTTCGTATCCTTAAGGCAAGGTTCTCAACTGAATATCTGTCAATAGTGCCGCGGAAGAAGTTGTATAAGGATCTGCGAAATGTGCTTTTGGCAGTGCCAGTGTACCGCGCTGTGTATAATGTAGGGTCTGAGCGTGACGTTTTGAAAAGGGTAAAACGTATGCCTGTCACAGCTGGTGCAAAATCATTCTTTTTTTAATTGCATTCCGGCACTCTTCCAGTCAAACCATGGCTGCAGAACAAAGGGCTCTTAGTACCTTGGTCTATTAACTGCATTATTTGCAGAAAACCCGAGACCATTGAACACATCATCTTGGAGTGCCATGACTCAGTTTCCCTCTGGGATACCTTGAAATGAACTTTAAAAAATCTGCCATGCGCCGACCCTGAAGGAGTGCCGAATGACATGCTGATGCTATTATGTATGCATAGCGTATGAAAAACGCGCATGGATGTCAGGCATGAGCGAACCGTTGTACACCCCGCTCGACACTACTTCATCGAGAACGTGGTATACCTGAGAGAAATTCTGCGTGCACAAGATAATTCTCCGGAGCGGCTACATGTACTGGACCAGCTGGCTTCAGTGAGCTCTTTTAAATCTAGCGCTTTAGGCAGAACGTGCCTAGTGCTTTTAGCATTCCTTTTGCTTTGTTGTTGTGTATTCAGAGTGTATGCTGTGTGCTTAAAAAAAATGGCAGTAAAGAAGAAAAAAAGGCTGAGGCTTAGCTAAGGTTAAGCCTAGTCAGATTCGAAGCATATTGGTGGCTAGTCTTGGAAATGCACGGTTTTTCCTTGGTTAAACTCGGCAATAGCAAATACGGTAGTATAACTGTGTTACCGACACACAACGAACATGACGACCCCGGGCCAACGTTGATCGATTACCACTACGCGTAAACTACCCATGTCAAGCTGGCTTGACATGCAGCAACGGTCGTTTCGTCGTCACTAGGCATGGTTGTGAGGTCACGTCATATATACCCTTCGAGCCATATCTTCTACAATGTTCTTCTACAACAGCCTCGCTGATTTGCAAACGGCTAGCCGCCTTTTCAGCACGTTTCCTCCGCGTCTCCGTTTCCCTTCCTTGCCTTGGTCGTTCTTTGTCAAGTCGCTGCCGTCGCTCTTCAGAAGTTTCCCGGGCACGCCTAATTCGTTTCGTAGCATTCCAGCGTTCCGAACTGGTAGAAGTATTGTCAGACTCACTGGCCACACTAGTGGAAGCATTGCTGACAAGTTCCTCGCTTTGTTCTTCAGTTGTAGTAGAACGTTGTCGTCGAGCCGCATATCGAGCACGCCGCTTGGCCAGACGTTCTTCACTCTCTTCATCGGTCTCTGTAGCACGCCGCAGCTTTCGCTTCTCATTCCAACGGGCAGCCCTGTCTTCAGGAGGCATCTCAACCCCGTGTGTGCCTAGCAGTTGTTGTTGTGGTGGTTGTGGCTGTAGGAAGAAGGAAAAGAAAATGCACGGGCCTGCTACTGGCTCTGTAGCTGAGCCACCTCCG
>JAJIZL010023677.1:28943-48525 GCA_023969395.1 Amblyomma maculatum
CAGCCGTAACGCTGCTTGCTGGGAGATGCCCTGGCCTCGAGCAGTGAGCCTGTGTACGGCGGCGGTGGTTCTCTTCATCTGCAGGCAGGCCTTGATCGCCGCGGGTCGGAAGGAAAGGCGTTGGTCTATGTCCAACCCCAGGTACCGCGCCGAACGTCGCCACGGCAAGAGGGTCCCGTCCAGTGTAAGCGGCGGTGGTCGTTTGCGCGAGCTCGGAACCCAGGCCACTGCGAAGGATTTGTCCGCGCTGAGCGAGAGACCTAGGCCGCGCAAACAGTCGCTCACCGCCGTCAGAGCTGCCTGCAGGCACGCGCGCACCCGCGCTGTGTCGCCCGGCGGTCCCAGGCACCACAGAGCATTTTCGCTCGAACCTGTTTCCGGGAATGTTCGGAGAAAGCCTTTATTGGCTCATACTGTCGTCGTACAAAGCTATCCGGGCGAGCGGCGCACCTGGTTGGTCGAGAGAGAAGTGACATCACCAGCCACCAAAATTCAAGCTACCAACCAGAAGTCTCATATTCTCTAGCGTTCCTGCCCTGCCATCTGCAATCCCACACGAACGCGCGCCAAAGAACGGCACGCGACAGGAGCGATGGTGTACCGTCCAAACGCCAGAGGTGTGGGCAGAAAAACCTGATTTATTTATAGGAAGGGAAAGGCGCGGTAACTGTCTCACTTTATTTCTGTGGACACCGCAACCGCGCCGTAAGGAAAGGGAGGAAGATGGGAGTGAAAGTGGAAAGAGAGAAAGAGGAGCCGTAGTGGAGGGCTGCGGAGTAATTTCGACCACCTGGGGATCTTTAACGTGCGCTGACATCGCACAGCACACGACGCGTCTTCGTTTCGCCTCCATCGAAACGCAGCCGCCTAGGTCGGGTTGTGGGCAGAAAAAACAAGCGCGACATAGACGCTGGGGAGAGGAGGATGTGAGCAGGCCTTGTAAAAGTCGAGAAGGTGTTGGTCTGGCGTGCGTGTGATCACTTTTAGCCACAGCTGCGCATTTGCGAACTCGCGTCATTAGGAGAGGCGCAAGTGTTTGAAGCGAAGAGCTTCATTATATACGAGGATCAGAGCCGAGCTTCGCGTTTGCGGTATGCCATGTGCCTTATGCCGTGACGACACAGCCAAGGTCAAATGCGGAGCCCCCTCACCAAGCTCTGCTGGCGTTACCTAGCAACGCTTAAATGGTGTTCGACTCCCAATCATTTAAAAAGAACTTAATATCAATCCAGGAATCGAACTGCCACTATTCCTATGTTTACCGACGGTATCCACGACTCGGCCGGACCCTCTACCTCGGCTGAACCACCCCCTCCCATTGTGTCCACACGACTGCCCGACCCGCCGCTGTTCGCTGGTCGTCGCGATGAAGACGTCGATGACAGGCTTGACACCTATGAACGCTGCAGTGCCTACAACCGGTGGGGCGATGGTCTGAAATTTTTCAACGTTTCTTCCTACCTTATTGAGGTTGCCAGGAACTGGTTCATCAACCGCGAGCCCCACACAACTAACTGGCCCACCTTCAAACAGCAGTTCCTTACTTCGCCGACCTGGCAGTTTGGACTGAGATCGCGAAGACAACGCTCGCGTCCCGCCTTCAAGGTCCTGATGAGTCATATGCGTCTTACACAGAGGACATACTTGCACTCTGCCGGCGTATTAGTCCCACAATGGCGGAACCTGAACGAGTACACCACGTCTTGAAAGGAATCAATTCTATGGCTTATGACACCTTAATTGCTCAGAATACTTCAACTATTGATTCAATTATTACGACCTGCCAACGCATCGACTAGCTGCAGTCCTCCCGATTGCAGCCTGCCAACGCTACTGGCCCGACCTATGCTGATCTCGATCTACGGGCACTTATTCGAGCCATCATCCGCGAGGAGCTCCAGGCCCTCAAGCATGTCTGTCGACACAAGAGCGATCATACTTCCGTAACTTCGAATGATGCCGACCCCCGCAGCATTATCAAAGAACAGCTGGCAACAATCACCCATCCTATGGCATCTGACCCTCCTGCACCCCGCCCAGTACCGACTTACGCGCACATCGCAGCATCCCCCCCTCCTTTGGTTCTCCCGCCGTGACGGGCACCAACCTGCAATCACGTCAATACAATAGCGACGGCTCAACCTGCACCACCCTATTACGCACCTTGGCGCCCCTCCCGATCAGTTTGCTATTACTGTGGTACTAAAGGACATATATACTCCTTTTGTGGTCGCCGCCTCCAGAACGAGCGCCGTGGTTACGACATCTTCGAAAGTGACATGCCTTCAACGTCATATTATCAACGCCGGTTTATTCCAGGCCCACCTCGAAGATCATCCCCACCTCCAGAATCCTCGTCTGAGTCTCGTGGAACCAATGCATCACGACGCCGGTCCCTATCCCCATACCGCCGCTCAGTTTCCCCTCTCCGACCCGCAACAACTCTCCTTGTCCGCCATCCGCAAAACTAAGCATTGCAGTTTCCGCAGGTCAAACTGCACTCTACGAACTTATAAAAGTCCTCCTGATCGCCCGTATAATGTGATTTCTGTTTTCGCTGAAGAATTACCGGTGGAAGCATTGATTGATACAGGGACTGCAGTTTCTGTCATTCACGCTGATTTGTGCTACCGTTTGCGAAAAGTGACGACACCATATGATGGGCCTGAACTCCTTTGAGCCAATGACGTCCCTTTGCGCCCTTTAGCGAAGTGCACCGTCTGAGTTGTTATTTACGGCGTCCACCATCATGTGCAGTTCGCTGTGCTCTCACCTTGTGCGCATCTAATGATTTTTGGATGGGATTTTTTGTCAACCGCTTCGGCGTTTATTTCTTGTGGCGACCGTGTTATCCACATGACAGACAGCGATTTTTCATCTGAAATCTCTGAACGACGTCATCCCCTCGTTGCCGCCGCTGATACTGTTTTACCTCCACGGTGCGAAAAACTGCGTACCATTGTTTCTGACCGCATCACCGACGGGTACATACTCATCGCACCATCTTATCGTCATCTTGCACGCGGCATCGCCTTCCCGTCTAGTCTTGTGAGGTTCTGCAACGGCTCAGCGTCAGTAGCGGCTACTAACACTTCACGTGAATCCCTCGTGCTCCCAAAAGTAACTTCTCTCCCCTGCAAGATGGATGTTCAACCTTTGTACTTGATGATGCTCACCGCCCCTCTGCCTCAGCGCCGTGTTTCGCCAGACGTCTCTCTTTCTGTTCTCGCAAAGACTATTAACCCTAACCTCACGCCGAACCAACGCCAAGAACTGCTGACATTGCTTCGACACCACCAAGCCATTTTTGATGCCACTTCCCCACCACTGGGACGGACTAGTGTTGCGCACCATCGCATCATTACTGAAGGTAACTCTATCGTTCGCCGACGGCCTTATCGGGTTTTCCTCTCTGAACGAAAAGTAATTGAAGAAAATGTAAATGACATGCTCCATCGCCATATTATTCATCCCTCGACAAGCCCATGGTCCTCCCCAGTAGTGTTAGTTAAAAAAAAGGTCGGCTCGGTACGCTTTTGTGTTGATTACCGCGCACTCAACAAAATTACCCGCAAAGATGTATATTCGATGCCACGAATTGATGACGCCCTTGACTCTCTCCAAGGCTCCGAATATTTCTCGACCTTGGACCTCCGCTCAGGTTATTGGCAAATACCTATGCACGAGGGCGATAAAGAAAAAAACTGCTTTCGCAACTCCCGATGGCGTTTACGAATTTGGTGTACTGCCTTTCGGACTTTGTAACGCACCAGCGACATTCGAAAGAACGATCGATACTGTGCTTCGTGGCCTAAACTCGAGAACCTGTTTATGTTACTTGGATGGCATTGTCATCTTTTTGTGAACTTTTAACGACCATCACACGCGCCTGAATGAGGTCCTCACGTGTCTCGCTTCAGCGGGCCTGCAGCTCAACACCAAGAAGTGCCACTTTGCACAGAAGGAAATTAAAGTATTGGGACATCTATTCAGCCATGACGGAATTCCTCTAGACCCTGAAAAAATCACCGCGGTCTTGAACTTTGCTCCTCCACGACGGACTACAGAATTGCACAGTCTTCTCGGCCTGCGTCTTATATCCAGCGTTTTATAAGGCATTCTGCAGCTATTGCTGCTCCACTTCTTGAACTACTTAAAGCACGCAGCCCTTTCGTGTGGACTGAACAGTGCGAAACTGCTTTTAATAACCTGAAGCACGCCCTCACATCAGACCCTGCTCTTGGCCACTTCAGTGAGCGCTTCAACCGTCCTGCATACTGATGCCAGTGGTCTCGGTCTTTGTGCTGTACTTCTGCAGCGCGATGTATCTTCGCGTGAGAAAGTGATTGTCTTCGCCAGCCGGACTATGACTCAAGCTGAGAAAAACTACACCATTACTGGGGTGCGTTGCCGTCGTCTGGGCTGTGCAAAAATTTCGCCCTTACCGATACGGTCGGCACTTCGCAGTTGTGACCGATCCCCATGCTCTTTGCTGGTTGTCTGCGCTCAAAAATTTGACAGGCCGACTTGGCTGTTGGATTCTGCGCCTACAAGAATACCATTTCGGCGTCACTTATAAATCGGGTCTCCAACACCAAGACGCTGACGCTTTTTCTTGCTTTCCACTTTCAGAATCGGCTTGCTGTCTTTTTTCCCAATACGTTTCCACCTATCACCACGCAAGGAACTGTACGCTCATCCCAACGCCAAGCACAATCGGAAGTCGTACATATCGCCAGGATGAACCTCTTCTACTCGCGCTAGCTCAAGCTACATGTGTCTTTTTTTGCTCCTTTAACTGCTTTATGTAAACGCGGCATCATCTCCGACTACGGTTATCCTCGCCCTCGCCACTCGACATCGTTACGATGCCTTTTCCACCGGGAGGGGCAATGCCGCATGGATGGATGGATGGATGGATGGATGGATGGAATATAGGAGCGTTCCCTTTGAAATGGGGTGGTAGCAGTAGCTATCATGCTCATTTTTCTTTCTATATCTTAATTATTAATTTTGGAGTGATTAACTAAACCCTCATTCTATTTATTAAATTTTTGTTCCTATATTACTAACATTATGTCACTTCTCTGCTTTTAAGCAACCAATCTTCCAGTCGTTTTTTGCTAGTTTCCACCGCCGGCTTATTCAGCCGGCCACTGTTATCTCTAAACAATAGAGCTTCAGGAACAGTGATTGCGCCTGCATCAACTTCCGAGGATGGATGGATGGATAGAATATAGGAGCGTCCCTTTTGATAACGGGGTGGTAGCAGTAGCTATCATGCTCATGTTTCTCCATATATTTTAATTATTGATTTAGAATCGCTAACTAAACCATCATTCTATTTATTAAATTTTGCTCCTACATTACTAACATTATGTCACTTCTCTGCTTTTAAGCCACCAATCTTACAGCCGTTTTTTGCTAGTTTCCACCGCCGGTTTATTCACCCGGCCACTGTTATCTCTAAACCCTAGAGCTTCAGGAACAGTGATTGCGCCTGCATCAACTTCCGGATGGATACCATTGCATTCGAGTATAATATGGTCAATTGTTTCACTGGAGTTTCCACATACAGCACATGCGTCATCTCCATTGTTAAATTTCTTTTTGTAGCTGCGTGTTCTAAGGCACCCTGATCTAGCTTCAAAAAGTAGGACACTGCCTCTTGAGTTATCAAAGAAATCTTCCTTCCTGATCTGCATTTTCCACTTTCGGTATAATTCCACACTCTGTTTCTTTTCCATCGAACTTATCCAATTTTTACCTTCTGTGTTTTTCACCTCTTGCTTAATGCTCTTTATTTCTCCGTCCTTGTTACTAGCATACTTACTAGTTAGTTTCCTAGTTCTTTTCCTCCATTGTGAGCCAACGCTTTTTAGGTACAGGTATTTAAATACCTTAGCTGCCCATCTGTTACTGTCCAATTTCCTCAGGCGTTCCTCATATAATATTTTACTCTGAGCTTCCCGTACTTAAAAGCTGCCCAGCCCATGTGTTATCTTGCCCAGCAATGTTATCTTAGATGCCCAGCAATGTTATCTTAATTGCGCCGCCATGCGGCGAGCTCGGGGTACTGGCACCCGCTCGTCTTCTTCACTCTCAGTGCTCGCCCGCCAATCGGTTCCGTGCCTTTTTCTTGCCGGTGCCTTTGCGTAGGTGAAAGTAAACCTACCTACCCAGTTTTACTGGCTTCTGTGACAATACTTACTGGAGATACACAAAAACCACTCATCACAGGCTCTGGCTGCTCCTGCAAAACCTCCTACTCACTGTGCACAACACGTTCCATACTCCCACTATGATTGGAAACAGTGTCAGCATGGACACTAGTTCAGATCTGACGCTGAGCCGCTATCTACGCAGTATTACCCGGAACAAAACACAACATACACTAGGCAGTGATCCCTACATTATACAGATCACTGTCCCGTACAAATATCCCCGTCACACGTGCACAGCACACAAACTCATTAACTGGGATGCTTTTCGCGCTTTGCGAAACGCCCATTCAGACGCTTCCATCAAAATCGTCGATGCTTAGGTGCAGTCACTTATGGGTGACGTTTACTACAACACGCGACACATGCTAACCACAACCGAACCCCCTACCCTTGACTCACGCCTAGCCCACCTCTGGGAGGCTTATCATAGCATCCTGGGACGCTGGAAAACACTAATCATAACGGACGATCTAAAAAGCGGCTGGCCGCGCTTGAGACACAATTAGAACAATAGTCTGAGGAGCTGTGCAGATCTAATTGGGGACAAGTATGTGATGGCATCGCCGAAACCCTGGCCACCAAACACGCATTGCAACTTTTCCGACATCTCATTAACCCTAAATGCACCGCATCAACACAACACCGCGTGACACGCCTCATACGCGAACATATTGAAGATCCTGACGCCCTCCTAGACACACTTCAGAACACATTTCTCCGAGAGCACCCACACCTCTACCCCCGTATACAGGACAGCCCAATACGACACTGGACACAGAGGTCACGGAGACGGAACTCAGACCAGCCCTCCTTAGTCTCGGAACAAACTCCACATCTGTTCTGGAACAAACGACAAACACCATACTCCGTAATCTGGAAGACCAGTACATCATCAATATTAAGGCACGCTTTAACCAGTGCTGGGTGGAGGGTGTTCTACCGCTGTCCTGGCTTCATGCGAAGGTTATATTTATACACAAACCTAACAAACCACTTACACTTAAAAACCTTCTCCCAATTTCTCTAACCTTTTCCCTCGGGAAGCTCTTCGAACATGCGTTAGCGATGCTTACAACACATATGGCAGACAACAATATATATGAGCACAGCATGGTGGGATTCCGACCCCATCTGTTCGCACAGGACGCCGTGCTGCAACTTACCCACGACATTTTTGACCCAATTTTTTCTTGTCATACAAAGGCGGTCTTAGCTTTGAATCTTTCCAAAGGTTTTGATCGCATCGAACATCAGGCGATCATGACTGCCCTATCCGTATTGAATGTAGGTGCGCGAACGTACACTTATATTCGAGAATTTCTCCCTGACCGCATGGCTGAGGTACACTTCGGCCCTCTTTCTGCCTCCTTCTACACGCTTCAAAGTGTCGGCACCCCGCAAAGGTCCGTCCTCTCCCCCGTTTTCTTTAACGTCACTCAAATCCCCCTCGCCCGAAAACTGTTAAACATCCCGCATCTGAAACACCCCTTCTATGCCGAAGACATCACGCTGTGGACCACTCACGGCAGTGATGGCGGCATAGAAGACACCGTACAGGAAGCAGCCAACCAGACCGAACATTACGCAAGGAGCATCGGACTGTATTGCTGTCCACATAAGTCCGACCAGCTGCTCGTCCGCCCCAAGAATCGCCATTCCCCCAGCTCCCCTATTACTATTGAAGTGAATGGGAGCCCGGTCCGGAGGTTGAAACCATCCGCGTTTGGACCTACACATCCAGAGCAATGGTAAAAACACCACCACCCTAAAGAAACTCAAGCAGGTTGCAGGCGCGATACCGCACCTCATCCGCAGAGTTTCGGGCCAGCATAGGGGCATGAATGAGCCCGAGCTTTGTCGCCTTATCCATGCCTTCGTCTTCAGCCGCGTGCTTTACACTACGCCACCCCTACAACTGTCCAAACATGTCAAACGCTTTGGATGTCTTGATCCGCACTTCCCTTTCTCCTCAACACGCCGACAGAAAGATTCCTAAACCTGGGTCTACACAGCACGACGGCTGGTGTCTAGTTCATGCTTTCGGCCTGAGCGTTCTTCGGAGGTCCGTGATAGGGACCTCCAGAGTAATAGTGGAGCCGTGAATTTAAGTAATCCGCTGTTGCAAAGAAAGCTATGCCATCATTAAATACGTATGTAGACCCATCACGAGTTGTCGGAACAGACCTGAGTAAAAGATTAAAAAGCAAGGGATAGAGAACCGCACCTTCGGACACCCCTCGGGTCTGTCTGAATTTATGTGAGAATAACCTACGTTCACAACAGTACAATTTCCTGACCGATACAACAGACTAACCTGGCAAGCCTAGAAATTAAGAGTCAGCGCAGGTAGAGCCTATCTTGAACTATATCGTACACTTCTTGATGTCCACAATAACAGATGCACCATATTGGCGATCCCAGAGGGCTAATCGGACATGGCTTTCTAATGTCACTATGCGCAAGCCATATTAAGCAGCCCGGCCCTAAATTGATTTTATAGGAACTCAGCCTTTCCTTTACGGTGATGAGGAGAATGACTGGAACATATAGCTCAAGTTCCATCAATTTCACCAGATTCGAAGTTAAAGAAATCGGTCTAATATTATCTAAGATTAGCCGTTCACATTGTTTTGTAAGAACAGGAAACATCTGATAGACGCCAGGCATCCGGAATCCATGAGGTCCTAATAGACTATTTACAAGCTCAAGCAATTCTTTGCGTGATTTGTAAAATTAGTTTAACCATCCCAGAGGTCCCCCAGTCTGGGCCAGGAGAAGCAGTAGGTAATTGATTCACAATTTGGAAGAGTTCAGAAATAGATACGTAAACAAAGTCATCACACTGATTACTTGTTTCGAGGGCACGGGGAACGACCACAGAATAATGACGTTCTAGACCTCTACCTATTGTTTCTAATGACATTCCCAAGTTCACCTGGTGTCAAGATATTTGAGGGTGCATTGCACAGCATTGGAAAACCATTCATCAATGTCAGCAAGCGAATCATGGCTCGTTTGTTTTGTGATCTTGTTTTTGGGATGTGTGTCGTGTGAGGGTTAATTATGAGCTATTTTCTCACAATTCTGTTTGTCATATTCATCATTTGCCTTGACCCTATTCGCTTAAAAGTTGCTGCAATAAATTTGTAATATATTCATTTTGGGGGCATTTAATGTGAACAGGTTTTTACAGGCTGCCTTTCGCCAAAGACTCGGAGAAATGAATTTACCATTCCGGACATAAATTCAGATTGGTTCCACGTTCTATCGATAGTGGAGCAAATGGCTGTCGCTCTACATTTATTAGAGAAATTCAGGATTGTTATCAGTTCCCTAGGCAGTAATCTTTAAAAATGGTGATTGGCGATAATTGATTAAATTCTAGCTCAATCCACCGTTCAACACCATTAAACACACAATTTGAAACCGGACTGGAAGGTGATCACAATTTGTTGCAGAGCCTACAGGAGTACAGGAAGGGACTGGTACTCGCATAGTGGAGAGCATTGAATCTGATACTGAGGAAAGTTGGACAACGGGAGTTGGCGCAGATCAGGGCAATCTGACAGGCCCAATCCCACGAATGAGGGCCATAATGATCTGCTCTGAATCCCCAAGTGGTGTGGTGGGAATGAAAGTCTCCTATCAACAGCTCCGGTGATCAGCGGACAGTAATAAATCAAGAGGAAGCGTGTTGAGAATTCCACATTGAAAATACACACCACCGATAGTAATAGGATGAAATACAGGTACGAAAACATCCACAACCAAAATACCACTATTGGAGTCCATCCACGGAAATACTAAATTTGACATGTGACAAAACCAGGACGGTATTAACAAGTCTATGGGAAAATTGGCTGACCAGGGGGATGTCCCCTGGTCACGAGAAGATATCAACATCTGTCCTAAAACACCAACAAACAACCTGCAAAGAAGAAAAGAAACTTCATAATTAGAAATTGAAAATTACTCACCGCCTAGCCAGAGTGGCCTGCGCGCCATAAGCGGAAAGCCCACGGTCGACCCGCGCTCGGGCCTTGCAAGTAGGGAAAACTAAAACTCAACAGCCGACCATGGCCGCCCATCTCGGCCCGAGGTCGGTGATTGACCATGGCCTAAGAAGGGCTGTCGAGAAGGCTGACTTGGCCGGCCTACTGCCACGCTAGGGTCATGCATGGGTCTTGGCTTATCCACGCATGGCCCAACCACGTTGGCAGTACTCGGTTTTCGGTTGCTTGTCCATGCCTAATCAGTGGTCTACTCATTTATGACCCGTGGTGCACACATTCAATGTCTGCAATACGACTGTATATACATAGTATTTTTTATGCTCCATATTTTCCTTCATGCGAGCTCCTACTTTCATCAACAATGTCGATGTTCTCCAGGAAGGTTAAAAACAACCCATACTTACGTAGCTTAAATAGATCTGCGAACCGACAAAGGTAGACTCAAAAAGCACTTTTTATTAGTTTTCCTTAAATATTCGGAACAGACCTAGAACCCTCCTGATAAAACGTAGCGCTTTTATCGCACCGTATTACTAGGCTTCACGGCAATTTATTTCGGATTTTATCTTATAGATTGAGTTGAAGATGTCACATTTCCTTGCTCTTGTGCCCGCCGTTCCAATCCTTCCCTGTTACGAGCCATCGCTTGACTGCTACTGCGGCCTTCCCGGAGGATTTCACTCATGGGCATGTGTCACTCGGGCATCCTAGAAAATATTTCAAAAGCATTAGCTTCCATTCTGCCTTCATATGATTGATTTATAGCCTGTTCAAGTGATAAAAGGCTGTCATGCAAATATTGTCAAGACTTTCAGTGTGATCAGTGGTGATGTTCGGTGTTGTAGTCATTCGATGATATATGAAGTCGATTGAAATATAGGGTGCACCATTTTTAAGCATGAAATACGTTTTCCGGCTAATTTGATCCTAGCGATAAAAAAATACATTTCAGTGGCAGGCCAAGGAAGCCAGTGACATACTGGAGGCCTTGAGCGCCTCAGGAAAGTTTTCGTTAGCAATTTTCAATTGACACTATTTACCATAACTACTCAATATTGACCTTACTTACTAAATAGTAATTGTGTGAAGAAGAAGATGGACCCCTTCGCTGGATGCTGATGAGAAAGAAGAAGGTGTGTGGAATTACCATCGCGAAGATCGTGTTGGTTTTGATCGCCCCGCTTCCCCGTCGACCTCGATGCCGTCCTGAACGTCCTTCTACATTTGGTGGAGGTGCGGCCGATACCCTTGTCTCACGCTGGAGCATCGCACCCGCACGCTCCCTGTAACTCGTATGGCTAACGACGAACACCCCCCAGCTAACCCGATGACCCCGCCGATTGTCTGCTCTGACTCCTTACGCCAGCGAGACCCTGCGCTCTTCAGCGGGACTGACGACACTGACTGCGAAGACTGGCTTGCTTCATACGAGCGAGTGAGTTCGTGCAATAAGTGGGACGACGCCACAAAGTTAACATCATATTTTATTTGACCGGCATTGCCAACTTGTGGTATCGTAACCACGAAGCCGATATCACAACTTGGAACTCATTCAAGGCTAGTCTTATAAGCGTCTTTGGTCGTCCAGCAGTACGAAAGCTCCGCGCCGAACAACGTCTTCAGGATCGAACACAGCGGCTCGGCGAGACATTTACAAGTTATATTGACGATGTACTCTGCCTGTGCAGTCGCGTAAATGCTCAGATGTGCGAGCCACAGAATATAAAGCCCATCCTGGAGGGCATCGAACATGACGCCTTTGAAATTTTAAACTCCCGGGATTTGACTACCGTTGCTCAAGTTATAAACCTCTGCCAGAGCTACGATGAGTTGCGCAAACAGCGCATCCTCCCTCGACAGCCTTCCGCGCCTGTAGAGTCAATTTCTGGCCTCTCCGCAACATCTGACACCTCCTCGCTGCTGCAGCAGCTCAAAGACTTCATCCGCGAGGAAGTTGCTCGCTAAATATCTCTGCTGCCAGCAAATTGCGAGCTGTCCAGCAATTTGGCGCCCCTTCGACAGGTCATCGCCGACCGCATGGCGGAGGCCCTTCCATCTGCCCCTCCGCCAGCGCCCATGCCTCAGACCGCGCCGGCCGTGGAGCCCCTCCCATACACCGACGTCCCCGTCGCTCCACCAATGACACCCGCTCCTGACGCACCGCTGCCGTACGCTGCCGTCGCTGCACGACCACGGCCACCTAGCTACCCGGTGGTGTACGCTACGCCTCCAGCGCCTGTACAGGAATATCTTCAGGCGCCACAGCCTTTCGTCCCGCCTCGACCTCAGCGCCGCAATAATTGGCGAACAAGTAATAACCGTCCCATTTCTTATTCTTGTGGATGTGCTGGCCATATTGCCCGGTACTGCCGAAATCGCACTCCCGATGAGTTTCTATCGCGCCGAACATCACCTTCCTGGCAGCCAACCCGGGATCAGTACGCAGCCGCCGATTCATCTGCAGGTTCCGTTGCGAAAGACCGTACTACCTTTTCTACTTTCCGCTCAACCTCGCCGCGTTGCCGCTCCCTATCTCCTCTGCGCCGGCGTCCCAATCTTGCGCAAGAGGAAAACTGAATGCCGCAGTTCCCGAGGCGAGAACTGCGCAACGAGCGAACTGTCAAAGGCCTCACGTATCTCCTGAAAATCTGCTTGAAGTTTCTGGTGACGGCGTTATAGTACTGGATCTGGTCGACACCGGCGTTGCTGTTTCTGCCATGGCTACAAGTCTTTGCCGTTCATTGCGCAAAGTGACGACACCAATTTCAGGATTGTCGCTATGCACGGGAAATGCCCCTCCGATAGACTATAGCGGTGTGCACAGCACGAGTCGTCATTCAGGAAGCTGTGTACGCAATAGAGTTCGTCGTTTTGACTTCCTGCTCGCATGATCTCATCTTGGGCTGGAATTTTCTGTCGCGACATAATGCGGTGATTAACTGGGCTCGTGCCGAACTGGAGATTTTTTGCGCTAGACGAACCATCGCCGGACGTTCTTTATCCCAAAGTCGTCGTTGCCGAAGATACTGATCTTCCTGCGTGCTCTTTCGTTCTTGTGCCCACCGCTTCTGCTTTTTCCCGCAGTACCGATGTAGTTTTCACACCATCACCTACCTTTCTAAACCGCAAAAGTCTCCCCCTCCCTTATGCCGTACTTTCTATATCAGCTGGCCTCACCGCGATCTGAATTTCTAATCCGTTCTCATTTCCCCTATCCCTGCGTCGCGGTGAATGCCTCGGAAACATCCAGCTCAGTGATTCTATTCTCCCTGGTGACGCAACAACCGCTTCACAGCCAGCTTACTTGGCTGCACTCACACCGCCTGTTCTTGCGCTGGACCAGTCTTCTGCCGACGTTTTTCTCCGCTCCATCGATGCCAGTCTTCCTGGCCCTCAACGCTCTCAACTCCTCGCACTGCTTCATCAGTTCCGCTCTTCATTCGACTCTCATCAGCCTGCTTTGAGCCGCACATCAACTGTTTCCCACCATATTGACACCGGTTCCCATGCTCCTCTGCGCCAGCGTCCCTATCGAGTGTCTGCCACCGAGCGCCGAGTTATTGAAGCCCAAGTAAATACTATGCTTGAGAATGGCGTGATTGAGCCGTCTAACAGTCCGTGGTCCTCTCCTGTTGTCTTAGTTAGGAATAAAGACGGTTTTATACGCTTTTGCGTCGACTACCGTCGCCTGAACAAAATCACGAGAAAAGACGTCTACCCCCTTCCGCGTATAGATGATGCATTGAACTGATTACAAGGTGCTGAACTCTTTTCTTCGCTCGATTTACGTTCCGACTACTGGCAGGTACCCATGGCTGCGGAAGATCGCCCTAAAACCGCATTTGTCACCCCCGATGGTCTCTCTGAATTTACCGTCATGCCTTTCGGTCTCTGTAATGCCCCTGGTACATTCGACCATATAATGGGTACTATACTGCGTGGCCTGAAGTGGAAGACGTGCCTCTGCTACCTTGACGACATCATGGTGTTCTCGCCGGACTTTGCGACCCACATCTCTCGTCTGAAGCAGGTCTTGACATGCATTGCGAACGCCGGCCTGCAGCTAAACTTGAAAAAGTGTCGTTTCGCTGCTCGTGAGCTGACCATTTTAGGCCACGTTGTGTCCAAGAAGGATATACGTCCTGATCCCGCCAAACTTTGAGCTGTGACCAAGTTTCCGAAGCCTACTACCATCAAGCAATTAAGAAGTTTTTTGGGCCTGTGCTCATACTTTCGGCGTTTTATACGGAACTTTGCTTCCATTGTCGCCCCGTTGACTCAGCTCCTCGGCAATACCTCAGATATTTCGCTGTGGTCACCAGCATGCAAAGACGCCTACAACACATTGCGCCGCCTCTTCACAGCCCCACCCATCCTGCGCCATTTTGACCCGGAGGCGCCCACCGAAGTGGATGCAGACGCCAGTGGTGTCGGCATCGGCGCTGTGCTTGCTCAGCGCCCTCCCCCCTTCCCCCCGGCTTCGGTGAATACGTAGTTTCGTATGCCAGCCGTACTCTCACAAAAGCCGAAGCAAACTACTCTGTAACGGAAAAGGAGTGTTTGGCCATCGTGTGGGCCCTCACAAAGTTTCGCCCTTACCTTTACGGCCGTTCGTTTGATGTAGTCACGGACCATCATGTCCTCTGCTGGCTTTCATCACTCAAGAACCCTGCGGGCCGCTTGGCACGGTGGGCTCTTCGTCTACAAGAATATGACCTCCGTGTTATTTACCGATCTGGTCGCAGGCATACAGACGCCGACGCTTTGTCTCTCTCACCGCTGCCATCCGACCTTGCCAGCCTCTCCGTCTCGGACTCTGCAGTATCTTCCCTCATCATCAGTGACATGCCCGCTGAACAACGAAAGGATCCATGGATCGTATCCCTTATTGACTACCTTTCCAACAATTCAGCGATTACCCCTTCACGCGCACTTTGCCGTCAAGCTTCCCACTATGAGATTCGGGATCACCTTCTTTACCTGCGCAACTAAACTCGAGTGGACGGAAATGGCTCCTCGTGATTCCGCGCCACCTACGGACTCAAATATGTACAGCTTTTCACGCCGATCCGCAGTGTGGTCACGCCGGAGTTTTCAAGACCTATACTCGAATCCGTCTTCGCTACTATTAGCGCGGTATGTACAACTCGGTACTTAGGTACGTTCGATCGTGCTGGACTTGCCAACGCCGCAAACCTGCTTCTCACAGTTCGGCTGGTGAGTTACAGCCTCTCACATGCCCGCTTAGACCCTTCGACCGCATTGGAATTGACCTCTAGGTCCCTCTTCCGTACACAGCTGATGGCAATCGCTGGGTTATTGTCGCTGTCGACCACCTGACGCGATATGCCGATACCGCCGCGCTCCCAGCTGCAACAGCCAGCGATGTGGCCGGTCCCTTATTGAACTTCATTCTCCGTCACGGTGCTCCTCGTGAATTTCTCAGCGACAGAGGCCGTACTTTCTTATCTGACGACATTCAAGCCCTGCTCGCTCAGTGCAAAATCATTCACCAGACTTGCACCGCCTACCACCCGCAAACCAACGGCCATACTGAACGATTTAATCGCACCCTCGGTAACATGCTCGCGAAGTACGTCAGATCCAATCACACAAACTGGGACATTGTCCTTCCTTACATCACCTACGCGTACAACACTGCTACGCAATCCAGCACGGGTTTCTCTCCGTTCTTTTTGCTTTACGGTCGGCATCCATATGCTCCCATTGATACTGTCCTCCCCTACAACCCTGACGCATCAGAATGTACCACAGTGACCGAAGATGCACAGCACGCAGAAGAATGCCGCCAGATTGCACGGACATTCACAACCGACTCTCAGTGGCGCCAAAAATATCGCCATGACACCATTCAGACGAATGCACCGCACTTCGAGCCCGGCCCATTCGTGTGGCTATGGGTTCCATCCGGCAGCCCCGGCCTCTCAACAAAACTGATCTGCAAGTATCATGGGCCCTACCGCGTCGTCGAGCGCACTTCACCAGAGAACTATGTTGTTGAGCCGCTTACGCCATGTTCCGATTTGCGACGCCGTGGCCGTGAAACTGTTCATGTGCAGCGCCTTAAGCCGTTCTATGACCCCATTGTGTGTTCGTCCCCTTAAGTCGCCAGGATGGCTCCTCTTTCCCTGGGGGGCCCTGCGAAAAAGAAGATGGACCCCTTTGCTGGACGCTGATGAGAAAGAAGAAGGTGTTTGGGATTGCAATCGCGCAGATCGTGTTGGATTTGATCGCCCCGCTTCCCCGTCGACCTCGACGCCGTCCTGAACGTCCTTCTTCTACAATTTCTTCGTTGAAGAACACCTGCACGAACCACGCTTCATTATTTTCGATAAAGAGCCCTGATGTGATCAGACTTTCAAGCAGATAAAGTTGGGTGTTGTGTTGGGTTTAGTGGCGCATAAGCAGCTCAGGCTATCATGCGCCAAGCACAAGGTTGTAAGGGGCATACACTAGTTATTCTACAGTTTCCGTAAAACATTTTCTTCCTTTAAAAAGTTAAAAATACATGATGGATCAACAAGTCCGCTTTCACCTAAAATCAAAGCTGGATAAAAAGAAATGTGTTCATCGTAAAATTGAGTAAAATACTTTTTCCTTAGCATTTCACATCTTCTGCATGAAAGCAAAATGTGGTTTATGGTGAGTTCCTGCCCTCATTCTTCACACAGAGATTTGTTTTCGTTTCTCAACAAAACGTTGTGTGTCATGTGTGTGTGTGGCCAATGCGGAGACGGCATAAAATAACTTCTATAAAACGTTCTTGATGGCGACATGATTTCCATTCCCCTAAAGTGGGCTTCACCAACTGCAGTTTATTATTTACATCCCTACTCCATGATAACTGCCATTCGTCTTTTAGTCTTCTGTCCACTAGCATCATGCAGTCTCTGTATGGTATATCTATGTTCTTTATTCGTTTTTCATGGGCTTGGGCAGCGCGAAAGTCTGCTCTCTCATTGCTTCCACTGCCGACGTGACTCGGAACCGAACAAAACTTTATGTCCTCGAGCAGAGGTTGTTGATATGTGTATTTCTATGAGTAGTGGTGTGACTGCATTTTTGTGGCGAAGGGCTGTGATATCCAGATAAAGTATTCTCCATCGATCTGATTTTTGTGTTTTGGGGTTACTATACTTTATTCTGATAAAGTATAGCAACCCCAAAACACAAAAATCAGATCGATGGAAAATGCAATTGCCGCCTCGGCTTGGCCCGACAGCCCAGTGCATCGGTAGACCTATAAGTTGGCGATGGTTTCTTCGTTCGTGGCAGCAATACCGTTAACACGACTGTATTTGCTTTTATTGGTTACAACTGACATATAACGTTCCGCACATTTATGTCCTTACCCTTTTGTAGTCATTATCGCCATTGCAAAGTGCGAGCGGCTCGTTCACTATACCTCCCGCATTCATGGGCACCAAATACGGACGCGAAGCAATAATCGTCAGCATACCACCCTTAGTGTACAAGGGGGCCACCCATCATGGCTGCAGGTTGTTTCGTCTCCTGAAATCATGTCGAGAGCAGCAGTATAGCGGCGTGCGAATGTGATGGCAAGACAGTCGGCATCAACATTTCGCAGAATTTGTTTGCGAGTGTAAATAATGGTACAAGGGGCGTTTCCTTACCGCACATGATGAAATTCGGATTTGTGAAAGCAATCTGCTACTCTAAGTCTAATTTACTGTCTAAAGCGAATATTTACCATTAGTAACAAACAACCTCAATTCAATACTTACAAAACGAAAACTTGACTTTCCTGTCAACAAAATGCGACCGGTTTCTTTCGCTTGTAGTTTTGGTTTATTTTTAGACCTTTTTGCAAATATCGCCCGCAGCATGTATAGTGCAACTAGACTGATTGAAAACTCTACAGATATAAGATGTTCTCATACTCACCTACTCAGTTACGCAGACCAGAATAGAAGGGTGGGACAACGTGACATGGAGCGCGAAAGAATACACTAATTCTTCGCCGCCTGAGCCGAAAGGTGGACGACTTAATAAATTGGTTCACAGGAAGGGAAAGGCACAGTAACTGTCACACTTGCTCTGTGGACACCCGGACCGCGCCGTAAGGGAAGGGAGGAAGGTGGGAATGAAAGTGGAAAGAGAGAAAGAGGAGCCGTAGGGGAGGGCTACGGAGTAATTTCGACCACCACCTGGGGATCTTTAACGTGCGCTGACATCGCACAGCACACGGACGCCACTTCGTTTCGCCTCCTTCGAAACGCAGCCGCCGCGGTCGGGTTCGAACCCGGGAACTCCGGCACAGTAGTCGGGCGTCTTACCACTGCACCACCCCGGCGGGGCAAGGTGGACGACTTCATTTCAGGTTTCAAGGTTTTAGCTTTGTAGAAGAAACTCCCAAAAATTACGAATCTTGAATGTTGGCCTTTGTCTCAGGCGAAAACGGGCATGGCCAAATTATGTAGTCTAGTGTACCTCTCTGTCCACATTGTTTACTGTTTTCGTACTGTCTGTCCTCTATTTTCAAGTGGTACAGCCATACTTGATTGGGACAATTTCCGGCCTGTAGTCTGCGAAGACTTTTAACCCCTTCGTTGTTTGCCTCTTTATGCGTAGTGGAAAATCTTTAGTAGTTAAACAGGTACCACGAGATCTGTGAACACTACAAAATCAATACGCCCGACTACTGTCCGGAATACCTGGATTCGAACCCGACCTCGGCGGCTGCGTTTCGATGGAGACGAAATGGAGAGGCTTCCGTGTGCTGTGCGATGTCTGCACACGATAAAGGTCCACAGGTGGTCGAAATTACTCCGGAGCCCTCCACTACGGCTCCTCTTTCTCGTTTTGCACTTTAACTCCTACCTTCCCTCCCTTACGGCGCGGTTCAGGTGTCCACAGACACAAGTGCGACAGATATGCGCCTTTCACTTCCTGTGAACCAATTAAAAAGCTCAACAGCACAACCAGAATAAAAGCTGCATGAGATGTAATTTCAGACACACCCTTGATATTGGCCTTCTCAGAGCATCTATTACACACACACACACACACACACACACAAGCAAGTAGCAGGGGGGACAGCGGCCGATGTAGCTCAGTTGGTGGAGCACCGGACGCGATATTCGGAGGTCGTGGGTTCGGCTCCCACCATCGGCACGTTGTTTTTTCTTCTACTTTGTGTTTAATTATCTTTCTCCTAAACAGATTACACTACTAATTTCTGTGATTATCCAAGTAAACATTAAAAAAAAAAAAAAGACATAAAGTACCATCCCCAACGCTTTCTTTGGCCTCGCCCACTGTTGGCTTCTTTCCTTCATGTATTATAACGAGCACCCTCATTTC
>JAJIZL010023678.1:0-26500 GCA_023969395.1 Amblyomma maculatum
ATTTGATCTTCTGGCAGTCCAAGGAACTCTTAAGAGTCTTCGCCAGCACCACAATTCAAACGCGTCAATTCTTCGGCGGTCAGCCTTTTTCACAGTCCAACTCTCGCATCCATACATCACAACTGAAAAGACCATAGCACGAGTTATACGAATCTTGGTTGGCAGACTAATGTCTCTGCTCTTTACTAGGCGGTCAAGGCTAACCATTGCTCTCTTTCCCAGAAGCAGGCGTCTCCTAATTTCATGGCTGCAGTCTCCTTCCGAGGTAATCTTGGCGCCCAAGAACAGAAAATCTGTCACAGCTTCCATTTATTGTCCATTGATGCTCCAGGACTTGATAGGGCAAGACGCCATGATCTTCTTCTTTTTAATGTTCAGTTTAAGCCCAAACTTCTCACTCTCTTCTTGTACGCGCATCAGAAGTCTCTTGAGTTCCACTTCACTTTCTGCCATTAAAGTGGTATCAGCCGCATATCTAAGGTTGTTGATACGTTTTCCAGCAATCTTCACTCCAGCTGAAGACTCGTCCAGACCGGCCTTCCTCATGACACACTCTGCATATAGGTTAAATAGGCAGGGCGACAGTATGCAGCCTTGCCTCACCCCTTTCTCAATCGGAAACCAATCAGTAAGACCATGCCCAGTTCTGACTGTGGCCTCTTGCCCTTCATAAAGGTTCCTGAGGAGACAGATGAGGTGAATTGGAACTCCCATCTCTTGGAGAGCTTGCCACAATCTGCTGTGATCTAAGCAGTCAAACGCTTTCGCATAATCAATAAAGCAGAAGTAAATGGGTTTCTGGAACTCTCTTGCTTTTTCCATGATCCAGCGAAGGTTGGCAATTTGGTTTCTAGTTCCTCTGCCCTTGCGAAACCTAGCTTGCACGTCCGGAATCTCCCGATCCACATACTGCTGCAGCCTACCTTGCAGGATTTTTAACATCACCTTGCTAGCATGCGAAATAAGCGCGATCGTGCGGTAGTTGGAACAATCTTTGGCACTGCCTTTCTTTGGAATGGGGATGTAAACTGACCTCCTCCAATCCTTTGGCCACTGCAGGGTTGTCCAAATCTTTTGACATAATGAATGCAGTGTGTTAACAGCGTCGTGGTTGAGGTTTTGAAGCAACTCAGCTGGACATTACATAGATCGTTATTCATCGCCTTAAGCAAATTAGATCCTCCTACTATCGCTGAATGGAATAATTTGCCATCGGACATCGCTAGAAAAAATGACATCAAAAATTTCAAGAGTTACTTTGCTGTGACTGAAATGTGTAGAATATTTTGTAGATGCTGATATCAATATTTCTCCCTTTTATTGGTATGCCTAATGTTTCATTAACAAATCTTGTTGCACTTATTCTTCTGACCGTACCCCTCTGAAGGTTCTTTAGGGGCAAGTTGAAGAAATATTATAATATATGCGTATATATAAATTATCCCAGTCGGAAAAAACTACAGAACATGTTCTGTTGTGACGACAGACTTTCTCTACGGTTTTTGACGGGAAACTTGTTGTGACAATAAAACGTTCTGTGATAGCATCAGAAATGTCTGTAGTTACAACACAGAAGTTTGCTACAGAACTGCACACATCAGAAATATACTACAAAAACTACAGAACTGCAGAAAAGTACTACAGAACCACATAAATATTGACGTTTACGAGAAGCGCAGAATATTTTGTTGTATTTTTGACACAGTTCTGCAGTTTTTCGAACTGGGATATGTGTGCGTGTATACGTGTTTGTGTGCGTGCGCGCGCGCGTTTGTGTATTTGTGTATGTGTTTGTGTTGCGACGTACATCAGCGGGAAATGAAAAGACCGCAATAATCAATTTTTAACAAGGCGAGAGAAGCACTTCTGGATTATGAAGACAATTATCGTGGCAAAAGAGAGTAGCATGGCACAGACGCGTCTGCCCCCGAAGAAGAGCTGCGAAAACGTGTGGCAGGCTTTTACGTTCAGGAAAGAAAATGCGGAAAAAATACGGCGCGACCAAATCTGCGGTGCGGCTCAGTTGAAATTGCTCGCCTGTGTGCCGCCGGTATTGATTGCGATCGGCATGGGGGAGCTCTGGGTTTCGAATGTGCTTTTAAACATTCACGCGTTTTCTCGTCTCAGTGGAGGTTCATTTGCATTGTAAATAAGCTTGGCGTGCCACTTGGAAGACGGTGGCGTGCCCGTCTGGCTGACAGAAATTCATCCTTTTCACGCCCCGTTAGAGCGTCGGGAAGTTTGGCAGGGCCAGCGCTGCCTTTGCGCGGCCGCTAATGTACGCTCGGTGGCTGTGGGGGATTATTATGAGGGACCTGCCTGGCATCGTTGTGTTTTTTGTTTTGCAGGCTACCTATTACAGCGAAAACCACCTATTTTCTAACATTTCAAGCGGGCTGCTTATAATATAAAGGAAAATACAATTGCTCGCGAAACTTCTTTTATCGACTCTCCGTTGACAAGGTTTCGGTGTCGGGCAGTTAAGATTTCTTCTCTCCGCAAGTTAAATGACAACTAATATGAACACAGTGCAGCAAAAGCGACAGTGCTACTTAAACGTCACTTAGCATATACAGACTTCAACAGAAATATTCAACATAGGTATATCCTAAATACTCCAGACATCGTAGACTAGCTGCGTACATCTGTGTACTATCGACTGAGATAGCAGTTGGGTGATTGGCATAATGTAATATAGTAATTAAATGTAATATAGTCTGAAAGTTTCTACCAAGATGGAATGGAGAAAGTAAGAACACAATACACTGTTCTGATGGTCAACTTCAATGCCAAGGCCGGCAGAAAGAAGCTGGAGACCAGGAAGTAGGCAACTGTGGCTGTGGGCTAAGGAATAGCAGGGGAAAGGTATTAGTTGAGTTTTCTGGACGAAATAACTTGCTCATCATGAATACCTTTTCAGCAAACGGAAGAACCGGAAGTGGCATGGAAAAGTCCTAATGGGGAGACTAATAATGAAACTGACTTTATACTCCGTTCTAACCCTGGAAACGTGTAGAATGTAGAATTGAGCGGAAAGGTTTGATGCAGCAATCACACGATGGAAACGTCTCGAATTAATGTGAATTTGAAGAGTGAACGAAACCGAGTAGTGCGGAAGACTTCGATAAATGAATTAGCGGTAAGGGTATCAGTAGAAGAATTCAGGCTCTCGCTGCATAATAGCTATTCAGTGCTAACCGTGGAGGCCGTTCTTTGCCTAAAGGTAATGAGCAATAATTTCAGAGATATCATTACTAAATGCGGGGTAGAAGTAGGTGGTGGAATGGTTAGGAATGATATCGGTAAACTATCTGAGTAGGCGAAAGATTTGGTGTAGAAACGGAAAGGTATGAAAGCCTCCAACCCAATGGAGGGGACAGAAGTGGCATAGATATCAAAGCTAACCAATAAGCGCAAGGTGCCCGACATAATGAAATATAGCATGAAAAAACTTGAACATGCTTTAAAAAACGGTCATAGCCTCATAGCGCTAAAGAGGAAATTAGACATAGGCAAAAATCAGACAGATGCACTGATGCATAAGGCGGACAATGTCACTAATAGCATGGACAATATAGTCAAGGTAGCCAAGGAGTTCTATACTGACTTCTAGAGTAGCGAAAGTAGTCACGAATATGAAATTGGCAGCAGAGAAGAGCAATGAGACGTTCCGATAGTAAAGAAGTACGAGGTTAAGAAAGCCTTAGAAATAAGCAACGAAAAGAGTGAACGCATTTGGGGAAGATCAGGTAACTACCAATTTATTGAAGGACGAAGGGGATATCTTTCTAGAAAAACTGGCCATCTTGTATACATAATGTTTGATCCCATAAAAGTACCGGAATCATAAAAAATTTGCAAACATTATCTTAATTCATAAGAAAGGGGACGCTAAGGACTTGAGAAAAAGCAAACCAATCAGTTTACTATCCGTTAGGTATAATGTATTTACTAAGGTAATCACTAATAGGATCAGGACGACCGTAGACTTTAATCAACCAAATGATCAAGCAGAATTTCGCAGAAGGTACTCTACCGTCGATCACATCCACGCTATAAACCAGGTAAAAGAAATCTCTTGAAAGAAGGCAGCAGAGCAGGTAACAACACAAAACATAAGAAGCACACACAAACACAAGAACAACACTGCACTGACAACTGATACTGACACATTGGTCTTCCGAGTCACACCGCGAGATTTGTGCCAGACTTGTCCGATATTGCCATGGCGTGCTCTCTAATCCTGTCATTGAGACATCTTCCTGTCTGTCCAATATACATCTTTCCAAAATGCAAAAGAATCTGATAAACAACCCTCTAAATACACGTCGGGTATCTAGTCGGGTGCGAAGTTTTGCATCCAGAGTTGAAGTCCTGGTTGTTACTCCGCACAAACATCCCTTTAGCTCTGTTTGGTGCCGTTGGAATAACACGGATGCCGTGTCTTTGACCAATGTTTAATAAATTTCGGTCTCGAATTCTTACAGAATACTTATGTTGGACTTACCAGCCAACAGCGAACAAGCAGTTTCTTCCATATAGATCTCACCATTCAAAGACAGTGAAAAGAGGTGTCGCGAAAGCTGCATTGACGTTGGCTCTCAACAAATCAAGCCAGCACCGTGTCAAAAAAGGTTTTCTAAGCCAGACTGAGAGGCTTCTGGAGGCAGGGTATCCTGAGTATTTGCTGTGTAGCATAATAGAAATCATTGTCCTGCCGATCAAGTGGAGGATTCGAAAAGAAGACCTTACTCAAAGAAATAAGTGGTCAGTAGTACCATATATGCATGGCGTCACCCATAATTTAATGAAGATTGGTCAAAGACACGGCATCTGGGTTATTCCAACGGCACCAAACAGAGCTAAAGGGATGTGTGTGCTGGGTAACAGAACTTCAACTCTGGATGCAAAACTTCGCACCGGACTAGGTACTCTAAGTGTATTCAGGGTTTTTTTGTCAGATTTCCTTGCATTGTGGAAAGACGTATATTCGACAGACAGGAAGATGTTTCAATGACAGGATTAGAGAGCATGCCATGGCAATATCCGACAAGTCTGGCACTAATATCGCGGTGCATTGCAAAGAGTGCGTTGATTGTATACAGAGCAAAAGATTGTATACAGAGCAACAGCACAGAAGCTTTCTTTGCGTGGATACAAGAAGTGAACATGGTGCTCGGACAAAATTATATTATCTGAAATCTTTCGAAATGCCGTGAGGCGAAAATATCACGCGTTTGGGACATAAATTTTTTGTGGACAGGTCAACACTTAAAATCTCATTGTTGTTTTTAATAGGAAATATCGATATATCACACTAATTGAAGTGATGACGACGGGCATCACTACCGCAGTCCAGCATTGAAACTATTTGTTAAAACACTCCACAGGTCGCATATGCTTTCAGTACATTTCCAGTGATGCACTTTGATATTCTGACAGATTTCCCGTGCATAACTGTTATTGCATAACGAGAATATGAAGATGGCTATTAGATATAAAGGGGCGAATTCAAAAGCATCTAACGAAAATGCAACAAGACACGTACGAGGTATTGCACGAGGGTGCTATAGGTTTACTGGTAAGGCGCTCAATTCGATCGTTTGATAATTAATATCAGTTTGATTTTTGCTTCATTTACATGCAGATATAGTAAAAAATGAACCTTTCTCTACATTGCGCATCCGTGCAGCTTTTCCGTAATAATTCCCTTGATGCTGTTTTATAAATAGACTTCTTGTCTTATGCGTTTCATAAAAATAAAAGTATACAAACGCATGGCAGAAAATGTTATTTCGTTCTTGTTATAGTGTAGCAAAGAATATACAAATTACAGTTATAAATATAAGGTTATAAATATAAGATGGTTTGTGGTGTCTGAGGTAAAGGCGTAAAGAAGCACAATTTCACCAACACAGGAGAGTACGCAATATTGATCGAGCACGTCCTCAAGCAATCTCCTTGCTTCCAAGGGCGGTAGAAGGAGAGCGTCCTCTTTATGGTCGCCGTCGTGACCGGGCTTCTATTAAATCAGCAAGCGCCTCGGGGTGTCCCTAAGGAGAGAGAGGGCAACAACGCTGATGCCTCGAGACAGAATTGGGAAGTAGACCAGATGTAAATTTTTTTTATTAGTCCGTCTTCAAAGCATTCTTTAGCTCACGGTAGTGATGTTTAGAAGCAAAATAGTCTTGCACTTTGCTTTCGATGTGGTTTGTGCCTTCTGTGAGAAATTTTGTGTCGCATACGAGCGAAAACCTGAGGCTAGTATAGATCAGAACGTATATACGAAAGTGTTCCCAATGCTTGCAGTAAAGTTTCGCCCGCAATTGGGCGAGTGTGACTATTTATTGTTGCTTAGTTTGCCAAAATGGGCATTTCTATTGTTGGCGCTCACGACACCACCCTAAGTGCCTCCCTTCTGGTATGAATAAACTGCACAGTTAAAATACACACAATAAACAGTTTAGCTGAAGGGTAAATATATTTATAAACACCAGGTAGAAAAAGATGTTTGCATCAGATTTTTTACCTCTTATTATTATTGTCGTTTTACGCTGCAGCGCCTTGGTAAATATTAGATCAGAAAAGTTTCCGAGATGCGTGGCACACCAGAGACCGTGCGGCATTTTTGTTGCCTGTCGAAATAAAGGATTTTGAAATGTTGCTGTACATTTTCTCTTCCTTTGCCCTTTGTATGGACGCAAATATGCAGACTGTTGTGGCCGGCGGCTTGTGTAGAAAATATGTTCATTTTCTTTAAGGCTGCTTATTGCCGTGTATATCCACAGCCGACAAAGTGAGCCAGTGCTGTCGCCCAAAAAGTAGCGGCAAGAGAGTTCCCTTGAAGGGTAGCCTCAGCTGTCATCATTTTAAGCGAAGCAATGCGGAAGAGAAATGGAACAGAGAATTCAAGTTATTTGCAAATAGCTTTCGCGATGCCTTAGACAGTACATCACCCTGTTGTCTCCTTTGTCGGAGGGGGTAAATCAGTGCACCTTCCAGCTGAATGAACCGCCGTGGTTTCACCTGCCAGACTTTGTTCTCTTTCAACAGCAGTGATGGGGATTTCTGTAATCCCCGCGAGCGGTGCGGCGTCTCCCATTTAACTGTGGAGGACAGGTCATGCCATAAGGTCTGAAGCTTGAGTGAAGCAAATGAATTCAGCCAAAAGCGCTAAAAGAGAGAAAGAGAAGAAAGGCGAGAGGTTAACAAGGCGATGCCCAGTAGGCAAGCCTACACGTGGGGAGAGGAAGAAAGGGATAAAAAGGATAGAAAGGGCATCGAAGAAAGGAGTGTGTCCCATGTAAGGCTCTTATCTAAAGTATCTACTTCCGACACACCGGGTAAGCCTCCTGTCTGTACGTACTCGGCTGGTTGAGGATATCGAGGGGCCATGTTCTCGCATAACGACGGGAAGGAGGGGTTTAACGCTAGGTTAGCTTTAAAAAGCTACTCGCACAAATGTGCTTAGATCTGCAGCAGCATTGAATTCATCGACCAAGAAGGGTAGAAAACCCGAGTTTCTCAACCTAAAGTTTACTGCCCGGTCAGCCTGGCTCTGAACTCTCCCTGTTTGACTTGTTTGGGGCAGCTTAAGGCTATCACGACGAGGTAATGTGCCACAAAATTTGGCGGCAAGCACGGATGAATATCTGTGGGTACCGGATGCTCGAAAGCCTTTTGTTGCAGCGACTGTACTGCAACTGAGGCAAGTGTATTTCTTAAATTTACGGGTGCCAGGTAACCGCGAAGACTGCTTCATTGTACCGATAGAACAGGATAGTAAATCTCTGTGGAGCTCAATCAACCAACGATTTGGGCCTTTTGGTGGCACATGGTACGGAACGGGCTGCCGTAGGATCTCAAGATCGTCTCCTGAGGTTAGCTTTTTCTGCTTCCCTATAGGAGCCAGGGAATGCCAAGTGAGCAGATGGCATAGCGAAAGTCGTGGCTGTGTGATTGGAAGAGCTTGGAGTTCACCTCGTCTTGGCAGGCCTGCAATGTAGCCACTCATTCTTTAAAAAGGACCAGGATTGAAACTCAATGTGCCCATTCCCGCCATACTCCCGTAGACTATATCTGACAATAGATTACTGCCTACCTTTACCCTAGTGCTTTTCGCTATTTCTCCAGGGCGACAAGGGGAGTCTCCTCGGATCCGCTGACCTGTTGTGGTTCGTTTAGTGGCTTTGAAATGTTAATTTATTAAGGCTGTATGGGCTGCCGTTCCCGGAGAAGCAAAACGGTGCCGACAGAAAGTTCAATATTTTCGATTATTTATTTGCCCATAAGTAATTACTTTCTTCTCCGTATTAGATATCACAGAACAAGAAAAAAAGCTGAGAACGCTATTATATTATGGCCTCTCAATGTCTCGCACAGTCCGCTAAGTCGTATCATCGACATCCTTCTCTACATAATAGCTCTTTTTTTTTTCACAAAAAAGGGGTTTAAAGCTGCGCATAGAAGGCACAAGCCTATAGTTTCAGTGCTTATTTCATTTTCTTTCACTCCGTAACGATGACGAACAGAACCTTCTGTTCATTGCAGTAAACCACCGCGTTATTTATGTTCAGTCGTTAAGATTTGTAATTAGTCTAGAAGAAAGAAAAGGTATCGTACAGGTGGACGCCTGTACCGCACGATAAATGAAGGGATAATTCAAAGACGCGAACGAGCTGCTATTGTGGAAAATGGTGGCGGCCCGCTAAATTTAGCAGCCTTTGTGGGCGCATTCTAGCTCGCCCAACCCATGTTGCGCACACTCGCGCCAGTCTATTTAAGAGTTGGCGATACGCGGTTTCAAACACGGCGGCTGCGTTTCAATGGAGACGAAACAGATATGTGTCCTTGTGCTATACAATTTCAGTGCTCGGTAAAGATCCTCAGGTAACGTAATTTACTCCGCAGCTCTTACTATGCACATCTTTTGCTGTTTCGGCTTTCAATCCCGCTTTCCTCCATTCCCTTACGGTGCGGGTCCAGCGAAATTTCCAGCACATACAGATGAGCGAGTAAAGCCCTTCCGAATACAGGCAACATAATTGGGGATTTGAATATGCATTAGTTCGAAGTTTACGCCACGCTTTGGCTTTTCGCTTGGAAAGCGTTTTGCCAGCGGGGGGAATCTGACTGTGGCAGGCCTGTAATGCTTCAGGATTTCTCTATGCGAAAGTAGAGTATGGATCCAGAGCTGTTTGCTCGGTCGGAAAGATTGTAGATCTGGTTACCAAAGAACATGGTACAGTCATAACTGGGGCACTATACTTACTGAACAAATACATTTTGGAGAAGGAGGAGCCTTGCGATCCAACCATTGCGGGATCTTCGGCAGAAATAATACCCAGTGACTATGGTTTCTTCTGTGTGTGTTTTTGCGCCTTGATCCTGTCGCAAATATTTACCAAATACGCCTAAGGTTTTATGAAATCCGCCGAAGGCTTTACGCACTACACGGTATGATTCAAACTATCCGCAGTTTACTTTCAGCAAGCTGGGCAGTCAGTTAAGCGGTAAACGCTATTACTGCCTTCGCGCCTTTCACACTGCAAGACAGCATATGAGCATAAAGCCTAACTTTTGCGGTGCATTGGTTAGCACAGCTAGCTATCGTACCGGAGGTCGTAAGTTCGATCCCACAGGTAAAGGTTGTTTCTCTTTTTTTTCTCCTTTTAATATACTGTCCTTTATTTGATGTGGACAGCTTTTATTTTTCGAACACCGTTGTTCTTATCCGGCAACTACAACCGAAAAATACTGGGCAGTATTCGGTCTCAGCCCATAATCAAGACTGGTGAGGCACTTGTTTTGATATGATCGATTTTATGAAATCGAATTTAAAAAAAGCGTCCCTTAATTTTATGGGAATAAACCAAGTAAAATAAAAACTGGAATATGTGTAGAAACGAGAATGTCGCATGGCAGAAAAAATAAAGGGATTAAGAAAACGAATTGTATAATGGCACGATAAAGACTGAGAATGGGAGGGCCTAGTCGGTGGGGAGGTTTTGCACGTTGTCTGGCTAGTGTGACATGGGAGTTGGGCGAGCATCGGCCGACAACCGCCTTGCGGGCGACGCGGCGCCGACACCGACTGTAGGCCGACTGTTTCCGTCGGTACAGTGTGACATAAATGCAGACATCAGGAAGACGCTCCTTTGGCAGACCACATCGGCGCCGTGTCGCGCTAGTATAAGAGGCCATTTAGGAATCAAGCGGGCAGCCGAAATTGTGCTTGCCCCTGCTTTTTTTTTGTTTATCTGGGCATCATATAGGCGTGGAAAGGGCTGAGTACATATTCCCACATCTGGCCCTCAAGGGTCCCGCTTAGGGTATTTTAGGGCCAATGCAAAGAAAATTTGGGCTTTGTGCAGAAAAAGCCTGGGCTAATCTAATTAAAGCTGCCCACTCAAAATTCCACTATGTCCCGCATGGGCCGCGGCGGGGCTAAATACGGGTATGCACGCTCACTGCCTACACGGGACCCTTGAGGGTACTCGAAGGAAGGTCAGACGGATGTGGGATTCATGCTAAAAATTGCTGGGCTACCCCAAATGGGGATGCCCACCAAAAACCTACATAATTTCCGCATGGCCTGTAGCGGGGCAGGCAAGTACTCCTTTCCGCTTCTGCCCGCATGGGTCGCTGGAGGGGCAATTAGGGGCAGATCCGATGCAAATGGGGGCCTAAAGAAAATAGAAGACGGGCTAGTCCGATTGGGGCTGACCACTAAAAAACCGAATTGGTCCCACATGGTTTGCTGCCGGGCTGAAAAGAGAGCACGCCCCCACGCTGCTTCGTACTTGCGGGCAAATGAAAACATATGTTCGTAGTCCTTGCGGTAAAAACAAGATCAGCCCAATTGGGGCGGCCCTTGAAAGGCCGCAGTGGGCCCCAAAATGGCCGTAGGTGGGCTTACCGCTCTGAAACGTCTCCATCCTATGTTTAAGGCACAATTTTATTTATGTAATACATGTTATACCAGCCGCTAATTGCCTTTTCTGGAGATTTCACATAACTTTCCTAAGTATATCCATGCCATAAATAAAGAAGTTTTTTTTTTTACTATAACAATTACGTTAATTATGCAGTATTGACAGCAAATATGCAACAGTAACTGTTCGGCTTTACGAGAATGTACTGAACTATTTCCAAATTTTTCCTGCGCCATCATTATTCTACACAAACCCGAAATAAATATTCAGACCAGCATGTTGGGGGTGATGTGGGTCCGACCACATTATTGTGGTGTTGGGAATAAATTTCCTTTATGTGATTGAGTGCCAAATACAGGTAAAGAAATAGTGCTTAATGCTTCACACTTGATGATTATTAGAACTTGGGCAGCTACGAAATTGCCAGATTCAAATCATGATGGGAGCACGTGGGCCAGCCCGAAATGGATTGGCGTCCGCAAAGCTCGCGCCTGAACAATTCAGGAATTGGAGGGATTAATCGACTTAAGAATTAAACCTTGATCAATAGGGCAACACTGCCTGCACAAACGTAAGACCCATTATTGATTGTGGTGTGCTGCCCACATTTGGCTACCTGGGCTGAAAGCGGGAAGCCCTACTTGGGCTGCCCAAACGGATACAAATTGAGACCGATTGCGGCAAAATTGAGCAGCCTTAGGGGGTACCTCTGGGTACGTGTTGCAAATCCCGCATGAGGCCCGTATGGGCTGCCCCCACGGGCCCAACGCGGGCTCCTACTTCATAGCCCACTTTGTGCTACTTTAGTGGTTAGTGGGCAGATAAACTTCACTTCTGCAATGTTACAGTGGCGAACTACATCTTTCGAAGAATTATGCAGAGGTGAAAGCACCCAGCGGAAGTGACTGAAAGTTGGCCGCCACATTTTAAATATAGTCTTTCTAACTTACTGACGTATACTATCAGCTGGATTACTTATTATTACACTTTTCATATAGGGTATTACTTTCCCACTAGTGTACTATCAGCAAAAACACTTTAAGTTATAGTTGGTGTGGATTTATTTCACAGTGCCGTAGCCAGGGGAGCTGTAGGAAACCCTGGCTAGAAGGAAGCCACTACTCACAAACTGGTGGCGGATGCCCACGCGAAGGGGCTTTCTGAAACGACCGTCATTCCTTCCAAGTGGTCTGTAATTCAGCATTTAACATCCTTGTAAGGTGATGATACCGCTTTATGTCTAACGTTAAACGGCTAATTTTACACTAGTATTCCTGATTTCGTCCGATGGCTGTAGTTTCCCGCACTTCCCCATTTCATCGTTGTACATATGTAAATAAATGTGTGCTATAGTTTATTTCTTCAGATGTCTCAATGACAGGATTAGAGAGCACGCCATGGCAATATCGGACAAGTCTGGCACAAATCTCGCGGTGTGACTCGGGAGACCAATGTGTCAGTACGAGTTGTCAGTGCAGCGTTGTTCTTGTGTTTGTGTGTGCTTCTTATGTTTTGTGTTGTTACCTGCTCTGCTGCCTTCTTTCAAGTGATTTCGTTTATCTGGTTTATAACGTGGATGTGATCGACGGTAGACTACCTTCTGCGAAATTCAGCTTGATCATTTGGTTGATTAAAGTCTACGGTCGTCCTGATCCTATTAGTGATTACCTTAGTAAATACATTATACCTAACGGATAGTAAACTGATTGGTTTTTTTTTTTCTCAAGTCCTTAGCGTCCCCTTTCTTATGAATTAAGATAATGTTTGCAATTTTTTATGATTCCGGTACTTTTATGGGATCAAGCATTATGTATACAAGATGGCTAGTTTTTCTAGAAAGATATCCCCTTCGTCCTTCAATAAATTGGTAGTTACCTGATCATCCCCAAATGCATTCACTCTTTTCATTGCTAATTTCTAAGGCTTTCTTAACCTCGTACTTCTTCTAGCGGAACGTCTCATTGCTCTTCTCTACAGCCAATTTCATTTTCGTGACTACTTTGGCTACTGTAGAAGTCAGTATAGAACTACTTGGCTACCTTGATTATATTGCCCATGCTGGTAGTGACATTGTCCGCCTTATACCTGAGTGCATCCATCTGATTTTTGCCTATGTCTATTTTCCTCTTTAGCGCTATGAGGCTATGACCGTTTTTTAAAGCATGATCAAGTTTTTTCATGTTATACTTCATTATGTCGGTCACCTTGCCTTATGGTAACTTTGATATCTATACCACTTCTATCCCCTTCATTGGGTTCGAGGCTTTCATACCTTTCCGTTTCTTGACCAAATCTTTCGCCTACTTAGATAGTTTACCGATATCATTCCTAACCATTCCACCACCTACTTCTACCTCGCATTTAGTAATGATATCTCTGAAATTATTGTTCATTACCTTTAGGCAAAGAACGGCTTCCACGGTTAGCACTGAATAGCTATTATGCAGTGAGAGCCTGAATTCTTCTACTTTTATCCTTACCGCTAATTCATTTATCGAATTCCTCCACACTACTCTGTTTCGTTCACTCTTAAAATTCACATTAATTCCAGACGTTACCATCCTGTGATTGCTGCATCAAACATTTCCGCTCAACTCTACATTCTACACGTTTCCAGGGTTAGAACGGAGTATAAAGTCAATTTCATTCTTAGTCTTCCCATTAGGGCTTTTCCATGCCACTTCCGGTTCTTCCGTTTGCTGAAAAATGTATTCATGATTCGCAAGTTATTTCGTCCAGCAAACTCAATTAATACCTTCCCCATGCTATTCCTTAGCCCACAGCCACAGTTGCCTCCTTCCTGGTCTCCAGGTTGCTTTCTGCCTGCCTTGGCACTGAAGTTGACCATCAGAACAGTGTATTGTGTTTCCTAATTTCTCCATTCTATCTTGGTAGAAACTTTCAGACAATATTACATTTAATTACTATATTACATTATGCCAATCACCCAACTGCTAACTCAGTCGAGAGTGCACAGATGTACGCAGCTAGTCTACGATGTTTGGAGTATTTATGAGCGACTAGGCAACAGCGTATACCGTTAGAAACACCAACGAATGGGATCCAGCACTCAACTTCTTTCCCACTAGCGCGAACATAACCAACTGTCAATGCAACGTTTCCAAAGGCTTGATTCGCGGCATCTTTACCTTTGACAAGGAGGTTGCAAACAGTCGTCCTCGGTGCTAGCATCTAGAGAGTTCCACTTTGAGGATATTGCCGAAGCTCTCCACGACAGGTTCTGTCATAGCCGGCATAACACACAACGCCACACCACTACCCCCACATTTCACTACACATTTTTCTGTACCATGCCATAGGACATGTAAAATACTACAGTTATCGTGGGAACTTAAACTTTTTTGTCGTGACTCATTCGGAGACACCTACCTTGTCGAGTTTGGAGCCAAAACATCATCCCGCAGTTGCTAAGGTTGGATAAATCCGCTCGGCTTATAAGGAGTTTGCCAAAACTACTGCCACTGTAAAAGATGCGGCGCTAAGAAACTAATATAGTTGCCTGCAAAAGCAGCTCATATCATAGTGGAATTCAGCGTCGCAAACTACACGACATGAGATAAAATATTGCCATTATGACTAAGTACAACAAAGTCAAATCCTAATTCTAATTCGCAAAATTCAGTTGGGCTCATAGTACGGACAACGACACAAGGACAACAGAAAGATCTTGAAGCATTTTCCGCAATCTTCACTTTAAGGGCAGAGGGTGGACGACGGGAGAAACACTGACAAACCATTATCCAGTAGCTGTATGTACAGTTTGAAAAGGATAATACCTCTTAGATTTGCAAAAATAACAATTATTGGGTCTTTGTATCCTGCTTACATAATATACAATGTGTGCATATTCGAACGTGTAGTCTGTTAAGAGTATGGCGACAGTTCGGCAAGGACGACAGTAGGCATTTTGTGCAACCCAACCTTACTATTATAAAAACTATGGTTGCTAGCGGTCTATGCGCTCAGAAAATATAAAAATTTGTTCGCTTCATATTTATGACACCTTTGGCGTCATAAATCACTGCATCATTAGAACACCTTTTGATAATAGTGAACGATTTTTAAAATAGGCCAGTCTGATTCAAGTGCAATTTCCCATCGTACATGAATGGAAAGTAGGCAGCTTGAACACGTCTGGTAAGCAGGACAATTCTTTCTGTAGAAAATATTACGTCCAAATGATGAATTTGTACTAAGCTTTTGGTGCAGTTTCGGAGGCAACTGAAGACCTTCGTGGGTGCATGACCTCCGTATTAACTGTCCTCTTTTGTTAGGAGGCGCATATTTTACCCTGTACATAGCACACTAAGCGCCATCCTTCCAGGATGCCCTTCACAACCCCGTCTTCTTTGATTCCTGTCACGTGCCTTCTCAAGAGTGCAACAGCCACGGCTCTCACAGAGGCGTGCCATTTGTTTTAGAGCGGGCACCTCATGAATGTTTCAGAGCTGCGTAACGCCTGCGGCAAAGGTGCCTTCCGCTGAGTGGCATCCAAGTAGAGCAGGGCATCTCTCTTTATGCCCCCTCTTGTAGCGTTTAGGTATAAGCGTAGTTACTGCAGCATTTTTGTCCCCTTACTATTGCTATTTTTGCCGCCGGTAATAAAGCCGATGCTTCAGGGAATAACCCGCATGACGACGATCAAGCGAAAGCCGAATATGGGGGTGTAGTGGGAAGAGTGATGGGTAATGGTGAGTACAAACTAAATACTGCAGTAAATAACATGAAGCTTGCTCTGAGGATCAGTTCTTTCACGTCAATTCCTTTTGAGTTCTCTAAATAGGAATAATTCTTGACGAACAAAGACAAAATTAAGTACACCGGCATATAAATGCACTGTCAGAGAGATACTTTGCTACGAATACTACAGAAAGCGTAACGGAGCCAGGAAGTGAGAACACGACTTCTGCGGCTTGTTGATTTTCGATAAAGCTATAAAAACAGGTGGACAACTTTAATAGCTCGAGGGCAGCCACAGCGGAAAAGTGTGTCTGAAGTGGAACGACGAAAATTGTCACATAGTTAGGTATTGGTGCTTGTTAAAAGCATCTAGCTATAGCACGTAGTGGCAAAGCAAATGGTGTAATGGGAAACGACGTAAATCATCACTTAGTATTGTTTTACGATGTATGGAGCATTTATCTGTAGAAAATATGGGCAAAGCCTTCTAGCAGTGGTAAGTGTATGTATACTACTGTAAAATATAGGCCGACTGTACTAGCGAAAAACAATTGGCAGTGGCCCAGCTAAGCTTTCGTTTTTCCTACGTTGAACGGCCAACTGCCAGGCGGCAGCCTCGTGGCCCGATGAGTTGAGATATTGCAATCTCTTACGTCGCTTAGTAGCAGCCTGATTTTATTCAACATCACTCTCCATGGAAAACTTAGGGCTCGGCTGCGTTCATCGCCGCACATTTGTATGCGCTGAGCTACCTGCTCGCACATGCGCAGTAGCGCGCGCCGCTTCTGCTCCAGAAGTGGCGGTGCCGATAGCGTGACGTCACCCGACTCCTGATGTTAACCGGCTCCTCTTAGATGCGGCTCGCCAGCTGCGCGCAGTGACGTCACTCGCTCCTCGCCCATACGCAGTACTGTCCCTGGAGAACCAAGCGAAGTCAGCGAGAGTGCGGCGAGTGTAGCTCACCCTACAAAAGGCTGGTGGGGCCCTTGCTCTCTTAACTAATTCCTCCTTTTCAGTTCAGTTGCAAGCAATTGTAACGGAGTTGCATGCGACTCGACTAATTATCGCAAAGCGTGTTACTGGTAATCGCGTTGTCGATTCGGCCTCATTCAAATATTTGATAAGGGGCGCAAAAGCAGGCTTACAGAGAGATTCTGACGGAAGCGCGGATTGGTCGCGGTCATTAGTGAGCGCCATTCTAACTCCCGTCCCACACCTTTTTCCGCCTTCTATTTGGAAACGAAGCCTGACAAAATACTATGGGTAACGAACAGTCATCCATAGCATCCTCCAGGAATAAGATGAACTACAAAGAACAAACTTCGGCTGAGATACTAAAGACCCTTCACGTTTGGGCATGCCAAATCATGACTCCCCGTGACCGCAAATCATTCCACATGCACAATGTACAAGTATTTCGTAAAATCATGTATCTCGCACTAATAATGAGAGGTGCGGGTGGCTACCATATGTTATGGTTAAACGCAGATAGATGACAGGGAAGTTTTTCTTGCAGTTGAAATAATCAATGTCTTGCTGCCGGTGAGTATGGCGAGTAACGATTTTATCTCTTGCGCCGTAAGAAAATGACAACAGAGGCACAGGATATAGCTTGGAATTTATCTCTGAGTGCTGAACATGGTGACCTCGCTATAGGTGCTCCCTGGAAGTAATCTTCAAGGCTCTCGGTCTCGTGTTTCTATCCACGTGTTTGTGTACGTTGAGCAGCATTTCTTGGTACTATGCAGCACCAACTCGCCCCTCAAGCTATATTCCCTTTCTTGGTTTTACGTCACCGATAGATATGACCAAATACTTGCAACCTGCCGGGATTGTCAATTTACCAGTTTAAACGAGGAATACTGTTCTTCACAAATCTGACGTTGCTTCGATTGGCGTGACGTACATGACGTTGTTCTTACGAAGTTTTTGTGAACCGCTCTTCTTACCGAAATTTCAGCTGTTCGGGCGCAGGGAATATAGAAACTAAGTCTATATATAGCCAAAAGAACATTGTTTAGTAAAATCTGCAGCATGCAAGGTATAACAATCTCACGGTACTTTCTATTAATTTATTTATTTATTTACAGGGGCTGTCAGCCTTATTATCAGGCCTTAGGCAGGTGTGCACATTTGAAATCGACAAAAGCAAGAACAGAAAACAAGATACTAGAGTATCTTGATTTCTGTTTCTTTTTTCTCTTTGTTAGTTGTTTTTTCAATCATTATTCTGGACAAAGCACGGGACAATATTTACATGATGAAGGTCATTTATCGGAGATAAACACATTTAAATTATGATTTTTGCAAAAGTGCACATTAAGAAATGAGGGAATCGTTGGACAATCAACATCGTCGGCGGATAATGCCTTCCATTCACAAATAGTACGCCGAAAAAAAAAGTTATCTTTAAATGCATTAGACCTGCACGAATAATCTAGAACGTTATTGCTGTGATACAAGCTGTTGAAGAGGCGATTAGCCGGTTGAATGTAAAAACTTTTTATCAATTCTCAACTGACTATCAATAGAAAATAGAAGTAAACAGAAGAATTGAACTTATCCCGGTAACGCCTGAGTGCAAGATTGTCGAGTTCTGCAGCTTCTAGAAGGAGTGATGCGGATGTGTGCCAGCTGTAACAGTTAAAAAGGATCCTATCATACTTTGTTTGTACGTTCTCAATTCGGTGCTATAAGATTGTGTATGTGAATCGCAGACAATCGCAGCGTACTCTAGAACGGCTCGGATAAATATTTTGTAGGCCAAAATTTTATTTCAGGTAAAGCATTCACTAGCGTGCGCCTTAAAAACCCAAGTTTTCTCATTGCCTTTTTGTCAATGTATGTTACACGTTCATCCCATCCGAGATCTGACGTGATTATTGCGTCCTAATACTTGTACCTGGAGACGACAGATAAACACTCCTTGCTAATGCAATAATAAAATATAAAGGGGTTCTTTTTGTATTTTATCGTCATTGGAACGGTAGTTTTAAGATTAATAGTCATCTGCCATTTCGAGCATCATGTTTGTATTTTACATAGAGAGGTGTTTAAAACTGGCTGATCATTTCGATTACGTATTTCATAATAAAGAATGTAGTCGTCTGCCATAACCCTGATTTGGACGCGTATGGCACAGACGATATCATCAATAAATATCAGAATAGAAAGCGGCCTAATACTTATCCTTGTGGAATGCCTGAGTGTACGTTTGCGGAGGTAGAAGCTGCATCTTTGACTTGAACACAGTGCTTTCGTAAATATAGCAATGCTTTATTCCAGTTAATTAGTGCGTTGATTTTAAGAATAGATTTTAGTTTCAGCAAAAGTTTGGAGGAGAGACGCGTTCAAAAGCTGTTTTGAAATCGAGAAATGTTCGTCAACTTGGCTTTATTTATCTAAAGCTGCCGCTAAATCATGAACTGTTTCTTTTAGCTGAGTTGAGGTAGAAAATTCTCGCATAAACCCATGTTGTCTTTCATCAAATACTACGTTGTCATTCAGAAAGACGGATATGTGTTTGAATATTGTGTGTTCAAGCAATTGAGCGGATGTACAAAGAAAAGAAATTGGCTCTATGAAGTAAGGAAGGACGGAATTTGCTATTGATATGAAAATGACATTTGAGTATTTTCATTCGGTCGGGATTTCTGCATTTGACAGTGGCTTCAAGAACGTTAAAGTTAAATATCTTGAACACCGATCGGCGTACAGGAAAATGAATGCATTCGGAATTCCATCAGCTCCAGAAGATTTTTTGGTGTCAAGATTGAGTAAAAGCGCTAACACACCTTCATGAGTTATCGTGACATCATCAATGGGCAGAATGTGTCCGTAGCCTGGGAAGTGTGGTCTGATACCGCCATCATGCGTAAATACCAAGCAGAAGTACTGATTGAGTGCATCTGCGATATCTCCACTTTCGGTAATAAAAGTATCGCTTACACATAGTTTGGGCGAAACTTTCGTTTTCGGCGATAAATGCTGCCAGAACTTCCTCGGGGAAGAGGCAAGAAAGTTTTCTAGCGGTATTTTCTGCAATTAATATTTTGCTTTTGTTATTTTGTCAATTGTAATACCCGTAAGCAGTCTGTTACTCTTACAAATAGTTGCGCGTTGCTTGTGTTTTTTTTTTTGTCCTTTTTAGCGTCTGTTCTCATCGCACAATTTCTTTTGTTACCTAAGGATTGTGTTTCCGCAGCACCTTTCGCTTCACACGTACAAACTTTGACACACTCTAAAACAAGGCGTCTCAAATAGCCCCAAAGGTCACCAATAGACTATTCATTTGATTCAGACATGACATTAAATGTAGAGAATGAGCTATACTGATCGTCCAATACATCGGTATCACTGGCACTTGAGAAAACAGGGACAATAATTTCTTGTTTCTATGTTGGTGAATTGAAGTTCACTTCCAATATTAAGTAGACACTTTTGTGGTCTGGTATGTCTTCAAGGCCCTGAATGTGTCGGTTTTTGCGCACAGCAGCGGAGTTTGCCAGTAAAAGGTCCATAATTGACATTGTTTTAAACACAGGCGGGTTCCTTGTCAAGCTGTATAAGGTTGTGAAGCACTACATTATCAACGAAAGGATCAGAGGCACTTGAAAGGGACTCTTAAAAACCATTTAAATTCACGGATAGAACAACAAAGTCTCCCGTAAGGAAAATTCTACAAACCTTGTTCCTACAAGCCCACGAGAGATCATTGAGGTTCTCGAAGAAGACGCAGTTTGGCGGCCGATAAAATCCTCCTATGAATAAATTGAATTCTCTAAGGAAATTGTTACAACAATGCCTTCAATTCCTGCCTTATCAGGCAGCCTAGCAATCTTCAACGTCTCTTCGAAAAGAAAGCAGCGCCACTGCCAAGGGCGTCTCTGTCATCTGTAAATTTTGCATCCGTTGGGTGTGATTTCCGAGTCGGTGACGCCACTATGTAACAAAGCTTCTGTTATTACAAGGACGTGAAGTTTGTGTGGGATTAAATAATTTCAAAATCGGCGGTTTTGTGTAGAATGCTCCGGGCGTTAATGTATAGACAGCGAAGTTGCGTTTTCTCTTTAACAGAGGCATTCAGTCATTTCTGTTTAGGGCTTTCAGGCCGCCCACTGACTCTTACTCTTGCCATCTGAGTGCTGTCCCAGTAATATTTTTGCTTGTAAACTTATTTTTGCCGTACTGAAGCCTTACTTTTATACCTGCTTTCGTTTCTTCGGCAGTGCTGTCCCAAAGGTTCTTCTTATCTGCCGAGTCACTGCTGAAAAATCTTCTGAAACTGAAATACTCCGCCCCTTGAACTTGTGGCAGTTACACAGCACGTTCGTTTTTCTGTGTGGTGTATCAAACTCAGAATGGTAGGCCGGTACTTTTTTGCCTGCCTAACGGCCATCCTATGTAGTATCTCAGATGATTATACTCGAACTCGTAAGTATTTAAAATAATACTTCTTCTCATCAACAACGCCGGGTCATTTGTCGGCATTTTCTTCAATGCCAAACACTATAAGGTTGTTTCGTCTGCTTCAGTAGTCCAAATCTGCTAGCTTCTTTTCAAGGTTTCCTATTTTCCGTTCCATATTCTCGAAGTGCGCTGCTATAACTGAATATTTGACTGCTATGGCTACCACGGTCTCTAGATACCACGGTGCTTGTAGCATTTATTCGTTTCTCTATATTTTTAATTTTTTGCCGTCAAAAAGTTCCCTCAGCAACACTTCACTATTGTGGCCAGGACTGCTTTCTGACACGTTCGATAAGCAGTAGTATATAAATCAAGAATTGTTTTACGTTCACGCAGAAATCGCGAATACTGCGAGGGCACGTCAGCTGGACAAATCAGAGGTCAAAGGTTTTGACAGAACTAACTCGTTACTAAGTGGCGTGAACTACCTAAATGGGTTGGTCATACCTCTGACAGACGACCAGCCGACGTGCTCAGTGAACTCAAAATGACTCCGGGTGAGGAGGCTATAAGTAGTCGAGTGGGGCGGAAATTGAGTGTGATGGTTTTTGGTAATATACAAAGGTCCATGTGCAGCAGAGTCATCGCTCGTGTAGAAAGGGGTGGTGCGAGAGTGATGACGCCGGTCGTATCTTGATGAGCACTTGCCATCTCTGTTGTAGCCGGCCGAAGAGTCTTTGTGAACAAAGTGAATGACTTGGTCATAGTTCTGACGGAAGACTAGACCGACGTGCCCACACTTCTAGTATGTTCCCAGTTTCTATGAACGTGACAGAGCAGTACAAAGAACGCAGCCTTTTTCTTTCAGAGAGAATATCACATCTGTTGTGTAGTAACAGCGTTTAAGCCATTAACACGTTCAGCGAAGTTTTCTAGTATATCGGATCAACATTCTGCTTTAGATTCATATAACGGTACATAAGTGCACGAGAAATTGTTAGGTGTTTGGTCTATTTATGGACGTATGCAGTAAAAGATGTCACATTGTCAGACCAGCAAAACAAGCCTAAAAGTGCCCAACAGCATTTTAAATTTTCCACTTTTTGCAGTTCGTTACATACCTATCCTCTATTACACAATGTCGAAGCAATGTTACTCGAGTGTGTGAGTTACCGCAAAAAATGCGAGTTAATACATTATGGCACGGCTCTCACTTTATCGGAATATGATATTTCTATGAAAATTTAAAAAATCCAATACTTTTATGCGCCAGCACTAGACCCTGTATTTGCTCCTTCCTCCCGTATTTGTCTGTCCGGTCTGCAACATCTGCAAGTGTGTAGTGGGCAAGGCGCAGGTGGCAGGTGGTTAGAACCCCCAATTGTCACTTTTACCGATTTTACCCGATATCTGACCTCTAGCAGTTGGTACTTGGCGGGAATGGTTGAGGGGGAAATTACACAAAACAAACAATTTACGGAAGTTCCTGAGCTTCAAACCTGCAGCGATGCAAATAGGTTAGCTTTTCTGGCCACTGAATTACAACACAATACATCGCCGCAGCTAATTGAAGATTAACTAGCAATCTCCCTTTTGACTTCTTCATCAACTACCATCTGTACGCCTTCAATAAAAAACACACCGCTATTGCATTCGCTTCCTAATGTTCTATTAGCGGCCCCACAATTGTACGTGCGCTTACAAGCCACCCCATAATCCATTTCGCCCATCTTAGTATGCAGCCCACCTTACCTCAAAAAGTTAGTTTCAGAGCAAAACTACAGGGACGGATGATGTGACAAAGCACCTAATTAGGATTTGGTTTAGTCATGCAAAATGTTCTATAAATAATTTCCTGTAACAAAAAAAGCAGTAAAACGATTAGAATATTCCTCACGTATACTGATACAAACAATGCGAATTAATTCTTCACAGAAGGTGGTACTGTCCAATACAGCCCAAATACTTGTTAAGCCTGGAAAGCACATAAAAAACAACGGACAACAGCAAGAGACAGACACACGAGCGCTTACTTCCAAATGATTTTTATTTTCATGCGAGAAGCAGAATATATCTGCACCTGAGATCACATGCGCATGCGAAGAAAAACTCAAACAAGAAAGAATATTATCTGGCTGCACATGTAAAAGATGAAAGATATGCAATCTCTTTCTCAGACAGCAAAACCGACGCACCACTTACACAATCATCGCCAGTTCGTGCTATCTCACTTGCTTCAACAATTTCACGCGTTGTTTTACACTTGCTTTTATAAATAACTTCACATTGAGGAAAGAGAGGACGACAATTCTTCTTGCTTTTGCACTTGAGGCAATGAATGCTCAAAGGCCTACCTTTTCTGTTTTCGACAGCGTAATTATGTTCACCTAATCTCTCATTTAGGCATCTACCAGTTTGGCCTATGTAATATTTACCGCAAGTCAATGGCACCTTGTACACAACCCCTTCTGTGCATTTTACAACCTGACTTCAGCCTGTTTTTTGACGTGCTCAGCTTACTTAGCGCACTCAGCTTACTTGGGGCAGAGAACAAAACATTTACATTCACTCGGTTACCAATTTTTCTTAGGTTTGTGACAACCTGTGCTGTGAGTGTCGGCGCTTTTCTAGAACTTTTAGGAACATATCTCAATTCTACATTTGTTAGGTGGGGCGATGACCCGTTTTTACAGAAGCAAGGAATTTGTATAGGGTCCAGTGTGGCTCCCATTTTAAGTGACGTGTTTTTATCTGAATGTGACAGAAGGCTCTTTGCTCGCCTGAAAGACGTAGGGGTGTTAAATGTATTTCGTTATGTTGACGACTTTTTAATTTTGTTAGACACAACTGTAATCACCCTCGATGAGGCCGTTGGAAGTGTTTTAGATTGTTTTTCGAACTGTTTATCTCCACTTGTTGTCACACATGAGCTCCCTGATAACAATAGCATACGCTTCCTTGAAATCATGTTAACATTTTTTGAAGATCATACTTGCTGGATTTATCACCCCAGAGATGGAAAATTGCCTTTACCTTTCAGCTCCGCGCATTCTAAACTCATTAAACGTAACATAGCTCGTTTAGGTTTCATAAACTGTTTGAAAAAGTCATGCCCACATTCTGTTGAAGAAAGCATCTTTTTACAGTCAAGAAAGTCGCAAGATGCTGGCTACCCATTGCACATGCTGGTGTCTGTTGCAGAAGGACTTGTTAAAACAATCAAAAGGAAAGCTAACTCAAAGCAAGAGCCGGATAAGACAAAAGATAAAAGAAAGTTTGCAGTTATCCCCTAAAAGCACAGGTTGTCACACAACCTAATAAAAGTTGGTAACCGAGTGAATGTAAATGTTTGTTCTCTGCCCCAAGTAAGCTGAGTGCGCTAAGTAAGCTGAGCACGTCAAAAAACATGCTGAAGTCAGGTTGCATGATCAAGCACCAAAAACCATTTGTAAAATGCACAGAAGGGGTTGTGTACAAGGTGCCATTGACTTGCGGTAAATATTACATAGGCCAAACTGGTAGATGCCTAAATGAGAGATTAGGTGAACATAATTACGCTGTCGAAAACAGAAAAGGTGGGCATTTGAGCATTCATTGCCTCAAGTGCAAAAGCAAGAAGAATTGTCGTCCTCTCTTTCCTCTATGTGAAGTTCTTTATAAAAGCAAGTGTAAAACAACGCGTGAAATTGTTGAAGCAAGTGAGATAGCACGAACTTGCGATGATTGTGTAAGTGGTGCGTCGATTTTGCTGTCTGAGAAAGAGATTGCATATCTTTCATCTTTTACATGTGCAGCCAGATAATATTTTTTCTTGTTTGAGTTTTTCTTCGCATGCGCATGTGATCTCAGGTGCACATATATTCTGCTTCTCGCATGAAAATAAAAATCAATTGGAAGTAAGCGCTCGTGTGTCTGTCTCTTGCTGTTGTCCGTTGTTTTTTATGCGCTTTGCAGGTTTAACATGTCTAACCAACTCGCCCAAACGCTGCCGTTATTGAGCCCAAATACGAAGGAGAAATTACAAATACGTAAGACGAACGCTTCACTACGGATGGTACAATGAGAATCAATCTAATGAATTAGACCAGATAACACAAGCTAACTGTTGTGTTGCTCTACTTCTTTAGTCTTTTTCAATCCTTACCATCCACCTTTAAGTGCTACGAACTCCACCTTCATTAACTTCATCATATCAGGAGCCCACAAAACACAAGATATTCGGCAATGGCTAGTATCGCATTCGATTGTGATAGCATGTGGGGTAACACGCTCTACGCAACCCAGGCTGGTGCACAAGACTGCCATTTAAAGTGTGAGTGAAAATCAGGGAAGGAAAGCGTAGCAGGGGGCGGCAGAAAGTTAGGTGGGCGGATGAGATTAAGAAGTTCGCAGGGGTCAAGTGGATGCAGCTAGCACAGAACCGGGTTAAGTGGAGAGATATGGGAGAGGCCTTCGCCCTGCAGTGGGTATAATCAGGATGATGATGATGATGATGATGATGATGATGATGATGATGATGATGATGATGATGATGATGATGAAAATCAGAACTCTGATGTTCGCCGTTCGTGAAAGACAAGAATTCAGAGCGAGCTCTCGCTTCTGCAAAATGTTTTATTTTAAGGGCAGTATAAACGATGGCTCCACTACACTCATGACACTGGTAAAGTTAGAGTGGATCAGACAAGGAACCTACTCTGCAGCCAGTTGCTAGTATAGCAAAAGTTTTAGAAAGTCCGTATCATGCAATATGTCCATGCAGTATATATTATTCTAAAAAATTCACGCTTCAGAAAACAAACGGTGAGGACGTTTATTTACGTTATCCATTACCGAGATCTAGCATTTGCTAAATAAAGCTAAGCACACATCACGTTATTTGAACAGTCCAAATAGCATGATTTTGGGATATCGCAAGTGCGTAAGCTTAAATTGCACGTACCGTTTCGTTGGCACAGTTAATAGCAGTCAATTTCTACGAATTGATTTCAAGCACAAGGGTCCCATTTTTTTCGGGACCCTATATACTTTTGTTACGCTTACCATTGTTATACGCCGGGTCAAAGAGTAAACTTGTCTTGCTAGGGGATTAAATTGCACTTGCCTCTTCCTGTTATTTTTGCACCAAAAATCCTTGCCTGGGCTCCGACGCTAGGCTCTGGTACCGCACCACTAAGCGGAGGCCAGCCAAACCTAGGCATCGCTTCTCATTACGCTGCGGCGCGTTAGCGCACACGCGGTCTGCGGATAATGGTCGGCCCTCTTGCAACGACTTTCGTAACGACCACTTGCGAGACCGTAAAGAGCGGGATTAAATGAGAGGTATGGCTCTGGCCACTCGGCTTTGCGTGCCGTTCTGTTCACGCGTGAAAAGCAGTCAGGCGAGCAATGCGGTGCCCTTCTGTGCGCTATTGTGTGTACTTTCTATGTCCTCAGAGAGAGTGTGAGAGTGTTGA
>JAJIZL010023679.1:0-28448 GCA_023969395.1 Amblyomma maculatum
GTTTGGTACGTGTTTCACTGCTTTTCCTTTCCTTGTAGGTTTCGAATGTGCCTGGGGACCAGGTACCTGTACTGGCAACAGTAAATGACCAGGTAGGGGAATTGCATATGTTTTTCACTCTTATACTTGTCCAACTCTGCAGACAGAAATACGTAAGGAGGTGACCATAACACCGAGAAAAACTCCTTTTAACATTTGTTTTGTGTTTCTTGCTATGCCATCTCACTTAAAAACTGGGAAAGAAAGGCCAAGAAGTCTATGTATTCATTCATGTTTTTACTGTTGCTTATTACCATATGCTTGGGTATGCATGGAAATAATTACTTATTTCATCACATTTACCATACAACCTATATTAAATCACTACGTGGCTAGTGATCAAACTGTAGGGACATAAGCGGGTCATTCTATGGTGCATACAAGGTGAGCCTACTGCCACTAGTAATAAGAAAGCATAGAGGGTTATTTATTTTGTTTATTAATATCGAAAATAATGAGTCATTTGATACTACAAATGTACAAGTTTGTGTTTTCTACGGTCTGCAATTTCTTCCGAAATCTTTGTGGTTTTTACTGAACTGTTCAAAGGCAATTTTCTTTAAAGGTGCTATCATGTAACACCTCTGAATTTTCTAGTCTAATGAAAAGTGAACTTATGTTTTCACACTCAAATTTTTTGTAGACAATCTGTGAACAAAGGTTTTTATCAGGCACCAAAAAGTGCCAGTAGAGTGATTTTTTTAACTGAAGATTCATCTGTTTTACATCTTTTTTAAAAACACATTAAATTGGTGAACAATACAAAGCTTAATCGAATTGTCATAACATGTATAACTTAGAAAAATATTTATAACTGCCTCATGACTGGTAAATATCCTTGAAGATATATTAAAGGAAATTGCCTTTCGCTTAAGGGTTCTTTTGAAGTGTATATTTTATCCTTTATTGTTCATATTTTATTTTTGCATGCATGCGGAGGGTAATGCTTTTCTCTGTTCCATGCAGGTTCAGAGATGGCAGTGGCTCCTGACGCGGCCCAAGGATTCTCTGTTTTGCAAAGAACCAGTGAAGGCTGCCTGCGTCAGAGCTCGAAAACAGGAGTGTGATAGGGGCCCCGTGTCACTGCTTTCCGAACTCTAGTCCATCCAGCCTTCAAAAAAAGCCCCGACCCCTCATAAATTGGCAGCTGTAACAAGTGAGTGTTTGAATCTTGATCTAATTATCTTTTTTTCAGTCATGTTCATGCTGTTTTACATAAACAAAGCTCAACATCCTTCACATTTGTGGAAAATTCATGTTTTCAATTCTATTTCTTTTATATTACTGTGAATTGTTTTGGTGTTTCTTGACTGATTTCAATAATTTATTTTTACAATGATATAAAATTGACCATTGCTTCTCTTTGGACTTTTTTCTCATTTGTTTGCTTTCCAGATGGATTTGTCGCATATATTAGAAGGAATGCTAGTGATCAGCTGCCTCCAAGCAAGTGCATGCAGAAACTAAAGATATATTGCAGAAATGCTGAAAGACGAACAGATGAAAAATGCAAGCTTGCAACTTCATATGTCATATGTATATCAGAAGCCAAATAAATAATACCGAAAATTTCAGTCATTACCAGCCTTCTCTTATTGTGTAATGTAGGACACCTGCTCAAATGTCACCACCTGAAAAGAAATTATATGGCCGTGGATTTCACGTCACCCATCCTGCCCAAATCACCTATAATGCCCGTATTGCCCATAATGCCCGTATTGCCCATATTGCCCATAATGCCCATATCACCCATAATTCCCTTATGCCCATATCACACATATCGCCCATATGCCCATATCACACATATCGCCCATATGCCCATATTGCACATATCACCCGTACTCCCCATATGTCCCATATGACACATATCCCCCATATCCAATAATACCGTATGCTCAAAATTCATATGGGATATTTTCAGTAGGGGTACCTCAGGCACCAGGCCAATTTGTTTCATTTGCTGTCTAGCCGGCCACACATCGCGTTACGCGTTATTGCCGTAGACATACCTTTCCCACCCCTAGCTCATTTACAACGATAACCATCGCTGTTATTATGGACCTCGATGCTTCCCTACCCAACCTGAGGAGTTCCGCCCCGTATATGATGGACCTGGACACTTTCCTCCTATACCAGATGAGCCTCTTGCCGAAGCCAACCCAAGCGCTTGTCGTTGCAGCCAATCTCCATCTCCACGTCCTGTTCGCTCTCGTTCACCGCTACCTCGTCGCAGCTCCTCCTCATCATACGTCGGGAAACTAGCGAGTGCAGCGCTCGGGAGCGACGCTGTATTATTGTTTAGGACTGCGAAATCAGTACTGACCCGCGTACCCAGACATAATCTAATTGGTACACATGTTGACGGACGCCCAGTTTCCGCCATTATTGATACTGGCGCGCACATTTCTCTTATCAGTTTCATGCTGCACTGAAGCGCGAAGAAAATTATTACACCCGCTATTTCTTCTACCGTTCGCGTTGTTGTCGACAACACAGCTACTGTGATTGCTATATGTACTTCAAGAATTAGCATGGCCGACCGTCACATTCCTATCTTATTTACAGTCCCCACCAGGTGCTCTAAAAACGTTACTTTAGCCATTGATCTTAACTGTACACGCAGCAGTCATTGACTTCTGCACTGCTTTATCTAGACCTACACATCGGTTGCAACGAACAGGCTCCTCCGAGTTCAACGCTCCATCTCCGCTCCGCTACATTTACTCGCCTACCACTAGAAGGCGCTGTGTGTGTGCTCATGTCACTTTTACCCTCCGTTCCTGATAGCGAATATGTTCTTTGCCCCATAACCGACGTAAAGTTACAGCGTAAAACTGCTCTCTCTTACAATATCATGCACGTAGCGAACACTTACACTTGTAATCCGGTCTTGCGCTTCAGCGTTTTTGCACACGTGCTTCTTGATTGAATTTCTCTCGCCTGGTCACCCCACTGTCCGAATTTAATGTATCTGCCCATACCTGACCCTAATACTGAAGCACCGCCACGACCTGCACTATCCTCAGATCTGGAACCTTCATATCAGGAATGGTTGCTCCTGACTTGCGTAATGATCGTGCTATAGCACTTACGACCATTCTTACTTCGTACTCTGATAATTTTTATTTTGGTGCCGGGCTCTTGGGTTAAATGTTCCTAGTTACTTATCGCATCGATACCGGAGATGTCAGTTCAATTCACAGGAAACCTTACCGAGTCTTCATTTCTGAACGTCGAGCCGAACAAGAGGAAGTAGATAGGCTGTTGGCAACAGACAATATAGAGGCTTCGAGCAGCCCCTGGGCTTCACCTGTCGTGCTTGTTAAAAAGGACAGTACCTGGAGGTTTGGCGTTGTTTACCGACACCTTAATAGAGCACAATCCCTATAGTCATCATCATCATAATCATCATTATCATCGTCAGCCTGACTATACTCACTGCAGGGCGAAGGCCTCAGCCATAATTCTCCAATTGGCCCAGTCCTGCGCTAGCTGCGTCTACTTCACACCTGCAAACTTGTTAACGTCATCCGCCCACCTAGCCTCCTGCCGGCCCCGCTACTCCCCTTGGTATCCAGTTCGTTACCTTAAGCGACCATCGGTTATCCTCTCTTTGCACTACATGTCGTGGCCATGCCCATTGCTTTTTAATTTCCACTACAATGTCGGTAACGTGAGTTATTTCTCTGACCCACTCTGCACGCTTCCTATCTCTTAATGTTACCCCGACCATTTTTCGTTCCATAGCCCTCTGCGTTGTCCTCAAAGTAAGTAGGACCCTCTTTGTTAGCCTGCACGTTTCAGGCTTATAGGTGAGTGCAAATAAGATGCAACTGTTCATTACTTTACCTTTCAGCGATACCGGTAAGCTCTTAGTCAAAATCTGCGAGTGCTTGCCAAATGCGCTGCATGCTAATCTTATTCTCCTTTTTATTGCCCTTACATAGTCCAGATCTGCGATTACTACATATACTAAGTAGACATCTTTGCCTACTACTTCCAGTGCTTCGCTATCTATCGTAAAATGCTATTCCTTCCCGAGGCTGTTGAACTTTACCTTAGTCTTGTGCATATTGATTTTCAAGCCTACCATTCTACTTTGCCTGGCTAGGACATCAATCATTCTTTACAATTTATCCCCCGAGTTACTTAGCAAAGTAATGTCTCAGCAAATCGCAGATTAGTGAGGTATCCTCTTTATATAGCTTATCGCGAACTGCTGCCATTCAGTCTGTTATGCTTCTTCTAAGCCTGTTGTATACAGTACGGGGGGATCGTGTCTCCTTGATTAACAACTGTCTTTAAAAGTATTTTGTTACTTTCTTTCTGCAGACCTCTAGTTGATTTGGAGCCAGTATATATATCTTTCAGAACTTTAACATACGGCTCATCTACACCCTTATTTCGCAATCCCTGCGTGACAACCGACGTTTCTACTGAGTCAGTGCTTTTTCTTAATCAGTCAATGCTGCGTAAAAAGGCTCGTTATATTCTTAGCTTTCTCCATCACTTGGCTGATGGTGTGAATATGATCGACGGTAGAGTACCCTTTCCAAAAACGTGCTTTATCTTTTGCTTAGTTGCTGTCTAAGATTGTTTGATTCCATTAGCTATTGCCCTTGTAAGTAAGTTACACGTAAAAGGTAGTAGATGGGTTGAATAGTTTGCAAGTCCTTTGCGTCCCCTTTATTATGTAATAAGATAATGTTTGCCGTTTTCCATGGTTCCGGTACCGTTGATGACGCCAACCACTGCGTATACAGGGTGGCCACTTTTTCTACAACAATATCCCCCCATCCTTCAACAAATCTGTATTTACCTGATCCCTTCCGGCTGCTTTTTCTCTTTTCGTAGTTTCTAATGCTTTCTTAACTTTATCCTTCGTCACTGGCGGAACGTTAGAAAGCCTTTACCTACTGCTAGTATCTTTATTGTTCATACTACCTCTCTGGTTTCTTTAGAAATCAGTATAGAACTCCTCGGCTACTTTGTCAATCTTGTTCATATTCACGATGACATTGGTCGCCTTGTCCCTTAGGGCATACATTTGTCTTGTTATTGTGACGAATTTCTGCTTCACAGCTTTAAGCCTTCACTGCTCTTTACAGCATGCTCAATTTTCTCCATGTTATATTTCCTTACATCGGTCACTTTGCGCTTATTGATTAGCTTTGATATCTCTACCAATTCAATTTGGTCTGCTAGATTGGAAGTTTTCATACTTTGGTGTTTGTTATTCAAATATTTTGTCCCCTTAGACAGATTACCGGTATCACTTCTATCCTACCCACTGCTTGTATAGCACACTCAGTAATAATATCTCTGAAATTGTTGTTCACTGCTTCTAGGCTAATGTCGTCATCCTCAGTTAGAGCTGAATATCTACCCTATAACAAGATCCTTTACTCTTCTGCCCTCCCCCTCAGCTCTAATTCCTTGATGAACTTCTTTCTTACTAATCTGTTCTGTTACCTCTTCAGATTTACAGTAATTTGAAACCTTACAGTCCTTGGTCACTGCATTGCACTTTGCCGATTACGTCTACATCCTGCATAATGGCGGATTTAGAATATTATGAGGTCCATTTAATTTTAGTGTACCCGTTAGGGCATTTCAATGCCCACTTCCGGTATTTCCGTTTGCTGAAGAAGGTGTTCGTATTTCGGCAGTTGTTGCGCTCTGATAACAAAACTAGTGACTCCCCCCTGCTATTCCTAGAACCAACGCCATAGTCACCTATTGCCTGGTATCCTGGCTGCTGTCCCTGCATTGAAGTCGCCCATCAGTACAGTACACTGCGTCTTTCCTTTCCACATTGCCAGTTCGACATCTTTGTAGAAGCGTTCAACTGCCTGGTCATCATGACTGCATGTAGGTGCGTAGGCCTGTACAGCCTTAAGTTTCCACCGCTTATTAATTCTAATAGGAAGCCTGCCACCCTCTAAATAATGCTATAGATTAATCTATATTGCCAACTGTATACTTATTGACAAGGAGGCTTACTCTAGCTGTCGCCTTTCCGGTAAAACTCAATAAAAATGTGCTTGTACATCTTTCAATACACTATATGCATCATTCGGCCTCCTAACTTCACTAAGGCTTGCGACATCCTGTTTCAAACGCTCTAGCTCCTCTAACAGTACTGCTAACCTAGCTTCACTAGCTAGGCTTCTATTGTTAAACATTGCCAGTGTCAGTTCCCAATGGCGGCCTGTCCAGTGGAGTCAGAGATTCTTAGCATCTCCCACTGCGTCGCAAGTCTGACCACTACCGTGGTCAGTTGTTCAGCAGCAGCTGGTGACTAAGGGCTGGTGTTTAGTAGGGCTAATGATGACACATTGTTGCAGAAAATTACTCCGCCAGGGTGGCCAACTTCTTTTCTGGTGAGTGTGTCACCGGTGTTGTGCACCGGCATCAGGTCGCACCCCAAACCTGTTTATGCAATTCCATGGGCGCGTGGAGTTTTTTTATCCGGTGGAGAATCGCGCGCTACCGAGATTCGAACCACGGTGCTCTTTTATGCGAGGCAGATTTTCTACCTCTATGCCACCGCTGCAAGACCTCCGCGATGAGGTTACAAAGAAGGACTTTTACCCGCTGCCCAGGATAGATGATGCCTTAGAATGCTTGCGTAGTGCCAGCTATTTCTCTTCGATTGATCTTCATTTCGATTATTGGCAGATCGCAGTCGACGAACGAGACCAAGAGATGACCGCCTTCTTCATTTCCCATAACCTGTATCAATTCAAAGGGATGCATTTTGATCTTTTGATCTTTGTAATGCGCCCGCGACATTCGAGTGCATGATGCACTGTCTTTTACGCGGCTTCAAATGGACGACGTTCCTATGTTATCTCGACGACGTAATTGTATTTCCTTCGACTTTCGAGGCCCATCTTCATCGCCTTGATGTCATTCTTGGAGTCTTTCGAACAGCTGGCCTTCAGCTGAATTCGAAGTGTAGCTTCGGCTGTCGTGAACACAAGGTGCTCAGACACTTTGTTGATGCCCGTGGCGTTCAACCAAATCCCGACAAAATTCGGGCTTTGAGTGGATTTCCCACACTATGCTGTACCATTGACGTGTGTAGTATTCTTGGCCTTTGTTCCTATTTTCGGCGGTTTTTCCAAAACTTTGCGAAGCCGTCTCGTCCAATCACTCTTCTCAATAACGACGTTCCATTTTCCTGGGGCCAAGAGTAATCTCAAGCGCACTGCAGCCCTCACCAACCCGCCCATCCTGGCACAATTCAACCCCTCAGCACCAACCAAGGTACGCACCGGCAGCAGTGGTCCTGGTATTGGTGCCATTCTCGCCCATGAGCAGACGGGGCGCACGCGCATCATTGCTTACGCCAGTCACCTCCTTTTTACGGCTGAGCGGAATTATGCGATCGCAGAACGTGAGTGTTTAGCCCTCGTTTAGCCCTCGTATGAGTGTTTAGCCCTCGTATTACAAAGTTTCGCCCATACTTGTTTGGCAACCCGCTCTCCGTCATCTCCGACCATCACACCTTATGTTGGCTTTCTTTGCTGAAGGACCCTACAGGTCGCCTGGAGCGTAAAGCCCTGCGTCTTCAGGAATAACCTTTACCTGTCGTCCTGAAGTCCGTCCGGCTGCACACTGATGACCATTTTTCTTTAATATTTGGCGGATGTCAACATATTATAAGTCAATAAAAGGAAACCTTTGTCTTTTGCGAGGTGATAGAGTTGCTTACGTTCACTTTACACACATGAAACTATTGTATACGCTACCGTATCAAGCCAAATCTAATGCGTACTTCTTTCTTGTGTATCCCTAGAGTGCGAGTGCTTACACGGACTGGAAGATTCCGCTGGCATTTAAAGCAAAAGGAGAAAAAATACTGGTGAGTACGAAATGATTGATAATATGTCAAACCTATTGTTCTTCCGCATTATTGCACGCTAATATATTTAGGATGAAACGCCAATGCTTTGTCCAGAATTGCCCAATGCTTTTATGAAAATTCAAATGCTTCCACGACCGTCATTTAGGAGAATACGCTTGAATATTGGATTTGTTCTATTTAAATAAAAAACAATTGGGCTTCTAAACCTATTGCTTTATTCGTACTGATTTTACTCTTACTACAAAATAGATAAAGTAATAAACAATGAGCTTTTGCGGTAATTGTACATGTGACGTTAACAAAGTGTGAATTCAAGTCAATTTACCGCATTTAGAAGAGCAAGAAAATGGTAATTCCTCGCAGAACCAAGGCAAAGAGCTTTAGAACAATTTCTCATTCAGAAATAAATACGGTTTAAAGCACTTTCGGCACAAACGACACGTACACACGTCATAAAAGTTTAAATATAAAAATGTATAATTTTTTTCAATATCGCGAAAATGCATTTATTTCAGAAACGTTTCTTTCTGTACTTCTGCTGCTTGGTGAAAAATCGGTTTTGAATATCAAGCACCCGCACTCTAACCTCACTTTTTTTTTTATATGGCATTGTGTGCCGTCGCATTAGGTAACGACATCGACTTCAAGTAGTGCATTTATAAAAGAGGGTGCAGTGATCCTGGTGAACCTTTTCGAGAAAGTAGTTATGAAAAATCATAGGAAAACAGCGTCACGGTAGTCGCAACAGGACCTACCACCTGGGAACTCGAGCACTAGAACTATTTTCGCAGAAATCTGGCTCCCTTTTCTTCTGCTACCCAACGCGTTATCTGGAATAGGGGAATATTTCAGTCCCATAATCGCCAACTTGGCAATGTACCTTGGCGCAAAACGCTCGTGAGAAATCTCAGCTATTTCCAGCTGGTTGCTCATGTTTCATTTCGAATATATTGATAGAAAAAATACATTCATAAAAAGAAAGTACTTTTAGAAGCTGCAAGGCTTTTCTGTTATGTACACAGTACTGTATCCAACAATAGAAAAAAAAATGGTGTGGGTTTAATCATGGCTTCAAACCAGCGATAGCAGTGAAGCTTTTGAAGCGTAGTTGGACTTTTTGCTAAAAGTGTAGACGCTTTGAAGGGTTGTATGAGGCAGACTGGCGGCTTTGACTCTAGAGTGGACTGTTAGTGTCTTTAATATTGCGTTTCGGATTCGATTTTTTAAATAATTTATAAAGTTAGTTTTGGCAAACAGGGAGGCGCAATATTTTCGTTCGCTTTTTGGGGACACCGACACTGATTCAGGTCATAGTAATTCGGATCCAGCACGACGCCCCTACAATTAAGCAAGCCGAAATCAGAACTTCCAACGTGAGTAGTTAGCCTTACACTGTGAAAACGTACAAAGAGGTTAAGGCAGTACTCACACTTCTTGGCATGGTGCGACACAATGGTAAAGTAAATTCTACATTCTGATCTCAAAATAATTTTTTCAATACCTCAAGTGAGGGATATGAGCTCTACTTTCCGAAAATGTAAAATTCAGCTGGGTTTTATAGCCATTTGTTACTGCCGTGCTAGGAGAAGTGATTTCGGAAGATAGAGATAAAGCATAAAATAGGCTCAGGAAATTACAAATGACTAAAATTACAAAGACAGGCAAAGTCATCGAAGTGCTTTAGGTGATCAGCGTAAGAGTAGTAAGCTAGACGGGCGGAGTGGAATGTTCTAAAATTATGGGACAAAGGTTATTACATAAAAATTGCGCAATGGCGAGAAATTGGTGTTCATCTAGAGCATAAGTGTATACTTAACATCCCAAGATGTTCATACATAAAAATTGCGCAATGGCGAGAAATTGGTGTTCATCTAGAGCATAAGTGTATACTTAACATCCCAAGATGTTCATAGTCGAACTCTGATGCTCATGGCAAGCGGAATGCTTTAATGCACACTCAACTCTTCATGGTGCATATGATATATATAGTTTGCGCTTATCTCGGCATGCGCTGACAATTCAAGCAAAATGAGTTCCAAATTTTTTATCAAGTAGTTATCGCAATGAGTGCTCTTCGCTTCACATAAATAGAATTGTCAAGTCATTACCTGAGGCAAGGTTTTAAAGTAATCGATAAAAAAGTGTTTCCACACGGCGACGAGGTATGGGGGAAATTCTTAATGTCAGGTGTGTGTGTGTGTGGATGCACCGTAGAAAATTGTAATGATGTCTTGGCTAACTGCCGAGCCGTTTTTTTTTTGGTAACCATTATATATCTAATAGAGACTCCTCACACCTCGTGGAGAAAATAATCTCGCATTTGTCAATTTTGAAACTCCGCGAGTGCCTCGGAACTTTTTTTTGCTATGACCCGCAGTAAGTTGAAATATGCGGAAGCAGAATGAAGTGGTCCGTGGCAATTTTATTGTTATGTATGAAGCGAGTATAAAAAATATTGAGACGTCAATGGCTTTCTTCAACCGGTTGCAGAGGAAATGTGAACCTATGTAGGAGTCCATGATGACAACACAATGACGACGGCTTCAGCTCTTAGGTATCAGTATAAAGGATGCAGCTCCATAATGTCATGATGGTTGCTGCCAAGGAGGGTAGCTTCCACTGCCAGCGATGGGAAATCATTTGGCTGGTCGATAACACATAATTGACATAGGTAGAGGAACCTTATTATGTTGTGTCTCTATATCACTCTTAACCTGGTTTCACATACGTTCTGCTTGATAAGTGGAATTTTTTAAAAGTTCCACTTATCAAGCAGAACTTTTTTAAAAGTTGCACTTATAACTGGAACCTATGTGGAACGAGATTAAGAGTATACTAACCTGAGTTGCTTTGAGACGTTAAACCCCCCAAAAAAACAAAGAAAATGACCCTTATTATCTCAGCCTTCGATGAAGACCGGAATTTTCAGAGCATTTACTCGGGTAGGAAAGTGAAGGAATTTTGCTGTAGTGTGGATGATGGCTTATGATGACTAACTTGTATGTTTATTTATATTATAGAGGTCCTTATTGTGATATGTCAGACAAACCAGGAAGAAAATATCATATGTTTTATTATTATTTCCTGTTGATTATTAGCAGCTGCAGCAGTTGTGCTGCCAGGTTCCGTGAACTCGACGTAGGAAGAGCATCTTTCCTCGCAGCACTTACCGATGATATTTACCCAGAGGTTTCTCAAAAGGTGATTGCACCGAGCGGAAGGCATCCTTCTTGCGTCCCTGTTTAAGAAGCGGGTGACCCGTTTTGAGGCTCGTACATAGATTCGCAGGAAGTTGTTCCGCCCAGTTTCTGCAGACTACTTACATTCTACCTATAACCGGTGGCGAGCTTGTAAACTGCATGGAAATAACCCCTTTACTACGCCTGATGAAAAATGGAGCAGCATTTTAAACCCGATTGCGATCTAGACGTTTTTTGAAAACATATACGTCGCTGTGACATATCTCTCGCCAAATATTTAACGTTTTCGTGTTTAGACATATTGCTGTCTGTACATATGCCTAGGAATTGTTCATATTCGAAAGAAGGTAGATAGCTCCTATTAGGAAGAGTGTACATTAGGTAAATTTATTTTCTTTGGTTTCCAAGAAAACATTCCTTATGTCAAAAGCTGAAGCCCTTGGGAGTCCATAAACGGGCTGTTTGATGAAGAACTCTCTGAACACGTTTCAGGTTGACGCGGTGCTAATCGGACGCGTTCTAGATGCAGGTTTCATCGCCGTTATCGCAGGGCGCACTTCTTGCGATGAGAATATTGTTGTGGGCATTTATATTATATTGAGGATTGGAGATTTGATTACAACCACCAGGGTCACTCGTTTCTACGGCGTGACACAATTTGGACTCTTAAATCTATTGCGTATATTTAAATAGTTTTTGTCACTCTCGTGTCTTAATTTTAGCCACTTACAATTGCTTCAATTAACAAATGAATTTTATGACTGTGATGTCTGGAGACACTCATGCTTAGTCATGAGGGAGCGCACAAATTTTGAAATAATTACCGATATTTCCTACGCTGGCTTGAACTGCTCATGTATGGCGTACATTACGGCACTTCTAACTTTATCCAAAGCGGTATCCTCCAGAACAGAGCGAAATATCGGAGTTGTTCGTCTTGTTAGCAGTGTACAAGTCCTTATGTGACGTTAATCACTCTTTTTTGATTTTAGTGAGCATACTTTTTCAGCTCATTTTTGTGGGTACATATATTCCTTCATTTCGTCAGTGTTGTGTTTCGTCATTACACTCGCGGCCATCATATAACCGGTGCTCAGACAAAATGTAACCAGTGTCGACGTCGGTGTTTGGCCCCAATTTTCTCTGCCGCACCTGATTCTTATCAATAGTTATCAGCTATAGTTATTAGCTCGCATCATGATGGAGCGCTGACGGCACTGTTAATTTTCTGTTCTCTTTAAAAAGGGTACATTTCAAGAATTAGGTATTAGTTAAGAAGTCTTTGGTGCTTATTCAAAAACAAGAGTTGTGATTCTTGTCTCACAAGATCACAATACCAATAAATGGATGGCCGAGGAAGACGGAACGACTTATTAAAATACTGAAATCTCTTACACACCTTCTTTCCCCGAAATTTAAAAAATTGCCGCTCATGTGAAGGGAATTGCGGAATTGGCTAAACATTCTCACAGTTTCAATATTACAGTTATTCAGTTACATGTACACTCTTTTCAGGGTAGGGCCCTTAATCACACTGGGGGAAACACGAATTCAAATAGTCGTAACACAGCTAGACTAATTTCCAAATTCTCTTGAGAGCAAACCGCGAAATGTCGACAGTGTCAACCCTGAACAGCGTATTGGTAATTCTGGTAAAATTCTGTCACCCAATCCGATTATCTTTCACTGCCTTAAGCTTCATAAACAAATGCATGAGAATTTTGCATTCTGCTGCTCAGACTAGCAAAAAAGGGGTTCATGGCTTGGGTAGGAAAATGGTAATGATGTTTGAAACAGATCATTGTCAACAAGACGATAAGTGTTAGTATAAAATAGGCTCAATAAAGGCTGCGTTTCACAAAAAATAACGACATGAACCTACTAATGTTCACAGTGCCCTAGTACCCAATGTTCTAACACTCCTTTTTCATGCACTTCAATAAAAGGCAAATTACCCTGCAGAAACCCGTTTCTCATGCTCATAAACACGCAAGTGAAAGAGTATGTGGGTTATCTTTGGGGGCATTGTGTGGAATTCTACGAAGGAGGAATTGAGTGGAAAACTGGTGCTTTAAATATCGGCATGTGATTCAAGTTCCCCTCCATGCTTTGCAGACAGGCAATACACATATTGAAAATAGAATGCAGAGCCATCTATTTTCCACCACAAACTTCATACTATCATCAAATCCAGGCTTCAGCAATGATTATTTTTCTTCATCATTCGTATCACATTTTGATGTTCAAAGGCGGCCATTTATTTTCAAATGAACCTTCTAGTTTCATGCACATCTGTCCTTCGCATGTTTCTGCCTTCTGAGACGATGTTCCCAACCTTTGTTTTCATTTTGCACTTCATTCATTACTTTATATTCTGTACGTAGTGTGCCATGTGTATATATTAGCAACTGTAGTTTGTTTTATTTAAAGTTCCATTCTACTGTTCGGGAAGGAAAAAGGAGTGAACTCAACCATTATCTAACTCAGGTAACAGAATCAGTACGGGCCTCCCCAAATCTGCTATTGCGACAGCGTGCAGAGCATCGCAGTAGAGAAAATGCTGAAGACTCACTGATGTACACATGTTAGCCCTTTCGGCGATATGCTCAAGCCATTTTTTCAGGTTAAGATCAGGTCATATGGCCGTTGAAATTTCCACTCTGTCACCCATCAGTAGTTCTACGTCCTCTAAAGTTTGCACAGAAAAAACTTGGCACGAAAAAACGTTTGAGGAGACCCAGAATAGCGACATTAAAAATTAATTTTCTGGCATACAATACCACAATACTGGCTGCAGAGATACAAGTTGCTACAAATAGGGATATGCAAAATAGAATTATGCTTGCTGCTACAGACAGACAACATTAGCTTTTTATTATTATTATCAATAACACAAATTGGTCAAGCATAAAGAAATGAGGATATAACCTCATTCACCTTGTGAATTACCCTAGCTTCAACCACAGAAATGCAGCCTTACTAATTACCAATACAAAACCGCCTGAATTCTAAAAAACGTCATCATGCCCTCAACGAAAATCATCGCAGTGCTTCCGTGTACTCCACGGGAATGATTGTACGTTGACAAGCTGTGAGTCGCATTGGCATGCATTCAATTAGCAATCTCAGACTCATCGAAAGCTTCGTGTGCTTCATGACTTCAAGAATAACACCTTAAAGCACGGTAGGTATGCTCCAATAACACAATGTTTCGTTTTCCCTCTTGAACTCACTGGCCTGTATTTAAAAGGTCCCGATAAGCGAAGCTGTCGCTGTATACAAGCGTTGAAAGAATATCTTTTCACAATAAATGCCAAAGTGCTTGTCTGCACATGGAACACTGCGCAAATATGAAGACATAAGACTACAGCACAAGGCAGGATACGTGAAAAAGAAATCAATTGCAATGAAAAAGCGAGAGCGGTGCTTTTCCAACTTAACAGTTTATTTAAATTGTGATAGTAAAGAATTACACAATTTGGTCATGCACACTGCTAAAGAATTAAACAGAATAGCTTGTTATTCCACGAGAAGGGACCCCACTATTAAATCTTGTGCCTATCTACAACTGCACTACATTAAAAAGGCCCCCACCCGTCTGCTACTGGGGACTACACACTAAAGCAGACATTCTGCCTGATATGCAACTGTATGTTATGGATTCTCTTCAATTTTAAGGTGTACAAGCGAGAAATGAAAAGCAAGGAAATGCTGCACACAAGAAGCAGTAGGGCTGGCCAATGTTGTTCGATGCAGCCCGAAGACTTGGAGAATAAATGACGTGAGCTGGCAAAAACAAAAGTCACAATCCCTGAGGAAGAAATACACTACAGCACAGACCGGAAAGCATGGAGAAAGCTTCATAGAAATTTCTGCCTGAACCTGGATACACCTAAAAAGAAAGATAGAAACACAGGCAAAGAAAGAAAACAAAATATACAATCAGGAATGCTATGACTTACATAGAACCTACATGCATCTAACGCATGACAGAATGAAACGCCCTAGGGCATCAGCTCCAGAGGAAAAAGAATCTGCTGAGGCGATCTAAACCCATGCCATTTCAACACTTTTTAAAGGAATGTCGAGCTAGGCATAAGCTGGAACCTTTCAATGGTAGTGGAGCTAAGCTGTCATTGTGCGTCCAAAAAGTGATAACTCAGAAAAATGCGCAACACATTCAGCATCCTGGCAGTGTGCATTGCAAGGAGGATGCTATTTCAGTTACTAAATGGCACATATAGGTGAGGTCGGAATGGCTATTACATATTCAGTTATTGACTGTCAGTAATGCAAATCCTCACTGGTCCACACATTTAAATTTAATAGTTTTGTAGAGGCACATACTCCCAAATGATCCTCCAGCATTTGGCCAAGAAGGAGGAGGATGAAGAGGAGGACGAAAGGCAGGGAGGTTAATCCGTTAAAAAGAAACAGTTTGCTACCCTGTACAGAGGGAAACGGGTGAAGAGATAATAAAAGTTGTGAGAGAGGAATGAACGAAGTGAGTACAGTCACATCACATACATGTCACATCACATAACGTCACAGTCATATGACGTGACGTAACAAATTTGGCCAAAGTATCAAATGTCTTCGATACACGTGCAGCTCTGTGATATTGTAAAATGGTCCAAAAGCTTCCAGGGTTCTTCAAATACGCAAACTCTAGCGACAGTTAATCTAAGACATTAAAATTACATTTCAATGTATACTTAGGCATTGGTGACATTGAAGAAAAAATAGCACTGTCAGTTTCAATTGAAAAAGGGGATAAGCGTACTTAATAAAAACAACCACGATTTAAAAAAAATCCTGAGTGGGCATGGCCACTATTCTTTTATCAATCTCAAACAGTACGGGTGATCATAAACCGTCATAGAAGCATTTTTCCTGTTTTGACAAGACTGTCCAACAGCTTTCTTAGTATAAGCAATAATAATACAGACTTTGCAAACTTATCGCTGTTCAATGCCGAGTTATTTGTAACTGTGTGTCATCTTATATTTTTATACATATACGAGCCACTGAGAACAAGCCGTTAGGGTCTGCAAGGCATGTAGCCTACTGTCCTAACGTGCGCATACACTCGCTTTCTTCCATTGCCCTTTTATCTGACGGTTTATAGTTTCAAGCGGTGTTCTATCGCAGATGACTCTAATATAGGTAATTAGATAAAAGGTGCAGTTTTGTCATTGCTCTTTTAGATTAATATATTGCGTGTTTACGAGCCGCTAGACTAGTGTGTCTGCTTCTAATTTATTGAGATTATAAGAATTCACTCCAGGATGAGCTTGACGTATGGGCTTCTAGTGTATCCAAACAATACGAAGAGCTCGTATAGATAGGTACACGTCACACTACAGTTTTTCACAATCAGTGAACACGGAACATTATCGCCTGCATCTTGGGCTGGCAAATAAGTGACATGCCAGTACACTTCATGACACGTTTACAACTAGCCCCTAGTCATCGCTGTAGGAAAACTGGGCCTAGTCTGTTTATGGTCTACAGCCTGGAATCCTTAGCTAAAGCAAAGCAATGGTGGCTTAGGATTTCTGGCTGCCTACCGACTACTCCCAGCGCTGCATCATTATTCTATCATGCAACGTTGCAACTTTTCATTTCGTACTTTCCCTGGATTATTTTAAGAATGAAGGCATTCAAATGAAACTGAAACAGATGAGTAAAACACTCATAGGATACAAAACATAACATTTGTGCATATTTATATTTGGAATAGCCAATATGTCAAGCAATGTTTAGAAAACTATTTGTGAGGTGTACCCTTCCTCGGCAGCAGCATGTTGTTGAGTGTTGTGTTGAGGTTTATGGCTCATAGGCGACTCAGGACATGATGCGCGAAGAGCAAGGTTTGAAATTAATCAGTTAAGATATTTACAGTTGGTTTAAAAGCATTGCTTCTTTAAGGAATGAAAAAAATGTGGAAAATATCAATTAGTGACTTTTCTCCTATTAGTAGGCTTGGGTGTAGTGGGGTGTGTTCTTTTTAAATTAGTGGGAAGTGTTTCTGCCTTAGTTGTTCAGTTGTGTGCATGTAATTAAATTGTGGTTAGTGGTGACAACTTCTCCGCAGAGTTCTCATGTAGGTACATCTCGTTTTGTACCTATTCGCCAGCGCGAATGACACTATGATGGCCATGAACACGTTATAGAGTTTCATCATCATCATCACCATTAACCGGACTGTACCCACTGAAAGGCGAAGTCCTCTACATCTGCGGATTTCTTAATCTCATCAACGTACCTAATTTTCTGCCTCTCCTTGGTAGGCCTACTTTCCTTTGTATTTCAGTTGATTCCTTTTAGAGATCATCGGTTATCCTCTCTTCGAACTACCTGTCATGTCCATGCATATTTATTCTTAATTTCGACTTGAATATCGGTAACTTGATTTATTTCTGTGACCGACTCTGCACGCTTCCTAACTTTTAATGTTGCACCTAACATTTTTTGTTCCGTGGCCCTCTGCGTTGTACTCAACCTACATAGACCCTTTTCGTTAACCTCTATATTTGAACCCTATAGGTAAGTACCGGTAGAATGCAAATGTTATATAAGTTCCATTTGAGTAATAGCTTCTCGTTCTAATGTTTGAATAGCTTTCAAATGCGATCCAGCTCAATTTTATTTTCCTAGTTATTTCCCCTTCGTGGCCCCGATCTGCGGTCACTACCTGTCCTAAGTAGACATATTCGCCTACGAGTATCAATGCTTCGCTACCTACTTTAATGTGGTGTTGCTTTCCCAAGCAGTTCACCATTATTTAGTTTTTGCATATTAATTTTTAGGCATACCTTTCTGCGTCTCCTGCGTAGATCATTTATCAATAGTTGCAGCTGGTCACCTCTGTTGCTTAAAGCGGCAAAGTCATCAGCGAATCGCTGATTACTGCGTATTTCTCCGTCGACAGTGATGACTAACTGCTCCCTTTCCATGCATTTGAATACATTCTCTAAGCAAGCTATAAAGAGCACTGGAGAGATCATGTCTTCTTGCCTAACAGTTTTCTTAATTGAAATTTTATCACTTTCGTTATGCAGACTTATGGTTGCTGTTCAGCCATGATAGATATCTTCCAGTATCTACCCCCCTGATCTTGCAATGCCTGTATGACCGCTGAGGTTTCGACCGAATCCAATACTTTCTTGTAGTCACTGAATGCTATGTATCGGGGCTGGGTATATTCAGAGCACTTTTCTATCACTTGGTGTATAGTGTGCATATGATTGATGAACTTTATGTTGCCGGAATTGCCATTACGTGAAGCGAACATGCCTGCTCGTGATTCCCCAGCATCTACGTGCTGTCATCTCCGCCGCTTTCCACACAGGTCCGGCAATGCGGCTGCACAGTTGTTTTGAAAACTTATGCCCCCCAGACTACGCCTGCAATACCATTCACAATCCATGAACCGCTTCTTTCGTCACTACATCCAGTCATGTACCGCCTGGCAACGCTGCAAGAATAAACTACACCACGCAACCACTCCTCTGCATGCAGCCATTCCAATGCCCCAGGGACCCATTTAATTGTTGTTGCATCGATCACTATACCTCGGTCCAAACACTTCAGCTAACAAGCACTGGGACATCGCAGCAGTTGACCACATCACGCCTTATGTTTAAATACCAGACTGCTAATCTTCCATCACACGGGATGATTCTTCAATATGCTTCATTCATCGTACATCGTTTAGTTCTTCGTCCCAGCACACCGAAAAACTGTGCTCTGATCATGGACGTGTGATTCTTTCCGGTACCGTGGAAGCCCTCTTTAATCAGTGTCACATCGTTCACTGGGGCACTACAGCCTGTAACCCCCTAACTGCGGCATGACTGAGCGATTTAACCGCATTATTATTGACGTGCCAGCCAAGCACGCGGATTCCGCTCACATCAAATAGGGCGAGCTATGTCTCTACAATACAACATGTAAAATACAATAGGTACAATACGGCCACGCAGTCCACGAGTGGCTTCACTTTCTTTTTACAGTCGTCCACCCATGTCCAACTTAAATCATATGTCACAAATAATGATGTCCTTCCTTATCGCACCGATGATTGAGAGGCTGCTCTATTTTTCGAAACGTGCACGTGTAATGAGAATCCCGCCAATTGGCGCGCTCGTGCACGAAGCAGAACTAGAACCACTAAAAGCATAGTGAAAACCTTTATGACCCAACCCCTTCGTTTCCCTTCGACGCACTCATTTGGCTATCGGTGGCTTCCTCCAATTGCGGTCGCACAACAAAACTCATTTTCGTTATCACGGACCTTACTCAGTTCTGGAACAACAATCTCCCGAGAATTACATAGTGGAGCTCCTCAACCTCTCTCCGGACAATTGTCCGCCGCGACCGAGAAACTGTACACGTCCACCGCCTAAAGCTTTATTAGGACACGTCCATATGTTCTCCATAATGGGTCGACAGAATGGCTCCTTTTTGGTAGGGACATACCTGTAACGGCTACGACCGAAAGCAGCTTGAGAGAAGCAGCAAAGAGGTAGACGAAGTGCAGTCTGGACCCTGGCATGATACCTATGTGCTCGTCTTATCAAGGGCCTTCAAATACAATCTACTACGCTTAACTTCAAATAAACACCGTGAAACGTTTTCGTGTGAGCACTGAAAAGTATTTTTAGTCTGCAAGGTGGGGCAGAATTTAGTCCGTGATCAGGTAATGTTGTAGCAAAACATAGGACGCAGGCAACGTCGATGGCACACTAGTTTCAGTTAGAGAGAACTAATAAGCTAAAAGCCACTAACCACTAACGTTATTCGACTTTCTTGCTTGTACCGGTGCTGCCTCACTAACGCAGAAACAACAAAGTTTATTTCCACCGGTCGGGATCAAATCCGGGAGCTCTGGTCCAGTAGCCGAGCATGTGGTTCACCACAGCGTTTTTTTTTTTCAGTCATTATAACCAAGTATAAGTAGGGTTCAGTAGAGTTAGTTGTTGGGCTAGTTGGTATTCTAGATTTAAGGACATAGTTTTCAGCGCAAAGGCAAGCGGCCAAAGTAAAGAAGAAGAAGGAAGACTATACGGACGAACACTGCGCTGAACCTTACTTGTCTCCACAGTTCAGACCTTAAGAGTTTGAAAACGCGTTTCACGTGCCCCCACGGCGGCGGAACAGCACCAAACAGGGCACTCCTGAAGGGGTCATACTCTTCTTTATGCAGAATCCCAGGAATCTAGCACAGTACGTCGCTCTTGCGACGTCTCGGGCTCTCCTTTCCTTAGTGTTTCTACTCTTCAGGATGTGAATGTGCTCCAGACCAACATCGCAAGAGCGACGTACTTTGCTAGATTCCTGGGATTCTTCGTAAAAAAGAGTGTGAACTCTGCAGAAGTGAGTGCCCTGTTTGGTGCTGTTGCGCCGTCGTGGGGGCACGTGAAACGTGTTTGCACACTCTTAAGGTCTGAACTGTGGAGACAAGTAAGGTTCAGCGCTGTGTTCGTCCCTGTAGTCTTCCTTTTGGTTCTTTCCTTCGGCCGCGTGCCTTTGCGCTGAAAACTATGTCCCCAAATAAGTAGGGTTATATGCCCGAGATTTTCGTTTGGATTACCCGATATTGATCTACATTACAGGTACTCCGAGCTTGGCACGCTTTTAAATATTATTTTTCAGAAAGCAACCTTCTATGAAAAGCGCACTTTTTCGACGTATGGAGGGCGCATTGTGCAGCTTTTGTTTTTCTTTTAACGGGACGGAATGAAGGGACAAACGCTTTCGTATTGGAAAGTCATGAAAGGCAAACCTTAGAAACAAAACCATAGAGCATTTCATACACGTTTCTAAATTTAACAAAAATAAATATTGCCTTAAGTCTCTTTTAATAGTGCAATAGTGCAGCTACATTATTTATTTTAGGTCTACTTCTAATGAAGCATGATGCTATTATATCTTTTACGGGAGCTAAGCTTATAAATCCACAAACATATTTGCTTTGCTATTTCTTGAAAGCTGCTAAACTGAGTTGAAAGCTAAACTTTGGAATCCTTGTGGCAAAAGTAAGCTTAAGAAATTGTGAAATATTATCAGCTGCGCTTAACTTTTCTATTAGAAATTTACGTAACGAAAGATGATTATGCCTACTACATAATGAAAATATGCCAAGGGCGTGAAAACAAATTTGCTTCGTAACATTCCCGGCATTGGCTCCAAGTGTGCTTCCAGGTCATCCTTCTTTTGTTGCTACACATGTGAGACGTTTGGAACTTTTTAAAATGTAAACATACTCGCTACGGTTGGCAACAACTTCATCAATACAATACACTGTAGGAAGTGTAAAAAACTGACACAAAAAGTAAGCAAAATATTAGTGGGAGAAATTTTAACGACTGATTTCAGTAAACAATTTTATCATCAGGGCAAAGGTGCGGGGCTCTCTGAATGGGCTTGTAATGCCTTTTTTATAATCGCTAAGCCCAAAAGCGATTTTTGAAGCGAATTAGATCTAAGCGACAATAAAAGAAATACTTCTTATAAACTAAATATACTTGCAACCGTTTATTGGAGCCAAACCTAATCCTGAGGTATTTCGAAATTTTCATTCTTGGGTATTTAATACGTGCTTGGTATCTAAAACTAAATCGCTTTGTTAGGCCTTCTCCGTCCTAGAAAAATACTTTTGGTTACACGCTTTGTTTTTAGCGTGCACTGCTGTCTATTAGGAAAGAGTGCGTGATGTTATTCGAGAACCCCGTAAAGAGTATCCTGTTTCTTTTTTTATCTTCAACAGTTGTGCCTCAGGGATCATGCGGATCCATCTCTCGACCTCCAAGCTATCGACGACACAGTGGCGTTTACACGGAGAGCGATTCTGACCTTCGGGTGGACATAACCAATTTTACATTTACAGCGCTGCGATTCTTATTCAATTTCAGTCGATGGCGCCTAACGGCAGGTGAAATAGATCGCACCTGTTCTTGTTCTTTCGTGTATTTTGTACTTTTATACATACGTCGTATGGCTACAGTGATATTGTAAACATTGCCAGAATATAGTTGCTAGAGAAACTCGTACCCCACCGGGGTGGCGCAGTGGTTAGCGCGCTCGACGGCTGTGCCAAAGGACGCAGGATCGAATCCTGGCCTCGGCGGCCGCTTTTCGCGGCAGGCGAAAAGCTAGACGCCGGTGTGCTGTGTGATGTCAATGCACGGTAAAGAACCCCAGGTGGTGGAAATTTCCGGAATCCTCCACTACGGCGTCTTTCAAAGCCTGAGTCGCTTTGGGACGTTAAACCCTAAAACCAAACCAGACCAAGCTAGAGAAACTCATGTTCTCAAAGTTAACCTGGTAGGTTTACGTTTGCTTCGTGAACATTTTGAGCTAGTTAACTCGCATATGAAGAGACTTGTTAAAAATTGCGACATGAACGGCGAATTACTACAACGTTTACAAACCGCGTGGCGCCTACAAAATTATTTCGATGTTGGGCGAGGTTCAAAGCGGTTGAAACAAGCCGGACAAACTCAGTCAGGATTTGATGCCACGTCCTTGAGTTCAGTACATTCGTCGAGCCCTGTAACCCCAGAGCGACGTCGCAGGGGAAAAAGAAGACATATTATGTTATGGGTACGGCCATTCATATGCAGTTTTAAAACGCGGTTACTATGGTCTCGTGTAAAACATTCTCAAAAGACTTGGCTTAGTAAAGGGTGAACATTTCTGTAGATCCTTTCTTAAGCACTGGGTTCACTACGTCTTCCGACAGCAAGAACATAATCTTCGCCTTGAAGAGATATGGTCTAAATCCCTAACATGGTGCCGAACGGTTCGTGTTTGCGAAAGTGTATATGTATACGGTCTAAATCAGACAAGTTCCTAGCTTTCGCCTAGGCTCAACGTGACGGGAGTGGACCTTAGGTTTGACACTTACAGGCTTCTGCCTGCTTTGAGAGGTAGATCACTTTAGCACGCGTCCAGGAAGCAAGAAGTTATGCTTTTTCCCAGCAGTTATTCAAAATATTTTTTGATTGTGTCAATGTAGACACTGTCGAAGATCCTAAATATCTTGTTGGTTAGCCTGTCAGTGCCTGGTACTCAGTGTGTGCGCAGCTGCTAAAGTGTGACACTTATCATAGCTATGATTATCACATTCAGTCCGGCTTTCGCTACTCTTTGTAAATTGTAAAAATTTGCAGTGTGGCGCTGTTTAGGTACTTGCGTCACCGTAACTGGAAGTTTTCCCTCCTGGAGAGGGTGTGCCTCTATGAACCGGCTTGCGTTTTTCCGATGCGTTCATTTGCAGTACTCCAGGGTGGATAAGGTGGTTACGTGCCATATGTTTTTGAGTCCGAGCATACCGTTTATTTGGTTGCACGATTGGACTATTGTTGCTTGGACAACTTTCTTTCGTGCGTCCAAATCTTTGAGAAGCGCGTAAATGCGAAAGCCTGTAAAGGCTAATGAACATTGACAGGATCTGTGCCTGCATGGAATTTCATGAATTTTTCGTCTACCTATGATATGAGAAGTAGTCTGCTGTCTACAGACTGCGCTTCTGCCGTAACCGCTATTGCCTTAGTCTCGGTTTCAAGTTCTGTTTCTAGCATCATATAGAAAACTGCTACAGTCAAACCCGCTTATATAGAATTCATAGGAGATTGCAAAATAGTTCGATAAATCAAAAATTCGATATACATAATTTTTATTGAGATGCCGCTTGGTATCGTGAAAAATGACACCGCATTTTTCGCGCAATCGACCCACTGGCATAATGGACTCGCCCTCAACATTTGCTTCCGAGAATTCAAAAAAAAAGCGTTAGTAGGTGGCGCTTCCTTCCATTTCAGCCGTTGCATCCACCCGATCATTTACTGGCCGAGCGCAAAGATGATGCGCAGCGATAAAGGCATAGCATGCTTATCTTTTGAATATATTTGTACTTTTTATGGTAACTGCTGCGATGGAGGAGAGCGAACTTGGTAGAGTGCCCATGATGGCTTGATTGCACAAGCCTGCTTGGATTCATCACGCCGCGCTTGGGGCCGGCGGAGTCCACAGCCACAAAATCATTGGAAAGCGTGATAGCTGCAAATGCAGTTTGAAGCGAGCAATGCTAAAGCCGATGTCATTATCACAGCTGACCGCGTGTTTTCGTTGGCTCATAGATTGAAGGATGGATGACTAGCGCAAAAAAAAAAAAGAAGCAATTTGCCGCTTCTTAACGTCCGCAGCCGCCATAGCTTACCGTACGCCGCACGTTCAGTACGACTACAAGAATGGACGATTCTGCCAAAAAAATAAGAATATGTCGCTTCTTAACTTCCGCAGCTGCCATAGTTAATGCTACGCCGAACTGTCAGCCCGACGACACAACACGGATATCGCGCGTCACCCGCCGCGAATAGCGGGTTCAAAACACACACTGAAGAAATCGTCCGACCTTTAGTCTGTCACGGACTGAGCTGGCTTGTCGGCGTACCCGTAGTGAAAGCTTCTGCAAACGAAAACCGGGAAAACTGGCCGTAGGCTCCTATGAATACTTATTGCAAATCCCAAGCCTTTTTTCCCCAGCGGCTGCTGACTACTGACCACGGAGGAGATCAAACCTGCTACGCTGCGGAGGATGTTAAAAGCAACCTTTAGTTCTACACCCACGGCTAGTCAGGCTAGGTTAGCAGTGCTCTTTGAGTAACTAGCGGACGTGAATTAGGGTATCAGGGCCCTTATTGGGGTTCAAAGGCTAAACAATGCATATACTGAGCTACACAGCCGGTATATTCATGCTAATGAGGTTTACTGCAAAGACGCGGAATAGAGTGGTGCTCCTTGTCAATAAGGATATAGATGGTAACGTCGATGACTTCCATAGTACTAATAATAGAGCGCAGGTACCGTAATCAAGCCTAATTCATGGGACAAAGTTAGGTTGTACAGGCCCGCGCGCATACATGTAGTCATGATGACCTGTCGAATGTTTCTATGAAAATGATAAATCGGCAATCAGGAAGATAAAACGCGGTATGCTATATTGATAGGCTACTTGAAAGCCATCATAGGCGAAAATCATGCTGGAGCCACGGCAGTTGGTGTCTATAGAATTGGCGCTATGAATAGCAGGGGGGAGTTATTAGTTGCTTTCGCAAAGCAAAATAACTTCCTCAGCAAACGGAGGAATCGAAAGTGGCCATGGAAAAGCCCAAAGCTGGACAGTCAAGTGAAATTGACTTCGGAAAATTAAAAAAAAAGACCATATCAGATAAAGGACTGCGGGAGGCAGTGTTTCTGCGTCCCATAGACTGGTCTACTGCCTACTATCCGCATAAATTGGTTTCATACTGTATTTTAACCCTGCTTTAGGCAGAATGTAGTAGCGATGTGAAAGGTTCTATGCTGTGACCACGCGATGATAAGATCTATTAGCCTAGATGTGAAGACGGATTGAAACAAATTAGAAAGAAGTTCATAAAAAAATGTTTGATGAAACTGAATTTAGAATTGATAATCTCGCTACAGAATAGATAATGAGGTTTATTCGACGAAGACCAACTTAGAATAGAAGCTACGAATGGTGCCATGAGGTATTTTACGTAGTGCGCGGTAAAAATAGACGGTGTGATAGTTAAAGACGACGCCGGTAAACTATCTAAGCAGACGAAAGATTTGATTAATTAACGCCAAAGTAGGAAAACCTCCAACCTATCAGACAAGGACGAGATATCAATGTGTGCATTGCGCCCGACATAAGGAATTGAAGAATGGAGAAAACTGAGGATGGTCAGAAGAGCGGTTGCACCATTAAAAAAGTGAAGAGTAAATTAAGCACAGGTAGAATACCAGAGGTATATGCTTACGGACCAAACTTGCAAAGCTTTTACTAATATCAACAAGAAAATCAAAGTACTCTAGAAGTCGCATTCTAAATTATAGAGTAGCCGAAGTTGTGCAAAAAATGAGTTTTGCAAATAGCAAATAAATGATTCTCCTGTAACGAAGGTGGTGGTGGCGGTGGTAGTGGTTATTTTATTTATGTACAAAAGAAAGGAAAAGATTAGTAAGGATTAAAACCAGCGGAAAGACGCAGACAAAGAGAGAAGCACACAACACACCGCTGGACTAACAACTGAGTAACATCTGCGTCTTTCCGCTGGTTTTAACCCTGACCAATATGTGCCAACTGGCCCAGCTCTCCACTCTATTGAAAGGACCAGATGTTTGCCAGCTCCGGTATCTGCTATCTGATATCTGAAGCACTTGAACTGAGACGGCGGAAATAAAGGGATAGCGAGGAAGTGGTAGAGGAATTCAAGGAGGTGAGTGATAGGGAGGAAGAAAAGGGTAGGTAAAATAATAAATATCTACACACTATAGAACAATATACAGTAGTTTGATTGAGGCCGACCCGCAAATGTCTTAGGTCACTGACTACTCGGCACATCGAGTGAGCCTCCGCACTAGCTCTGCGTCCATGTAAGTGTTTAAGATGCCCGGAGGTGCACACTTGACAAAGAAATGACGGCCGACGTGGGGCGATCGACCGTTATTGTTCAGAATAGCTCACGCGGAGCGTACAGTCACAGTGCACACTATCCGGCGAGGTGAAATAGGCGGGTCATCAAGCCCGCCTGTTCGATATATTCGCACAGGCCCACGTGTGTCCCCTCACGGACGCTCGCAGTGTCCGGCGGCCACAGCAGCACAGCTATGCTGTCCGGGATTACCCCTGCGCTCTGTAAGCCGCCGACAACTCACGTCGCGGTTCGGTTAACGCGGCGCATTGCAGTAGAAGATGTTCGAAAGTTTATACTGCACCACAGCCGTCACACACGTCACTTGTGGCAAGTCCGTGGCGCATCCATCGTTCCCCAGGCCACATACATCCAATGCGTGCACGGAGGATCATTGCGCGTTGCAGCTGAGTCAGCGAGCGGCCGCTGACACTGTAAATGCGCTCACCTCTCTCGATGCGTGGATCGGGGTGCTGCGTCCGGAGGTAGTCATCGATTACCCCGAGCACGTCCTCCAAATGAGTTGCTCGTCGCTAGGAGATAGTTAATATGCTGCGGTAGCGAGCTTGTCGGCCCGTTGGTTGCCCTCGATGCCGCAGTGCCCGGGGATCCACTGTGCTGAAAAGGTAAGAAAGCTTAAGGAGCTATGATAAGGGAGAAACAGCTTGGGAGTTTCAGCTAATTACGGATTTTTGAAAGGAGGATGGGGATGGTGTAACAAAAATGGGCGCACGTTCGTGATAAGCCATCGCGGCGCGAAGAAATCGCGCGTGTGGCTTCTGTATAGAATGCTCGAGAAAATGTGGAAATCTCTGTACTCTCCTTGCATAGCGAACTTGTGGCCATGTGCGCATTACTGTGACTCCTCTTCATCACTCGATGGCAATGGCGACACATCCAGTTTCTCAGCCGCTCGTACATTTTCGAAAGTTCTGCTATTTCTGACCAAATACGAAGCGTGTCTCTACGGGAGGGAGAGACGGCACTTGTGTTACTAACGTTACGGTTATGTGAGCGCCTGCCTTGCCGCATTTAACAGACGGGCGCTGCTCGCCCTATAACTTGAGGTCGCGTCGCTTCGGCAAAATATGTAGTGCTAGAGAAAGTTGTCAAGTGCTACAGTTTGGCTCCCGCGATCAATCCACTGTTCAACAAGGCCTCTGATCTGCGAGGGAGTGGTGCCAGTCGTCGGGACGGTCACATCGTTATTCTCCAGATACCGGTCGGCCAGAATGCCTGCTGAACGATTCGCTCTTTATTTATGACTGTATCGTGCATTTGCTTATTGTTTGGAAGCCTCAGCGTTGTATTGAGGCTCCGTAGTTGCATGTCTTGTTTTTTCTGAACTTTTCTTTGTGCTTTGTGGACTAGTATAAATTCCTCTGTATCGTCTGTTTCTCTATCAAGTTTGCTCTATTTCTTATCTGTGACTCTGTGCCGGAAAGGGAAGAGCGCGATGGTGAAAGTATCATCAATATCTCTATAAAAGAGCTCTCCGAGGGCGAATTATTGATGATAGTAGAGACAAAGGACTCAAAGTGGCAGTCTGCCATATACCCTAAAGGACTCACACCACATTAGAAAGTAGTTTCCTATATTAGAAGACGGACATGCAGGAAACTTAAGGATCGCTTTTCTAGCGTGGTAGACTAACTGGCGCGTGTTCAGGTAGGGAGATAATATCACGCCAATGCACGTCAGTAGCTGAAACATAGCTTTGATCGAAAGCAGAAAAGGTTTCTATACTTGCTACAATACGTGAGGCGAAACTTGTCATGTTGCTTCAAGCGCTTGAAATGCGAAGTTCCTTCTCGATAAAAGCAGGGAAGGCCACTCTATAGCATACAT
>JAJIZL010023679.1:33448-54097 GCA_023969395.1 Amblyomma maculatum
TATATATATATATATATATATATATATTATTCGCATTACTACAGAGAACAAACACGCCACTGTTGTAGGCGATGCTTTGTTAAGGTTGTGTTTGCCCTGACCGTGAGAATCGTCACCTCGAGCTAGGTAAAAGGTTTCTCAGACATCTCGTTACAACCTTCGAGGCTCCACGAAGAGTGACCATTTTCTAGGTAGCTACATATAACTGCCGGCAGTCAAGGAACTACAACAGTCTGCTCAACATAATACGCATTTGGAACACCTAGTGCACACCTAGATCATCGTATGCAGGTCCAGGGCTTACACGCCTTTTATTGCGCTCTGTCATCACGAAATGACAAGAAGGACAAGGGTGATACCCTCAAGCAGGTGCAGTGCGGAATCAAATATAAAAGTAAACAGTGCTAAAGATAACAACGCCCAAAGTACAATCATAATTCTAGGAATAAATTTCATCACATGTGCTTCGTGTCTCCAGCACTCTGCAATAATAGTGCTCAGTCAACTTGCCGTCGACGTCGCTCATTGTTTGCAGCTGCTCTGGTGTCAGCAGTGTCAACCACAATACACCAGGCACGTTGAGCCGTAACTGTGCGTTAGATGTGTGTGAAAAACAAAGCAGAAAATAGGCAACTGAGCAAGCAGAGCGTGATCCAATATGCGCGAGTCATTCGACACATGCACCGACAGCAAGCAAATATAAGGACGTATACAGGCTACTAAATCAGACGAACAAGGAGTGAATGCTCCCCTCGTGCATGTTCACGTTGCTAAGCGCTATTAAAAATTGCCTTGCACGGCGATAAGCTCGTATAGGTTTTCATTTATAAAACAGTACAGAGCTGTCATCAACCCAGTATCAGTGCGCATAGACTTCCACTCCTCTTTGATGTATCCTCTTGCTAGCATGCGAAATAAACGCGATCGTGCGGTAGTTGGAAAAATCTTTGGCTCTGCCTTTCTTTGGAATGGGGATGTAAACTAACCTCCTCCAATCCTGTGGCCACTGCAGGGTTGTCTAAATCTTCTGACATAATGTATGCAGAATGTTACGGCGTCATGGTCGAGGTTTTGAAGCAACTCAGCTGGAATTCCATCAATTCCGCTAGCTTTGTTCTTAGCAAGGCTGGCTAAGGCCCATTCAACTTCACTCTTCAGGATGCCCGGCTCGAGATCAGTAATCACAACCTTCTTATGTTGGGTTTGCACACTCGGGTCCTTCTTGTACAGTTCTTCTGTGTATTCCTGCCACCTCTTCTTCATCTCTGAGTCTTCAGTGAGGTCCTTGCCTCGTTTGTCCTTTATCACGCCCAGCTTAGCACAGAAGCTTCCTTTGATATCTTTGTCTTATACAGAGCTCTTGTGTTCCTTAATTGGCTGTTGTCCTCAACTGCTTGGCACTGTATGTTCAGGAAGGCATTCTTATCTCTCCTTGCTATTTTCTGAAAATCCGCATTGAGAACCTTGTATCTTTCTCTTTCCCGCATAACTTTTGCCATCCTCCTTTCCTCAGCTATTTGCAAAGCCTCTTCAGATAAGCAGTTTGCTTCCTTGCATTTCTTTTGCTTTGGAACTACCTTAGTAGCAACTTCTTGTATTATATCATGAACATCAGTCCATACCTCTTCGGGCTCTCTGTCTTCTAGATCTAATTCTTGAAATCGATTCCTCACTTCCACAGCATATTCTAATGGAATTTGATCCAAATCATAACAGAAAGGCTTTAATAATTTTCTGCGTTTTCCTCAATCGAAGCTTAATTTTGGCTACAAGAAGCTGATGATCCGTACCCTAATCGGCCCCAGGCCTTGTTTTTACTGCTTCTTCATCTCTGCCGGCAAAGAATATAATCGATCTGATTCCTGTACAGACCGTCCGGTGAAGTCCATGTGTACAGGCGCCTCTTGTGCTGTTGAAAATGAATATTCGCTATGGTCAGGTTGTTTTCTTGCCAAACTCTACTAGCCTCTGCCCAGCTTCTTTTGGCTCGACAAGACCGAACTTGCCTATAATTCCGGATATTTCTTCACTCCCGACCTTAGCATTCCAGTCTCCTATGAGCAAAACGACGTCTGATGATGGGGTGCGGTCTAAAAGGCATTGTAGGTCCGCATAAAATCTCTCAACGTCAGGTTCTTCAGCAGTAGTGGTTGGTACATAGACTTGAATAACTGTTATGTTGAAAGGGTGACCTTGGATCCGAAGTGAAATCATGCGGTCGTGTTTGGGGTTGCACCCTACCACTGCTTTGTCCATTCTTCGGTTTACTATGAGAGCGACCCCATTCCTTCTCTTGGATTCGTGCCCACAATAAAAGACATAATGGTCGCCGGAGTTAAATTCTTCCATTCCGGTCCACTTGAGCTCGCTGATACCCAAGATATCAATGTTCAATCTGTCCATTTCTCGCTTGACGACATCCAGTTTACCTTGCGTCATAGATCTTACATTCCATGTTGCTATGTGATATATGGAAGATTACAGACAGATAAATGGACGGAGGCCCACATGCGTCACGTTGGAGAGGCAACAAAGATTCTTGAATGGAACGATGCCCCGGAGATAGCAGACAGCAAACTGCTGCATATGTGGGAGGCAAAACATGGCATGAAGCGCGGACTAAAGAAGCAAAAGTGGAACCGTAATCTTAGAAGGAGAATAGCTAGACATAAGAAAGAAATTGAAAAATTATGCGGTAAAATTATGTGAACAGAATTGGTGCAGCAGATGCGATGAAATCGAAGGGGGCATGATCCTTTCCAGAGCGTGGGGTTTGCTGAGACACCTATTAGATTCGGCCAACTTAAAATAACAATCAGGTATTAGGTTATCAAATGCAGGCACGTATTTAAGGGTGCAGGCGAGGAATTTATGGATGCACTAATCAGCATGTACATTGGCGATACTCATAGTGCCCTCTTCCCAGGTTATGAAGGAGCTCCCAACGAGGAGATGGACGCACCCATCACAGGGGCGGAGGTCAGGGCAGAAATATTGGGGCTAAAAACGAAATCGGGCCCGGGCCCTGACAGGATGACTAATAAAATTTAAAGACACCTGGATGATGACTCCATTAGCGCTCTTACTGAGTATATGCAAGAAATTTGGACTAAAGGCTACCTGCCTCGGCAGTGGAAGTCTGCAAAAGTAATTCTTATCCCAAAGCCGGGCAAACCCCTCAAACTAGAAAATCTAAGGCCTATTTCTGTAACCTCATGCATGGGGATATTGATGGACCATGTAGTCCAGCCACTACTGACGCGCTTTATGGAGAAAAACGACCTATAGCCGCACGAGATCGTGGGCTTCCAACCGGGTTTGAGCACGCAGGAAGTGATGCTCCCACTCAAATGCGATTTATTCGACTCGCGTTTTACAGACGCCAAAGTGATTCCTTGCCTGGACTTGACCAAGGCTTTGATAAAGTTGAACACGAAGCGATTCTCCACGGTCTCCAAGAAATCGGAGTAGGTGCACAGATAAACGAGAACATCAAGGACGTTTTGTCAAGCAGAACTGCTTGCATAAAGTTTCAAGACATTCAGTCCCCCACAGTGATCAGGGTTCAGTTAGGGATCAGGGGCACGCCATAGGGCTCGGTTCTCTCCAGAAGTTGTGAGGAGCATAAAGGAGCTAAATTTCAGTATTTATGCGGATGACATCAATCTCTGGATTAAGCAGGGTAGTGATGTGAGCATTGAGGCGCGTCTGGAGGCTGCGGCGGACAATGTCGTAGACTATGCGTCAAGTAGAGGTCTATCATGCTCGCCGCAAAAATCGTAATTATTCCTCTATAACCCAAAGTCATTCCGATGCAAGAGCAGCAGGGAATTTGACATTAAAGTGGAATGGAAACCAGTTTCAAAGGTAGATCAAATCAGAATCTCAGGACTATTCATACAGGAGAATAGATATAACGATGGAACAATAAAAAAATCTAGAGGCATTCGCAACGAAGCCATTGGAATATTTAGAAGGATCGCGTTGAAAGGACGAGGCCTGAAGGAAAGAAGCTTGCCTAAACTAACCTATGGCTTACGTAATAAGTCGCGTGAGCTATGCCACGCTGTCTTAAATATCAGGTCGGAGGAGAAGAGATTGGACTCTCTCATTTGACAGTGCATAAAAAGGGCCCTGGGCTTACTAATTACCCCATCCAAAGAGAAGCTCCTTTCTATGGGAGTGCACAATAGCTGGGACGAAATAGCGGAGGCTCCAAGTCGAATGACAACAGGCAGAACTATACTTGAAATAGTAGCACTGCAGACAGACAGGGGACTACGAGAAAAATCAAGTATCCCACAGGACTGCCGAAAAATATAATCACTCCCCTCTCCCTCGTAATAAAAACTGATTTATATATAGGAAGGGAAAGGCGCGGTAACTGTCTCACTTGTTTTACGTGGACATCGCAACCGCGCCGTAAGGAAAGGGAGGAAGGTGGGAGTGAAAGTGAAAAGAGAGAAAGGGGAGCCGTAGCGGAAGGCTACGGAGTAATTTCGACCACCTGGGGATCTTTAACGTGCGCTGACATCGCACAACACACGGACGCCTCCTCATTTCGCCTCCATCGAAACGTAGCCGCCGAGGTCGGGTTCGAACCCGTGTACTCCCCCTCCTCCTTCGTAACATGCATCCCATATTAAACACAGAGAGGAGAGAGAAGAGAGCAGATGCACTATTCATACGCTTCGCTTCGATGGACAGCATTCAGGCTGCGTACGTGGATGCGGCGAGTGGCAAAACGGGGGCAGCGATCTCCTCGGTAGTCGACGGCTGACGTGCTCCGGTATCAGTCACCACCATTAGAAGTCGCAACGCCGAAACGGCCGAAAAGGTTGCAATAGCGCTTGCTTGCGTCGGAACGCGAGCCAATTTCATAATCAGCGATAGCAAGACGGCTATTTAGAATTTTTGAACGGGTAGGGTCTCTCCGGAGGCGACAAGGTGGTGGTACAAACTTTATTCAGTGAAGGCCAAAAAATTAAAAAAAAAGTAAAATTATGTTGCCGCCGTTCCGTGGGTGGCCTTCCGACTGCTGGTCGTGGCCTCCAGGTCACGCCTGGCGATGACTTTCGCTGCCCAGGTCGTAAGCCGCTGTTGAATATGTGGCTCCGAGCTGGCCAAAGCAGCCTCCCACAGCTGCGGGCTGTTTATTTGCCAGGAGACGGGGGGAACGTGCGCCGGACAAGAGTAAAGAATGTGAGCATAGTCTGCTCGCGGAGAGCTGCAAAGCGTGCATTGGGGCGAGAAGGCACCTGGGTGAATAAGGGTAAGCATGCAGGGGAGCGGAATGTGTGGGCCTGTAAATGGCGCCACGTATTCTGTTCAATTTTAGATATGGACTTGTGAGGGGGAGGGAGGCATATTCGGGAGTTGCGGTAGTGGGGGGTGATGTCATGGAAGGTGAGGAGGGAGTCACGCGTGTCCATCCCGGGGTGGAGGGGGTCAGCTCGGTTGGTCATTTCGCGAGCGATAGAATTTCCCGCCTCATTTTCAGGATGCCCCGCGTGAGCCGGAACCTAAAAGAGTTGGATAGATCGGGAAGGGGGAGGAGTGTTTAGGGATATTGAGCGCAGAGGAAGAGATTCAACCATTTGCAAAGTAGCGGACTGCGGTCTTAGAGTCGCTAAATATGAAAAGGGCTGGTTGCTGGCAATGGCGAGGGCGATGGCTGCTTCCTCTGCGGCAGTGGAAGTGAGAGCATGGATAGCGGTGACGGCGAGGGGGGCTCGTGTACTAGAGACAGTGGCCAGGGCATAGGCGGGATGCGAGAGGTAGGGCGCCGCATCAACATACACGGTGTCAGACCGTGTACCGTACTGGCACCAGAGGGTGGAGGCGCGGGCAGATCGGCGAGCGGAATGATGCTCAGGGTGCATGTTCTTGGGAAGGGGCTTGACAGTGAGCATGGAGAAGAGAGAGCTGGGCAAGGGATGGGTGACACAGATAGGGGAGACAGGGTTCGAGCGAAGGAAAGTAAGAAGGGCTCTGCCAGGGGTGGTGCGAGATAACGATCGAGTTGTGCCACGCGATGGGCCTCCACAGGTTCTAAAAGAGTACTGTGGACGCCCATCGCCAGTAGACGAGAAGTGGGGGTGTAAGTGGGAAGCCCGAGAGCCGACTTATAGGTTTGGCGGATGAGATAGTTGATCTTGTCCTCCTCGGTACGAGACATAATGAGGTAGGGGAGGGAGTAGACAAGGCGGCTTAGCACAAAGGCCTGGACAAGACGACGGAGGTGGTGCTCGCGCATGCCGTAGTCTCGGTTAGCGACCGTCGGATCAGCCGTACTGTCTGCTGGACAGTGGTAGTAAGGCGGGTAAGAACAGTAGTGTGTTTGCCATTGAATTGGAGAAAGAGACCGTGAATACGGATGCAAGAGACAGAAGGGATGGAATGTTCATCGATAGTGACGTTTAGGTTAGGATATTAGGTTTAAACTATGCCTCGAGCCAGGAGGAGCAGGAGCTCCGACTTGGACGGGAAACAAGTTAGCCCGACCGTGCGAGCATATTCGGCGACCGTTTTAGCGCCCGCCTGGAGAGCGGCTTCCATCTCACCAAGATTGCCGGTAGTCACACAGAGGGTGACATTGTTACTGAGCGGTATTCGCTGGTCGTGCTGACGAAAAAAAAGTGCGACAGACTCTCAGAAGAAGAAGACGCAGACGAGTGCTGTGCTGTGATCATCCTCAGTGGTGTGGACAACTGCTATACCGGGAATATTAAGTTAAAGTTAAATTGGTTCACAGGAAGGGAAAGGCGCAGTAACTGTCACACTTGCTCTGTGGACACCCGAACCGCGCCGTAAGGGAAGGGAGGAAGGTGGGAATGAAAGTGGAAAGAGAGAAAGAGGAGCCGTAGTGGAGGGCTACGGAGTAATTTCGACCACCTGGGGATCTTTAACGTGCGCTGACATCGCACAGCACACGACGCCTCTCCGTTTCGCCTCCATCGAAACGCAGCCGCCGCGGTCGGGTTCGAACCCGGGAACTCCGGCACAGTAGTCGGGCGTCTTACCACTGCACCACCCCGGCGGGGCACCGGGAATATTTCCCGTAACATTTCTTGGTGGAGGTGCTGGATACCATGGCTACAATATCACTCATTCAGGCTGTTTTTCGCCGAGAGGTTGCCAATGTGGGTCGTCCTTCTACCTGCCGCACCGACACCGTGGATTCAGGACCTGCCCCTCCGGTAATTGCAGCTGCCTCACCCACCACCGGTTTCTTGCCCCGATATCGGTACCGCAATCCGAATGAGTGGCGTACCCATGACAATCGTCCCATCTGCTTTACTTGTTCCCGCATTCACCACATTTCCCGTCACTGCCATAGCCGTTGGTACATGCCATCTCGTCAATTCACCTACGTCGACCGCCGCGGAGACTATGCCCCTCGCTATACCTCACCTCGCCCCGACCAGACCACTGTTGACCCCGGTGTCACTGCTCGTGCTGCCCATCGTTCACCATCCCCGCAGACCCGACGCTCGCGTTCTCTCTTCCTCGCCGTTGTTTGTCCCCGTCATATTCCAGCCACATACCGGAAAACCAGCCAATGCAGCTCCCGGAGGTGACGCTGCATTTGTGACCCGGACTGGAAAACCTCTGCTGACTCCTGCCCTACAAAATAATCCCATCGACGTCCTTGTGGATGGTGTTCCCGTTTCTGCTCTCATTGATACCGGCGCCCAACTGTCCGTTCTCAGCTCCTCATTTTGCCGTCGCCTCAAAAAAGTCCTTACTTCAGCCGTCTCGCCCACAGTTCGCGTCGTCAATGGAAGCCCTGCTGCCGTGGTTGTCATGTGCACAGCGCGAGTCACCATTGGTGGTCGTCATGCTCAAGTGTTGTTCACCGTCCTCCAAGAATGCCCCCACGACGTTATCCTTGGCATTGACTTTTTAACAGCCCACTCTGCCCTCATTGACTGCTATACTGGCCTACTTCGCTTGGACCTTCCGCCCTGCTCTGAAGACCCCTCCTGCTCACCCCGCCTTCGATCAGCACAGTTCTGTCGCCTTCCTCCTGAAACTGCCGTCTACACCCCTATGTCACCATTTCCACCCGTCCCAGACGGCGACTATCTCGCGTGTCCCATTACTGATGTATTCTTGCAGCGGCACGTCACCCTTCCTCATCTGATTGTGCATATCTCCCAGAACCGTACCACCCTCCCGGTCCTTAACGTCAGCTTATCAACGCAAGTTCTGCTCGAGGGAATTTCACTAGCAGAGCTGTCGCCGATGACCGATTGTGCCATTTCAGCTCTGTCTACCGATAATCCAAATGCTGTCCCTGCAACACCTCCCTCGTCCTCTACATCGCGCGCTGATCCTGTTAAAGGTATGATTGCAGCTGATCTCCAGCCTGAATTCGCCGCAGAGTGAAAACAGATTTTTCTCACCTACAGTGACCTTTTTGACTTCGGTACCCGCCCATTGGGTCAAACCACAGTTGTCAGTCACCGCATTGACACCAATGACGCCAGTCCTATTCACAGGCGGCCCTATCGTGTTTCGCTTGCCGAGCGACGCGTCATCCAAACAAAGGTCCACAAAATGTTGGCGAACGACATAATTGAGCCTTCCAGTAGCCCCTGGGCATCGCCTGTTGTGTTGGTCAAAAAGAAAGGTAACAGATGGAGATTCTGTGTTGACTATCGTCATTTAAATAATCGAACCAGAAAAGATATGTATCCTTTTCCGCGTACAGACGACGCGCTTGATACTTTGCACAGAGCCAGCTACTTTCCGTCCATCGACCTTCTTTCCGGCTACTGGCAGATCTCTGTCGACGAGACAGACCGTGAAAAAACAGCGTTCATCACCCCTGACGGCCTTTATCAATTCAAAGTCATGCCTTTTGCCCTTTGCAATGCCCCAGCAACCTTCGAACGTATGATAGACTCTTTGCTCCGAGGCTTCAAGTGGACCACTTGTTCGTGTTATCTTGACGATTTAATAGTTTTCTCACCAACATTTGAAAGCCATCTGCGTCGCCTTTCTACAATCCTAGCGCTTTTTCGCCGCGCGGGACAGCAACTACACTCCAAAAAGTGCAGCTTTTGTCACCGACAAATCAAAGTCCTTGGTCACTGGGTAATGCTGCCGGCGTTCAGCCTGACCCCGACAAGATTCGTGCCATCAGAGATTTTCCCACTCCACGTTCATCCAGCGATGTTCGAAGCTTTATTGGTCTATGTTCTTATTTCCGACGATTCGTCCCGAATTTTGCAGCGCTAGTTCGTCCTCTCACCAATCTCCTAAAGAAAGACGTTTCATTCTCCTGGGGGCCTGAACAATTTGCATCTTTCTCGGAACTTATTGCTGCTTTCACAACTCCACCCGTCTTGGCCCATTTCAACCCATCTGCCCATACTGAACTCTGCACTGACGCAAGTGGCCATGGCATTGGAGCTATGCTTGCCCAGCGACAACACGGCCACACAAGGGTGATTGCGTATGCCAGCCGCCTCTTATATACGTCCGAACAAAATTACTGTATCATAGAGCGAGAGTGCCTTGCGCTTGTATGGGCTATTACAAAATTCCGCCCTTAATTGTTTGGCCGGCATTTTACTGTTATAGCAGACCATCATGCCTTGTGTTGGCGTTCCCCCCTCAAAGATCCTACAGGCCGTTTGAGGCGCTGGGCGCTTCGATTACAAGAGTATACATTTTCCGTCGTATACAAGTCCGGCCGGCTTCACCAAGATTCAGACTGCTTGTCCCGTCATCCCGTTGACTCCTCTAGTCCTACCGACTCTGACGATGACGCGTGTATCTTGTATGTGTCGGCCTTTTCTAACATTGCCGACGAACAACACTTAGATCTTTTCTCCATCCCATTATCTTCCGTCTGACCGGCGACCAACCTGATTCATCTCTTGCCTTATATGTACTCCACGAGAATACCCTACACTGACGCAATATGCGACCAGACGGCGCAGAGCTTTTGCTGGTCGTTTCTCAACATCTGCGCTCCACCATCCTTGACCAGTTTCATGATGCTCCCACGGCTGGCCACCTAGGTGTCTCTCGCACATACGACAGCCTGCGCCGACGCTTCTACTGGCCGGGGCTCTACCGCACCGTCCAGCAATACATTGCCGCATGTGAATTGTGTCAGCATCGAAAGAAGCCCACAATTTTGCCCTCAGGCCATTTGCAGCCGATCCCCATACCCACTGACCCGTTTTCCCGTGTAGGTGTTGACCTTCTTGGGCTTTCCAGTTTCCGCCTTAAGGAACGAATGGATTGTCGTCGCTACCGATTTTTGCTACGCGGTATGCTATTACAAGAGCCATCCCGACCAGCTGCGCCACAGATGTTGTTGACTTCCTACTAGAAAATGCGATTCTACATCATGGTGCCCCTCGTGAACTACTAACTGACCGTGGCCGCTGCTTTCTGTCGCAAGTGGTGGACGAAATACTCCGTTCGTGCTCCGTACGTCACAAATTCACCACAGCCTATCACCCCCAGACCAACGGCCTCACGGAACGCCTAAACTGTACCCTCACAGACATGCTGTCCATGTATGTGTCTGACGACCACCGGGATTGGGACGTTCATCTACGCTTTGTGACATTCGCATACAATTCATCTGTCCATTCTACCGCTGGATACTCCCCATGTTTTCTGTTATTTGGCCGACACCCGTTACTGTCCTTCGACACCTCACTACCCGCGGCAGATGCCACCAGTACTTACGCCAGTGATGCCGTAGCCCGCGCTCATGATGCCCACCGGATAGCTCATGCCAGGCTCTCTGCATTCCAAGACTCAAAAGTTCCGGTACGACAGTCGCCACCGTGATGTCCACTACCCTCCTGGGTCACTCGTCTTGCTGTGGCTCCCGTGCCGTCGCGTGGGCTTGTGTGAAAAACGTTTGCCCCGTTACACAGGCCCTTACCGAGTTTTGCGCCCAGTGACTGACGTCACTTACGAAGTTGAATCTGTGCCTCCCAAATCTTTGTCCAAAGCGCCATCCTCTGAAATAGTGCATGTGTCCCGCCTGAAGCCCTATTATGCACGTTGTGTTTCACAAACGTAGAACGCACCGGGACTGTGCTTTTCCCGAGGGGGGTAGTGTTACTGAGCGGTATTCGCTAGCCGTGCTGACAAAAAAGTGCGACAGACTCCCAGAAGAAGAAGACGCAGACGATTGCTGTGCTGTGATCATCCTCAGTTGTGTGCACAACTGCCGTACTGTGAATATTTCCCGTAACAATATCTCAGCATAGAATACATGGGAGAGGTTAGGAACGCTAGCTAGATCACGTTCCATAGGGAAAAGGATGATGTTGAAGAGAAGGGGAGAGAGAACAGAACCCTCGGGGTACCTCGATTTCCAAGAGGGAAAGCGGGAGAGGAGAGGGTGCCGAATGAGATCTCAGCCGTGCAATGGGAAAGAAAAGCCTTGATGTAATTATGGATTCGGGAACCCACGTTAAGGGTAGAAAGGGCGTCTATGATGGCGGTATGAAAGACACTATCAAATGCTTTCGCCAAGTCCAGTGCCACGATCGCGCGAGAGCGCTGGACCTCTTCGGAGAGCTGGACCATGACATCCTGTGTAAAGAGGCATGGGCTAAAGCCGAACATTAATCGGGGAAAAGATGGTTGTCCTCGAGGAAGCTCTGTAAGCGGTCTAGAACGGCGTGCTCAAAGAGCTTACCGAGACAAGAGGTGAGGGATATAGGACAGAGATTTTGAGTGTCTATGGGTACGCCGGGCTTGGGGATGAAGGTCACCTTAGCGTGGGTCCACTCAGAAGGCAGAGCGCCTTCGTGCCAATTTTTGTTAAAGAGGTCCTAATGGCCTCCAGGGTTGATGTGCCCAGGTTACGGAGGGCCTTGTTAGAAATTTGGTCTCCTCCTGGTGCGGAAGTGGTGCGGAGCTTATAAAGCGCCGCACGACCCTCCCCCAAAGTGATATCTGCATCAAGCGCAGAATTAATGGTGCCGATGTAAGAAGGAAAGGGTGACGGAGGGGAAGTACAGAGATAGTGATCTCGGAGCGCAAGAAGGAAATCGGAATCGGATAGCGGTGAGGCTTGTAGGAGGCGCGACACATCTCTGCGTTGCGTGGCCTTGGTATGCGACAGGTCAAGGAGGACACGTAGGAGCACCCACGTATCCCTCAGCCCGAGGTTACCGGTCATGCGGTCGCATGTCTGGCCCCACTGCTGCCTGGTGAGGTATGTGCAGTGCCCCTCAATTTCCATAACCAGGCGGGCAAGGCGGAGGCGTAGTGAGCGATTGTGTTTTTGTGAAATCCAGCGGCGGTGCAGGGAATGATGCGCCTCCCATAGGTGAAGGAGGCGGCTGTCCGCTGTGGAAGAGTGAGGAGGGGTAGGGACGGTAGAGGTGGCGGGTGAAACATCTTTGAGCAAGGTGACAGTCCATTGAGAAAGGTCTGAGATGTAGGTGGGGGCATGCTGCCGTGAGTGGCGGAACCGATCCCAGTCGACTACCTGGCTCAGACGCCGGCGGGAGGACAGGCTAGGAAGAGAGAAAGAGATGGACAGGATATAGTGGTCGCTGCCGAGAAAGACCCAGGCGTTCGTCCACGCTGCGTCCACGATGTTTTTGCAGATGGAAAGGTCCGGATTAGTGTTGCATTGGACGCTGGAGCCGATGCGGGTTGGGTCAGAAAAATCGTTAAGGACGAATAACGGTTCGTTCTGGATGAATGTCCACAGTGCGAGACCTTTCCTACTGTTCCCGGTATAACCCCAGCTGACGTGATGTGCATTGAAATCCCCAAGAATGAAGAGCGCGTTGCGATCTGCGCTAGATAGGCCTTTGCGTAAGGAGGAGGAGAGGAGCTGAAGGTGTGCGAGGAGGCCTGCAGACATTAAGAACAAAGAGACTGGCATCTTGTCGCCGCCGGGAGAGGAGTTCTAGGAAAAGGTGCGTGCACTCTGAAACATCGAGAGGATGCTCTATCGCCGTGTGGTTGCGGTGAACCAGAGTGGCAATGTTCAGGGCGGTGCGAAAGGAGGATGGAAAACACTGAAGTCGCGCCGCTTAACTGGGGAGAAAGTTTTTTGGAGGGCGATTAAAGCGGGGAGCTCGGAGGGAGAGACATTCTGGAGGTGGAGCTGCAGCGCGTTCCGCTTTCCGCGGAAGCCACGGCAGTTCCACAGCCAGAAATTCAGGCGTGAGGGGTGTCTGGCCATCACGAGGCCTGTGTGCCCTTGCTTATGCAGGCGGATTGGGAGATGAGGAGGAGGGGAGGAGATATGACATCATTAGGGTCGTCTGGGCAAGTTCGGTTTTGTGGGCCCTCTGGCGGGCCTTAATTCTGGCTACGCGTTCGTTAATTTTTTCCATCCATTTCTGCGTGTCGGTACGCAGGGTAGAAATTGCGGCCATGAGGCGTTGCTCATGGGCATCAAGAAACGAGGCTGTGTGGCGGATGACGGCCTCCATCTCCGGGGGGATGTGGGCTGGTTGGTGGATCGCCTCTTTCGTGGAGGGGTGCGGGAAGGGGAGGTGGCGCGGGAGGAACCATTGGAGGAGATGGACATGGGGGCGGGTTAGGGGTGGCTGGGGCTTTTGAGTGACAGGTGGTGGGGGCATTGCGGAGAAGGACTGGGGAGTTGCGGGTGCTATTACAACGCCTACAGCTGTTGTTTTAGCAGGGTAAGTTCCCTGTTTTGGGCAAAAACGTTAGCTTTGAGCTCTTCGTTTTCGGGGTCGGGGGTGAGAGGCTGCAAAGGCCGGCTCACCTGGGAAGAAGTCGATGAGGTGTCGTGACTCGGCAGTGGCGGAAAAGAGACTGAGCGGCGGCGGTGGCTGCGTCCTTGGCGGGTCCGGGATTTGGATGGCTGGCGGGGTCTAGATGAGCGGAAGACTTCGGTGGAGGGTTTTGATTGCGGTGGGGTGAATGACGTTGACTTAAGGCTGTAGTTGGTTGGAGAGGGACCGGTCCACGCGTAGCGAAGTCCACACGGTCAGGATCCCGTGACATGTGTGCCTTGGCACAAGATGCATTTAGGTGTGCAGTCGGGGGGCTCCCGAATCTCGTGCACGGCTCCGCGGCGAGTGCAGCGTCCGGATCTGGGCTGGGTGCAAACATTGGAGTGGTGACCGTAGCTCCAACAATTGGTGCAGGCTTCGGCCTTGCGGTGAAAAGGGTGGCAGATAAAAAGGCCGCAGTTGAATATCACGATGCGGGGTAGTTCTTTTGTGCCGACAAATGTGATCAGGATGGACCGCGTACGTCCCATCTGTCTTGCATCGGCAATGGCATAGGTGTTGCTGGGGTTCATAGCTTGAAGGTCTGCTATGATCTCCTCTTGGCTCTGTTTGTCCACGGCGTTGTAAATTACGCCGCGGAGAGCATTATCAGGAGCGTCAACATAAGCGCGCAGGGGGTACGAATTTGCTGCGAGACGCAGCTAAGTGGTTCGGACATATAATCGAGTGCGTTGGTCTGAGGGTGAACTAACAGTGAATGAGTTGTTGTATGGGTTGATACGTACGCGATCCTTGGCACGGGCGGTGGCGTAGTCAACTTTGGCGATGGCACAAAGTGAGGTCAGGAGGGCCCCATTGGTAGTGGTGCGGAGGTCGAGGCCGCCGCCGGGGCGGAACACGATCTTGTAGTCTTCTTGTGGAAGTCGGGGTAGAGGGACATGGTGAGGTAATCTGGGAGTATTCAGTGCTATTGGGGGTGCTATGGCGGACTTGAGGGGGTCGCTTGAGGAGTAGCTTCTCCTCTAGGGTAGGCCAAACGCTGGGCCTTAGCAATTCGGGTCCAGCGAGGGTCGTCGTCAAATTCTTCTGGAGTGATGGGCGTACCGTCGACTTGGTTCTCCATGTCGACGTCCTCGAGGCTAGAGCAGCTGCGGCGATGGCTCAGCGGCCGCAGGGGTGGCGTGAGACGCAGCTCTGCGCTGCGGACAAAGCGGTGCCACGCCGAGCGTTAGGCTTAGTTCGCCTGCGACGTGGCGGGTCAAAGACGAGGTCCTAGTCAACCGGCGGTCGGTCGGATGAAGGCAAATAAGATGGCAGGTGAATTCTTACACCTTCACGGGCTTGCTCACAAAAATGGGTGAGTATCCGAGGCGAAATATGAAATCCAGGCGCTGAAAAATACGGATCCCATGCGAGGTACGTTCGCACGCGTTCCGAGCTGTCCCGTCTCCTGGAGGCGACAATTCCCACGAAACACAAAAAGAGCTAATTGACATCTAGAATATGTCTAGGCCAAGAAATTGGCACTTCTAAAAGAAGACTCATTTAAGATGTTCTGTAGACCCAAGAGCTACAAGCCTTCCTGTAGCTCCGATTTAGCTCTGCTAACGCTACGCCAGTAGAAGTCTTCAAAACTTCTCGCCTAGAAAATTGTTATGCTTGTTCTAGACATTACTTCTAGCTGTAGCTCTGCTATAGCTGTGCTAGTAGACATCTTTAAACCCTCTTGGCTAGAAAGTTTCTATTCTTGTTTTAGATGGGTAACGATTTGCAGTTTGTGCTCATTGTCCTCAATTCTGCATGTGAGGTCACAGTGCTCTGCTTTGAGAGCATTTTTTTCTAAATTTAATAAAATTACACAGTTAACTGGGGAGAAGGCGAATTGATGAAGGCTTGCACTTTGTATAACACAATAAGACACAGCTAGAGATGGCGAAAAATCAGTTGGGCTGAAGAGAATTAAAATTTTAATTTTTTTAAATAGAATTTTCAATTTTACTCCTTTAACACCCCACCGATTATGTGCCATCTCTAGCTGTTTCTTATCGTGCTGTAGAAAATGCAAGCCTTCAACAATTCACCCTCACAGCAGTTAAATGTAATTTAAAATTTAGAAAAAAGTGCTCTCAAAGCAGACTATTGTGTGATCTCACATACAAAATTGAGGACAATGAGCACAAACTGCAAATCGCTACACTCAATAGTGAATGCACATGCTGAATGTATAAAGAACACATGCTTCTCCAGTCCGAATTTTTATTGCACTCCATCTACAAAAGTAAAAGCAATCAGCAAATAAACTTGTTGACATTATGGATTTGAGAAGCCTTTTTTGAAGGTTCTTCTGCAAAAATAAATTTCAAACAACCTGCACTGGCAAAAAAACAGTTAAGTTACAGGCATGCATGCAAACGCACTGGTGTAAACTCACTGGAACCATCCGCCTAGAAAGTTCTGCATAAAAATATTTTTTTTACAACTTGCATAGATATATAAAATTAATGCACACTCAAGGCATTGGCTGATGAGCTAAATTCAATGGCTTATCGTAAGCTCCAGGTTCTGCCTTTTCCAGGGGTCTTTAAGACAGACAAGATTCCACCAACCTGCAAAGACACAAAAAAAATCTCAAAATAATCAAACGAGCCAAAGGCAGTGGCAGTTGAGCTACGTGCCTGAGATTTGTGGGGTTTTTAAAGAAAAATATGCACGGAGAAAGGAAACACCAAAATACTGTGATACCACTAGCATCTATTCAAAATGCCCGGACCTACCATGAACGCCATTGAAATCATTCACCTAGTAGCCCCCCCCCCCCCCCATGCATAAAAAAAAAATCCCTCATAGCTCGCACCACAAAACGAGGTCGAGGCAGTGGCCTAATGCTTCGGGCATTGACCTACCGTGAACTGAAAGAACAGTCTTTTCTAGTGTGTTTTAAGAGAAGAAAGTTTTATTCACCCTGTACATACAGAGAAAACCTTAAAGTGAGCTGAGGTTACTGATTTGAAAACGGTACAGTGCAAAAATAACAAAAACGAATAGGACACCATATGCGCACAACTACCAACTATTTGTTGGAAGAAAACACGAATATTCTACATCTGATTCCAGTGAAGTGCCGGAATTTTTTCAAACAGATTCATATAGTTCCACATCTTCAACACGACCATTAGCAACAAAATAACTCAGACATATTACTTCAGTTCTAGATTTGCTACCGCACATACTTAGCACGCATCAGTGAAGTTAACAAAGCCAATACAATACAGCTAAGTTGCTTGTTGGGCGAGTTGGTTGGACAGTACGTTAAAACAGTGCTAGAAACAGGGAGAGATAGAAAGACAAACACGCATTGCTATCTACCCGTGTTTCTAGCGCGCTAGTCAGACGCATCTGCGGTTCAACTTCGGCGCGCTGCATTCAGCATAGAAGAGAAGTGGAAAGTTACTTACTGTTGAGAAATATGAGCTCCATATCACAGCGCAGCAGTGGTTGTAAAATACAGCGCGGGAAAGCTGCAAAATCAGCGTAAATGTCCAAGCGCGGGAAACAAAGACAGCACACCGAACACACACCATCGAGAGCACGTTGAGCAACCGTTGAGCATGTCGAAAGACGAGAAAAGATGAGTTGAACGATCGGTGCGCGCGGATAGCAAGCAGTCGCTAGCGACTGCAGCGCCAAAATGCTAATAAAGCAATAACTGCCTACAAAACCCAACTATTAGAAAACAAATATGAGTTTAATTTTATTTTGTTTTTCAATTTAACCTTATGCTTTGCAAAGAAACAAGAAAAAAAACCTGAAATAATAAAGCAATGTTGACAAATTGTAAATTGCATCGGGATCGAGCAGAGCGCCACCACGCAGCAGGCTTCAGCGCGCGGAACCATGTTTGAGCGTACGATCGGCTCTCCTGCTGACTGTTCTCTTGCCCAAGCAACAAATTTCCGGCAGTGGGGTGGTTTTCTCGTGCTCCCAAGCAAGCCGGAGTAGAAGCATGTCATTCGCGTGCCTCCCGTCTTCTTTCAGGACCGGTATGCTACCCCAGTGCGGCCTTACGAGCGGCAATACGGTGGTTTTCTGGTGTTGGCCAGGCAAGCTGGAAGGAAGAGGCATTCGTAGCATAAAAAAGTTGTCATTCGCGTGCCTCCCCTTGTCTGTCAGGACCGGTGTGCAACTCAGTGCAGCCTTCCGAGCGGTAGGTTAGCTGGACCGTAAATGACGGGGCTTTGGTTCCCGCTAGAACGAACCGCAGTTTCAAAGTTCGAGGTTATTTTAAAGCGGTCTCTTACCTTCTGTTCCTGATTATCAAATAATCAAGTTGAGACATTGGAGTAATGCAAAGCTGTCTAACAATTTGTGCCGTAATTATTGCCTAATTCCGTGGCTGCAATAAACCATGCGTAGAAAATGTTCGCTGTGATTCGTGAACATTCTTTGAATAGGGATTCAACATTCTGAACAGAGGAAACATGGAGTATTTTTTGTGGACTTTTAGAAGTTAGTAAACCCTTTCTACAATAGCATTTGTGAAACGTTTCTGATTAAAGAGGTGTTTGGAAAAATATCTAACTGATGTCTCTAAAAAACATATCTGAGACGTCTTTGAAAAGGCGTCTTAGTATAGACGTGCTAACGAAGTTTTCCAGGAAACTTCTTTCCGTCGACGTCTGTGAGAGGTTTTATTCCAGAAAAAGATGTTTGTAGCCTTCCAGAGCTGTTTAAAAAAGTTTATTAGACGTTATGTGTTTCGTGGGAAGGATTCTGGCCAGTAGACAACTCAACAGGAAAATTCGCCTAATTTGGACCCCTGCACGCACATCCCTTCCCGGCAACGAAGCGGCCCACGAGTGACCCCGAGCTCTCTACTTCCGGGCAGCTGTGGAGCCGCCCGATTGCCGGAACATGGACGAGCGTCTGCAAAATTATACGAGGATTCTTCAAAATTACAGGATAAGCAGAAAACTAGTGCCACCACCGGATAAAAGTCTAAACAACAGAGAGGCAGTCGCATAGCGGCGCCTGTAAGCTGGGAACTGTAAATCCGGTCTGGGCATAGTATGTCCAGATGGAAGATAGAAATAACGATAAATGCAAGAACTGTGGGGAAAGGGGGACCCTCGCCCATATAATATGGGAACGTTCTAGCTCCCCAGAGGCTAAAACAAATATAAATTGTAGAGAAGCCTGGGAAGCCCTGCTGCGGAGCGAGGTCGCTGCTCCACAGCAACAAGCCATCCGCCTGACGGAAGAAGCCGCGAAGAGCCAAGACCTCTTTGCCTGCTTCTTATCGCGGAGGTCTCGGCTCCCGTCCCTTAGGCCTGCGTGCCGGGGGCGGGGATATAGGGCCTCCTTGTCTGGTTGAAAAATAAAGTTATCACATCACAAGTCGTCTTTGGCCATGTGTAATAGTCCGAACTCATGTCACGAGGATCTCGCATACGACCATGGCGTCAGGACGGGTCATTACGTCACCGGGCGATTCACGCATATACGATACGAAGCTAACCCCATCGGGCTTCCTATCCAGGCGTCCATGCGGCGTCTTTCATCTGACGCTTCCTCGAACGCAGCACCACTCAGCCTACAGGAGGCAGACGCAGTACAGCAGGCATCAGCGACGTTTCAAATTGTTTTCCAGGAAAAAAAAAGGCACAGTATCTGTCACAGTTTTCAGCGGGCACCTTAACCGTTCTGTAAGAAAAAGGAAGGTAGTGGCAAGAAAAAGAGAGGGAAAGAGACACTGTAGCGGAGGGCTTTGGACCAGAGCGCGATAGAGGCTTTTGCCCCATCGCAGTTAAGTAATCCAAAATGCCACCTAGAATTTTTATTTCGTTTCCTGAATAAGCACCAGCTCATAATCAGCGCTTGTTTGTGCACTAATTAAGGCCCAACCACAAGGCAGCGTTTCTCCGGCGCCGCGTCGGCGTCCCGTCTACCGGTGTCGACGCTCGGCGCCGTGTGGAGAGGGCAGTCAAACACATGAGAGCGTACGAATCGGCGCCGCATCGGCGTCGGTCGGATGGCATGCAGTGTGTCCAGACTAGCTTTGCTTGAACGTTCCAAATGACGTGTACCATGACATTTCACAATTTCAATCAAAATAAGTTGTGTCATACGATAAAAGACTTCGTCTGTTAAAGTAGCGACGTAAATAGTATATTGGATTGAGATGTACTCCCAAAAATGTTTCTTTGTCTACCTTCTGCCACAAGCCTGAGCAGGGCACTGAACTTGGGTGAGCAACATGAGTCACCTCACCTGCCTGTCCAAGCGCGGTCTTTGGCGAGCGAGCAACGTCTCTTTTTGTGTTTTAAAGAAATCCGATGGATAGGAAGCTGAACCTCCTCCTGTTGAAAAAGAAGCTACTGCTTCTTATTATACTAAAAAGAAAGCAACGGCAGTGCAGACGCTGGTGGGTGCGACCGGTGTTTCAGCACCGCAAGCGCGAAGGACTGTACCATACGGCGGTGAGTGTCTGATTTCATCACTTTTACTTCTTGTGTTCTTGGTGTTGTTGTTTTACACGTAAAACGGGGTAGAAATGCCGTGTTGTTCCGTATTGACGACTGGCTTTATAACTTAGCCAGTCGTGATGCAAAGTATACTTTGTAGCTTAGCTGTTTTGTGGACCCACAGGAGTGGCGTAGCTGACGTTCGGCGACCGATGCGATATCGAATCCACGCTTTGTTTGCTGCGTTTCCAAGGAGGCGAAATTAAAAACGCTCGGGAATGAGACAATTAGAGAACTTTTTGTTTCTCAGTTTGTAAATATTGTCACGTAGTGGTGACGAGGGCGACGACACAAATGAAGGGTCGATGATTGCACTAAAGAAACTCTTTATTTGGGCTGACTTGCGCCCGCAAAAGAACTAAGCAACTTGGCGGCGGCGATAGAAACAAACGTGCTCGTCGATCGTCGAACAAAGA
>JAJIZL010023679.1:54107-158684 GCA_023969395.1 Amblyomma maculatum
GGCGGCCGCCAAAAAACAACAAATACTGTTTTGAAGGTTTCGCGGCAATATGTCAACTAGCAGTTACTTTCTACATTTCACATTTGCTGCTATGTTGTTATTGCAGATGCTACGAATGAGAGAAGGGGACCATGACTTTTTCTATAAGTATTATAGAATGTCGCCTGGAGTGTTTGATCACCTCCTATCATTTGTTGCTGAGGACCTCACTCGACAGTATGTCGTGAGGGAGCCCCTTGAGCCAGGCGAACGGCTTGCTATAGCCTTGAGGTTAGTAAGGTTCAAGACATTCCTGTTTACATTTTTACAACTTGCATACACTGTAAGATGAATTTAATAACTATATTTAATCTTAGTTCGGCTCAAATGGTGTCAATAGAGATTTCGCTTTGTTCTATGGTAAATATGAGGCTAAAACAAGCAACGCAGATATTTATGCAGGCTTCTTTCAGATATGCCTTACTGTGAGCATCAAAACCTGTCATGTAACCTGCAAATGTTGCGTTTTCAATGTGCAACATGCATACGGTGATTTATCTTTATCGACTAGCTACTTCATGAATATGCCAAGCCAGACTACCTGCAAGAACATGTTTATACAGAGGCACTATTCCCTAAGTATTTATAGCAAAACAAGTTGGCTGCAGCCTTTGCAAAGAAACTATATGGCACATACAGAGCACCATAAAAATAAATTGAACAAGAGGGCAGCATTCTGACATATCTTAATAGACTGCTGTAGTAACATCACAAACTTTATATAAATGTGCCGGAGGAAAGCTCATTGTGGCTTTTAACTAGCACTTCACAAGGGCACTGCAAAGAGAGCGTGAGAATTTATATTCTGAAACATGTCTTTTTTTTTCAGCTACTTAGCAACCGGCCAGGACATAAAAGATATTGCCCTGGCTTACAGGGTGGGGATTGAGACGGCACGTGTAACCATCCACCTCTGTTGCAGAGTGATCTGGGCAAGGCTGAAGGATCACTTCATGAAGGTGACAGTCATTTTAGCATCATCAAGCCTCTTTATTAAATTAAAGATGCTATTATAAAGTCTTATTAGTGACAGCTGTTCAGCAGCATCAAACCTGTTTAGTAGACCTGTTATTATCACAGGTTATTAACAAGATATCATAATATCATTATACATACTAGCAGTACAAGCACTCTTGTGCTCATGGTCAGCTCAAGTACAAGCTTAGTGTCTTATTAGCATTGCAATTGTAATACTGCAAGGTATATCTGTGATGCCCTGCCAAGAAAACGGTCATGTAAACTAATTATTTCTACTGTGATTTGCAACTGTCGCTAACAAGGACTACATTGTTGTTTGCAATTTCATAGGTGCCATCATAGGCCGAGTGGATGGTGAGTGCCGAAGATTACCAGAAAAGGTGGCAATTTCCAAACTGCTTAGGTGCCGTCGATGGCAAGCATGTTGCCATCACGGCCCCCTCAAACTCTGGGAGCTTCTACTTCAACTATAAGGTAAAAATTTTTAAAGGATGGTTTAGGTTCTTGCACTTCCTTATCATATTTCCCAGACTTAATTTTATCAAATATTCATTTGCTATTGCTTGTTAGATGCCACATAGTTTATATAGGTAGTATAGGTCATTCCCTAACTTGCAAAAGTAATTAAAATAGATGTGTGGTGTCAACAGGCCAAATAGTTTCTTTTGGTATGAACATTATTATTGCATTACCATATTTAGAGCATTTTATAAGGCAATAGATGTCAAGGCTATAACTTGTAAGAAAGCTGCACTACAGTAAATATTCTTGCCTTGCTGGAAACACCACATGTAGCTTGCCGGTTTGAACTGTTGATCACAAGACTACTTTTCAATACCGTCATGCTCAGTGCCATAGAGCTCTCGCTACTCAGCCACCACTTTGTGGCAGCCCTTGTTACAGTCATGTGTCTCAAGTGTTTTCACATTTTGGATTTTTCTAATTGTGCTTACAGTATTTACAATATTATTGTTATAAATTTTGTTTGCAAATTATTGTGCACTTGTCATGTGCATGCATGATCTAGTATGACTTCATTAAAGCCTAAGTTTGTGTATTAATGCAGTGCAACTAATTAAAGAATTAGATCACCAATGTGCAGCTCATGTGTTTGTGCTAACTCTATTTTTCTGAATTTCAGCACACATTCTCTATTGTACTGATGGCCATTGTAGCCAGTGACTACAAGTACATATTGATTGATGTCGGTGCTGAGGGCTGGAAGAGCGATGGAGGTGTCCTGAAGCAAGCAGATTTTGGAAAAGCCCTTGTCGCTGGGCAACTTGGCATTCCACTGGCTGCCCAGCTACCCGGAACACGGACGACTGCTCCATATGCCTTTGTTGGAGACGAGGCCTTTCAACTACGGAAAGACTTTATGCGGCTACTTCCCTCTAAACACCTTCAAGACGAGAGGAGGGTGTTCAACTATAGATTGAGTAGAGCACGGTATGCTATGGCTCCTTTATTTTGAATGGTGTCAGTTGAATATGCTCTACATAGATTTAATTGCACATGTCGAGAAAAAGCATAAATAGTTTGTTTCTTTCTGAACCAGTCTGAAAGGCAGCGTTGTGAGAGTATGAGTCTGTTGCTGTAATATATATATATATGCAGCCGAGCAAATTGCTTGCAAGAATGGAAAACAAAAAATAAGCTTTATGTATAGTCCCACAATTTTATACTTTGGGTCCTTAATCATCTACAATGTGTGTACAAAACTTTTGCTTACTTATGGGTGTGCAACTGGAAGCTTGCATGATGTAGGGTATGCAATTACAGGGAAACAAAGCATACAAGGACAAGGCAAAATACATGTAAAAACAGTGAGTGCATACAGATAAGGTGTGCAAACCAATGCTTTCACCGAACAAACACTTGCTGTGTGCATGCACTTGTGTGATATAAGCCTCATTTGGTGATGCGTCTCATTCTCTGCATGCACTGCTAGCATTAAGTGATCTGACATTGTATACATGTGTGTTAGTACATCTGGTATATACATCAAACTCTCCAGTCTCACTGAGCATAAGTATATGGTAATGTCAAATATACACTCTTACATGCTGCTATGTTCTTTTTGGCGTTTTGCAGGAGATGTGTAGAAAATGCCTTTGGCATAACAGCAGCTAGGTGGAGAATTCTGCTCAGGACTATTATTCTTCATCCAAAAAATGTGGATTATGTTGTCAAAGCTGCATGTGTGCTGCACAGCTACTTGTTGACCCTGAACTCCCAACATGGGTATGTTGACAGAGAGGACAGTTTTGGAAATGTGTTGCAAGGCCAATGGCGCCAAAGTATTGAAGCTGCTACAGTGGATGGGCCAGAGCCCAGATACTTCCCACTAGAACCAACGCATGCCCGGAACTATCCGTGCGAAGCTGCTGATGCCAGGAACGTGTTCCTGGCCTACTTCTGCAGCAATGCTGGTGAGCTGCCCTGGCAGTGGAGCCAGCCTGGTGTCTCCAAGGCAGCTTGCCTGAAGCGCCTTAAAGACCAGCAGCTTCTACCCCTACAGTGATAGTAAGTGATAGGAATATAACATATGCACTAGTGTTTAGTAGTGTCTTAAGAGTCCACATAATAGCTATATTCATTTTAATCGAGACCCATACAATTTGGTGCTGTGGGGTGTACAACTAGCATTAACGGGACGTTAAAAAAATTGGTTTGTACGGACATGTAATGTCCAAAAGCAGCTCAGGCTATGCAAGATACTGCAGAGGAAGAATCTGGAAAGGCGTATAAAGTGGTCTCTCTTAAATATTCCCAGAGGTTCCCGATAAACTGAAGAGCTAACCACATGAGGCCACCTGCTTGTCTATAGCGTCCATCCACAATAGTCATTCAAGGTACCAAGTGAATTTTTTTTTAATGGATAACATATTCTACACAATTTGAGTACACTTGAGTCATGCATACCTAAAAAAGTGCATAATCATAAATACCTTTAGGTACACTATATGCATCACTGATGCATTTCAGCATTTACTGATGGCAAAAATAAGTTTTCCAACTTGCAGAGTGTAGATCTATCTTTTCCATTAGAGGATGATGTAGTTGGCAGTAATTGAAATGTAATCTCCGCATGACCCTGCCTGGCATTACAAATAGGCATACTGTGCTGTAATGTGCAATTTGTGAAAGATGGAATTAGAAATGATTTAATGGGATTTTGAAACATGACAATTTATTCAGCAAATTCCTTCATGACTTGAAGAACTTTCAATTGCATGTCTATTTTTCTTTCCGGTTTCACTGACCTCATGTAGTTTATCAAAGACAGGGCAAAATGTTCGTCCGTGTCTAGCGGTTTCTGGTTGTTAATTTGCTGAGAAACATGTCCCAGCTGTTCAATAAAAGGATCATGTTTTCTTTTTTTTTGTTGTGGCCTTGCTTCAGTTGTCGGTGCTAGTGGCAGCGGCTCGTCATCCAGGAAGTTGACATCATGAGGGAGGACGATCGTCTCAGAGTGCCCATGAGTGTCCTGGCTACTCTCGCTTGGTGTCACTGATACAGGCTCCACATCAGAGTAACCATTGGAAATGTTTTGGAGTAGAAGCTGTGCTGTCATGTTGCCAGACGTTCTGCACATATGCATGAATACAATAAAACTGTTGAAAATATATATTCCATATTATTCTAATGTGATATACTCTGCCTGCATAATTTGTTATTTAACAGTATATAAAGTCACCCAACTATTTAGGCTGCTTTTACAAACAAGGATGAACTTTTAGATACGCTTAGTTGTCAAGAATGTTCTGCACATTTGTCTTGCATATAATCCTGCCATGATGTGCACAATTTTAAAGAAATTCTGGTACTAGCAAACACTATATCTTGCATTGGCACAACAACACTAGCTTATGTAATGGCATGAAAAGAACTGCAAAAGAGGTATTTCAGCAGGCGAACACTAAAAATGTGACAATGTGACTTTTTTTTTAACATATACTGGCATTTCCAAATTCTACAATGCCATTGGCTCTACATCTGATAATAAAAGTTTCTCGTCATTTCAAAAGGTTGTAAGAAGGATCGACTGAATCTTTTATTTTTTGGAAGTTCTCCAGTGGCAATGGTACAGCGGTTTGAGAGAAAACTGCGGAAACACAACCCTTGCTTTTCTGACTATGACGCGATTAATTTGCGGCTTTATAAAAGGATCTGGCTACTCTCACACTTGTGCCGCATGCACACACATTAACTCGCACTCGTAAGCTACTCTGTCATGTGAAAGACCAGCCGACGTAGATATAAAACCCGGCTACGACAGGCTGTTCAAATGTGCCTGCGATCTTTCCACTTCAATCGGAGCCGCTCTGCCGCGAAGTTCTCTCGACACGGAGTCTCAAACCGAGCAACAAGAAGGTACCATCCCGGTGAGATTTTTTTTTTTTTTTTACGCGCAGGCAGTTTATAATATAGATCCAATACTTACGGCCTTCCTTCTACGCTATCCTTCAAGAACAGCATCTGTTCATAGTAGGGCCATGAAACATCGTCAAGCACATCTTCTACTTCCTCGGTCCCTGCGCCGCTCTTCTGTGCATCCTTCCTCGACATTAAGATTCGGCGAAACTTATCCCGCAAGGACTTCCACCTCTTCTGCAGCAGTACTTCTGAAAGAAACCCATTTCTGAGCCTCATCAAGGCCTCACAGCACTCGGTCCACTGAAGGCGATGCAGCACGATAGGCTTACCTGCATTGGGTACATTCGGCAACACGGCAGCCGCAATCTCTGCCCACAGCGTGGTCTTCTTTGGCCGGTTTTTGTGCTCCTTGTGTTTGACATCCCACAGAAGGGGCCTACACTCAAGATTCCTAATCAAACATTAATTATCTATGCGTGAAAACGACATGTTGCGCTAGAAGCAATATCCACAGCACGTGGGAGCGGATTACAAACACTGCACGCGGGCATATTTCCGGATGTCGTCGTACAGACAGCCGGCAGTTGCGTGTGCAAGGAGTTCCGGAATTATCTCCGCGTCAACGGATACACGGATCCTCATTGGTTCCCACCCGCGAGATGCTTCCGGCGCTGACGCCGAGATCTGGCTTCGCCAGATATCTGCGTCGCCCGGCGTCGTCTCGCTCCGAGCGCTGAAATTCCGCTCCGGCCGACGCCGACAGACGCGACGCCGACGCGGTGCCGGAAAAACACTGCCGTGTGGTTGGGCCTTTATGAATTTTGTCGCATTTACGTGCGCTGTGACCAAATTACCCTCACTTTTTATTTCATTTTTTGCAATGTTTTCTGCATCATGTGACCAAATATTCCTATTTCTTGTGTGCGGATTGAAACCTGACGTATTGGCTTTGTATTCACATAAATACGGCTTCGCTCTGTTTTGTTTAATCCGCTCTGGTTGTTATTTAGAACCTGGCTGCTAAAATTGCGACGTGCACCTTTAACCGTGTGCAAGTAGAAATGGCAGGAAGGCTCAAGAGATAAAGAATGTTTCACCATATTGCAAAAGACATCCTTTGAAGTCACAATTGCTGAAATTCTTTGCAAATTCATCGTCAGTTATGTCCAACCGAAGGTTAGTATCGTCCTTCGTGCGAACGCCACTGTGTCGTCGATGGCTTGGCGGTCGATAGAAGGCTGCGCAAGTGCCATGAGGCATAGCTATGAGAAAAAGGAAGAATTAATCTTTGTAGCGTTATTAAATGGCATGGCATATTTGGTACAAATCGGTTTTCAGCTCACTCTTAAAGCGGAAATGCATTTCCGACAATGTTTAGCCCAGCGCCAAGGTGTGCTCGCATAATCTGTTGCCTTCCCGACAGCATAAATCCTAAAGAGCATAGGGTTTCGTTGTTGCTGAAGGGAATGGGGAGCAAAAGCGGCTGCGCTGTCATAGAGCAGTTGGACTTCAATTGAGGCGAAAAGGAGGGGCTTCCGTATGCTGTGCGACGTGAGTGCACGTTTAAGAACACCAAGTAGTCGACATTAGTCTGTTATAGTCAGAATCCATTTTTTTGTCCGGCGCATCATATGCCGGCAGATGCTTTCCTGCTCTCCAAAGAGGCGCGCAGGTAAAGTGCGGAAATTACCCTTCTCCTCCTTTCTTCTCCGGCACTCGCATCAGCTGGGATTCCGCTACCTAGGGAGCCTGGATGCAAACGCCCTTTTTAGGGTGGTGCCATAAAAATAAGAGCGGCGCGAGTAGCCACCGGATTTGGTGAGCCAGCCACACAGTGCGGGCAGCGGGCGCTAAATTTAGCGGGCCGCAATTCCGTGCGTGCGCATTGTCAGTCCCACTATTACCCTGTCCGGATAGGGTCCCCTATTCTACATCTTCTCTCCTTACCCCCAGGGTGATAGTGCTCTCCCCTTTATTCCACGCGGTAAGAATGCCCGAAAACCCGTTCCCTCGCAATGGCCTGTGCGACGGGAACTGCATCTGATACGGCGTTAACTTTAGTAGATACATGCACTGCATTTAACTATTATCCCTGAGTCAGTTTCTGTCGCTATTATGCATGAATTTCTGCCTCACAGAGAAGCTGACTTGTGAGACGTGAGAGCCAAACTGTCGACTGGTAAAAGGCGGCGATCTAGCGGGCGGCGGCATTGACCCTTACAACGGCTGGCACCACCCTAAAAAAGGACGTTTGCATCGAGGCTCCCTAATGCTACCCTTCTCATTCCTGTAGCGAGTATAGCTGCGGAATACCTCTGGAATGGGTCACTGGTTACAATAGACACGTTATTTGCATAGTAGCGACCTTAGCCTCGCATAGCATTTTTGGCATTACACGGCTTAGTGAATATTTCGCTTCAATATTTTGGGGAGAATAAAGCTTTGTCTTAAGCATAGAAGAGATTGTGCCGCAATAATGTCTTTTTTTGCGGGAATGGTGGTATATTGTTTGAAACAAACGCGTTGTTAAGCTAGGTCAAGGCGCGGTTCGTGTACATGATTATTTGGCCTTCAAATGACCTTGGTAGATAAGGGGTTCAACTTTTATTCTGTCTCAGTGGGGTTCCTTCGTGTTAGGGTATGTCTTAATGCTGTAAGTGATCACTGAAAGATTATCACGCACCTGTGTGCAGCTGATATTACAGCACATGCAAAGGGTTGCAATAAATTAAACATACGACTTCAAGACGTGTCCAGCAGGAAGTCGTCCCAGTTATAAAACGCTGCGCCTCCCCTAACATGAGTGCGGAAAGCTGGGATAATGTGAAAACCTCCATCAATGTATGCCACCAAGAGTGTGGGAAGAGTACGCACGGGAAAAGCTATATATAAGAAATCCAAATTATCTCGGAATGCTATCGGCCCCATTGTCTCAGGGACCAAAGATCTCCTCAGCCCTGGCCACCCTCTCTAAAGAGCTCCATCATCTTCTAAATCGGCGCTTCGACAGACTGCACTCCACAGTGCGCGCTGAACGATGCCAAACCGTGGCATGGTGTTCCGGTCATCTGCTACGTCGTCGCCTCGCCACAAAGAGCGAAATTTTCTCTTCTGTCAAAGACCCATACACTGGGCGTATTTTCAGGGACACTGAGCAGGTCTTGGGCTTAGCAGGATATTTCTCTATTGAAGTTTATGCTGCTGAGCCCTGTATCCGCCACCATTCCAGCTACAGGCAGAAATTGACAGTCCTAACCTGGAATACACATGGTTGTCATCTCAAATGCTACACAACCCTAAACTAGATGAAGGTAGCCAGGAGCCCGGGTACAGCGGGTACCTGTGCAAGGACAACTCCAGGAGCAGTGACCTTAAAGTCTTCGACTAAGATTTGAGCGTACTGGCTTGATCAGGCGTCATCGTATCCATGGGTACCGGAGACATCGAAACAATGGAAGGTGTCGTGGAGGGAAACGCCCAGTTGCTATTTGATCGTCGGCAGCGAATCACATGGGGAATCGCCCATTTACAGCATGCACTAGCTAACATGCTGTTCACAAACTCCACCGTACAATACCATCATTTAAACAGGGGTATGATGATCGCTTTTGTCGAAGACCTAGTAGACATCCGAGATATCTTGATTCTTTTATGCCAAGCCCAAGACGGTTCAACTGCCCAAAGACTACCAGGCCCTGATCGACATCAACCTAGCTCTACCCCAAGCCAGCCCAGCCAGTTACTCAGCCTTCTTCAAAGGTAGAGTGAATGTTTTTTGTCAGCATCAAAGGTTAGTCGAACTCAACTGGCCAACCACAGCATAGTCACCTACGAACATACCCGACCTCTCGTAGAAGCCCCTACAGAGTATCACCGCGGGAAGGCCAGATCATTCGCGATCAAGTTAAGCAAATGCCTCGAGATGACGTCATCCAACCATCGAGGACCCCTAGGGTGGCACCTGCCATACTGGTGAAAACAAATACAGTGCCCTGCGCTCCTTCGTTCATAACTGCCTCTTTAACAACATGACGATGATGATGCTCTTACCGCTTTTTCTCACATGGAGGGGGGGGGGACGACACACTTGATTGACTCTGCAACGGTCAGTAGTCTTCACCGATCGCTCTCAAACGCTGCGGCTGGCAAATAAAGGTCAAGGAAAGAGATAGCGAAAAGAACATGTTCCTCGCACCAAATGGCCTCTTCAAGTTAAATGTAATCCTATTGTGCCTATGTTCCGCACCAGTGACGCTCTAGCGAGTAATGGTTACTGTGCTGGCCGGCATGAATTGTACGACACGTCTGTTATACTCAGACGACATCGTTGTATTCTCTTCAAACTTTAATGCTTCAAACTTCAAGGCTTTAATGCAAAATGCTGCCGATTTGTGAGGACCATTTAGCGAAATAATTTCGCCAAACCGTTCATGCGGCTCACAACGACTGACGTGCCATTAAAATGGCACGCGATACATGAATAATTCATAAGGAGACTAAAGCCCGCCTACAGTCTCTCATTTCGGTCGCTTTGATGGAAGCGCCTAGAGTGAAATTCATACCGACGAAAGCAGCGTGGGTCTTGGCACCTCCCTTGCTGAGAGAAATGCTGAAGTGGAAAATGATCTCGCTTACACATCATGTCCCACTCAAACTCTGACGGTGACCTAGAAAGAGTGCCTCAGGATCATCTGAGCTACATTGACATGCCGTCCGGACCTATATCCGGTTGACTATTAAAGCTAGTCATGCGCTATGCAGGCACGTGTTTTTTGTCCTCGCTATGTGATGCATGTAATGCTATCACGTATCGGTCATTCATTCATGAACTAAACAAAAAACGTGCCCGAATCTGAGGAATAATTGCCTCTTACTGAAAATAATCATTAGCTGTCGGAGTATTTTTGATCCCTAACCTTTCAGCAAAAAATATTCCATTCTAACTTATGTAGGGTATGCTGCTGGGCTAGTTGGTGGTGATTGTCAAGCATTGTGTTGTCGCAGTTGTGTGTGTCCCTAGTACTCTTGTCCTTGCCTGCCAGCGCTGCGATACCTAATAGTCCATTCTAGTCTCTGCGAATCTCAAAACTGTAAATGTGATTTGTTGCGCTGGGACACAAAACTTCTCTAAAATATTCGTTTCATTTAGCAGCAGCGTTGGTACGCTTATGGCACGTACACCCTCAAAAACATTCTGCAGAAGCAAGCTCGCAAGAATATACGCCTGTACTCAATATTGCACTCGCTGCGGTAGATCAATTGCCAGCAAGTGGTTTGCTATATGATTCGGCTTTCATGAATGAATGCGAGCGTGGGTGGACCTACAAAATTCATAAATGCATAGATCTGAGCACGTACTTTTCTGGAATGCCGAATCCAAGTTTTGAGCATGAAACGAGCGAATTTTTTAACTGGGTCTTATGTTTTAAAGCCAAAAACGTGCATTGGACAGTAGCTATAAATATTTTAAAAGAGCGTGAGACTCCACTTTTTGTTGCGGAACCGTTGATTAAATAGTTCTGTGCTTTTGACCTGCTGTTCCTCACTTGAGCGCATTAGACATCATGTCGGTCATGTGGCATGTAAGAATGACTTGAAAGAAGGCGTCATGACACGAATTTGTGCAGCAAAAGACCAAAGAATGTATTCCTATGTACGCTCAGGGGTTGTCTGTCAGCAAACAATCATATGCGACACTAGCAGGCTGAAGCAAACAGGAACATCAAAAAAAAAAAAACGTGCATGACGATGCCCTTTGTTGGAAATGGCCCATAAAATGTCATTTCCAGATGTGCTGTAGTATTTTATTCATGTTCTTTTATCCCTATCAAGAGCAACATGAGCGCTTCTTAACCTATTAATACTGTGTTTTTTTCGGTGATAAATGATATATTTGTGAAACAAAGCCTTTCTTGCTAAGTAAGAAGTGGCGATATGTTATATTATTTTGCAATTTGTGGTGCTGGAAGTATGAGAAACCTGGAGAATTATCGCAGCTTTCCGTTTCGCGAGCTTTTTTCTTCGATGGACTGTTGCCAGCGTTGCAGTGATTGAGCTGAAAGATGCACCACTCTTTATTATAGAGATTCCGGGAGTAGAACGATACAGGATAGTTTGCAGTGGTCGTTGCTATAGTACGCCAGTTCCCTTATGTGGTGTGCCGATGTTACCGGTACACCCAGGTTCTATGCATAACGTACTGTTCTCGTTGTGTCGAAGTCGTAGGCGTACCCCGGTTTGCGAAGGAGCGCTAAAGGACGAGTCATATTTCTTGTGGAATTTTAGTTTCATCGTGATGCGATACGGCAGCCACCGGACATGCAGACCTGATTCGTGGTGGCCAAAGTGTGTGACGCCTTTGCGTTTCTGTGCATAAACATTAAACTGACTGTTAACATAGAGTCTGAAGGTATTTCGGCAAAAATAACGAGGTAAAGAGCGTCTATGATGTACTTAGTGTTGCTTCATCCATTGCTGGGGATTCATAGTGTGATTAGAGTAATTTATATGTGATTAGTGATCAGTAATTCGCGAAAGAATCCGGCATGGTGTAAAAACGTTAAATTGTCATGTATGTTGCGGAATTTAAAAACGTGCGATAACCTTTGGCAGGTAATAGTTGTAGAGGTAGTTTAAAGACATCCCTCGTCAAGCCAGGACGACAGTACCCTCGATATGTATGTTGGATCTGATTGGCCGGACGTGTGATTAAAAGTTACTTGTATGTCATTTGTGCGAGTGAAAAGTCTCTTTTTCGCTCCTCACCGGCAACACACAAGGCCAAAACGTCCTCCACATATCGTCACAAGTGAGATTGGAGTAACGGCGTCGTGGAGCAGCTTGGCTCCAGCCACTAGCAGCGACTTCCACCATGAACAGCAAGAGAGACTCTGACAACACGGATGCGGCAACTACCGAATCGAACGACCAGGCATTGTGGCGTGGCATTCCTCTGCGCCAGCCTGAGGCTTTCGACTCATCGGACGCAAACGGTGGCCCTCTTGGCTATCCCGGTAAGAAGACTACGCCTTCGCTTCTGACATTTTAGTGGCGCCTGAAGATGTAAAGGTACGTCTGCTACTTTACTGTATGGGCCCCGAGGCGTGGTACATTTTGCATTCATTCTCTCTTATTTCGAACGAATCATAATCTGATTTCGAAGTATACAAGTCCAGAAAGTTTCATTGTCGTGTGAAGCAGTCAGCAGAGAGTGTCGACGTATTTCATGCTGCGCTCAAGCATATTGTCAAGCGCTGCAACTACAGCAAACAGGCGGTCCAGGCGCACCTTCTCCGAAAACGCTCCCTTGTATGCCTGGCTAATTCAAAGCTCTAGGACCAGCTCGCGCCCAACGCAAATATCTCTCTCAAAGAAGCATGGGTTCAAGCATGGCAAGCGGAAGACGCGGACAAGAAACGCGTTTTGATAAGGCAGGCATCGACAGATGTGAATTTGGATGCTGCCAGGCTCGGTGTCTGACACAAGTAGCGTGGGACCAAGCTTAGCGTTCCACTCATGTCTGCAGCCGCTAGAGAACGGGGCCGGGTGTCTCGTAGCCCTGCAGGCCAAGCTGATAAGTATTCCTTCTGCAGTCTCACTACTCATCCACGCTTTGTGATACCCAACACAAAAGTGCTGGGCATTCAAAGCGATGTAGCAATGTCTTCATCAATGTCTGCTTTGCAGCAATGTCTGCTGCAAAGCGGGACACTTCGCTGATGTTTGTGTATTGTGCAGAAAAACGAAGCCAAGGTTGAATCATTTTGCCTGAGTTCATTTTAAGAGCAAGCGTATAGCCAGCCGAGCCTCTTATCGCGTCCTCTCTTTCAGCTCGCTCATGCAAAGAGGTGCGAGCTGATCTGTTCCACGGACTATATAGTCATTCTGGACTATTACCCGAGGTTTCCCGGGGTCTTTACTCTAAACAGCACATTGAAGTTCAGCTACCGTCTCTGCAGTGAAGTCTGTCTTAACCCGGCACAGCGCTCCTCTCAGTATAAGAATGGATAATGAACCTAATTTGCGTCCATGGAGTTCGCGATTACGGTTTCGAGTATAGAATCAGCAGCCCTAGGTTTCCCTTACGGAAATCCCATATTTGCCCCAGACATGGAACGTATGCTGCCAGATACAAATATATCGCGCAGCAAATAAGACCTTATCTGGGCCAGATAAGGCCATATATGCGCAAAATGTTGCCCTTATATGGCTCAGATTTGACCTTATCATCCAACACATAATCCATATCTGAACGGGTAATGGGACCTTATATGGCTTGATCAGGGGCATATATGGTATCCTCGCGACCTTATGTGGCCTGATAAAGGGCATATATGGCATCGTCATGACCTTATATAGACAGACCAGGGCCATATGCCTGGCATCAACAGGACTTTATATAACCTCATCGGGGCCTTAATTATGTAGGCGCCATAGTGATTGTATATTAGCAATATATGGCTTTCGTCTACCTTCTGCAAATATTCAATATTGGCATCATGTGGTCGAGCTTCAATTTTTCTACACTCAGCATGGCCTGCATGCTTAGTGTTAATTGTATCCAATTTAGAAAATAGCTACTACTCCTAATATTTCACATATTCTGCAGATTTCGCTGCACTATAATAATTACACCATGTGTTCCTTAATCCAGGAGGGCGCTGGATTATGGCTACATGCTTCTCTTTCCGTCTACTAACTCGCATTTTCATTTAAATTGCGGCGGCAGTCCGGTGCACAAACGCATGGTGGGTTAAGTTGAGCGATTCAAAATACCAAGAAAATGATGGCAGTTCAGTATACGGCCCCCGCCGAGCTGTCTAGACGGTGACTCATCTTCAGAGACAGCTGGCGGTTGCTGCCTGAAGGGCCGCACTGGCTAGGCAGTGACTCCTCCTCTCCCACGTTCGCCTCTTCCCTCTCAAACAGCGCGGGCCACTGCGTCGTGGGCTCGCATTTAATCTCACCTCCTCGCTGCCACACTCTATACCGCGTAGGCCGCTAGCTCTCCGTTTTGTGTGTGCTTGCTTTTTTCCCCTCTCCCTTTCAACTCCGTGCGTCTAAGCACTTGTCTCGTTCCTTTCGCGGTGGCAGACATCGGAGTTCGGTGCGGCTGGCGGGCGTGCTGCATGTTGTGTATGCTGGTGTGTGTGTGTCTGCGCCTGTTCGCTATTAGCTGTGTGCATGTAACAAAAATGCGGCAGCAAACCTACAAGAGCTTCAGTCTGACTTTCGGCACAGAGGAAATTACTGTGTCCCACTGGGGGTAGAAGCTGCCTCTCCAGACTTAGCAGTGAACCTGATGGTCGATTGAGCTTTTCGAGGCTTCTGCCCTGGCTGGCCCGGCCAAATCTTCACCATTGCGTCGAATCGCACCTTCATCGTGCCGCCTCATCTTCACGTCCGATGACCAAAACCGTCAGCGTGAGACTTCTTGTCGGGAACTAGCACTTGCCAGCCTCAGGATATTGTTCACTTTATTATTTTGATGAAAAAATTTTCCAATCAGTAAATTGGATGGTAATTGCCAGTATGTGATATTTTTCCGTACATTTCGTTGCTAATTTGTCTTTCGCTCCAGCAATTTTAACAAATTTTAGTGGGTGGATAGGGTCCTTCGTTGTTTATTATTATTATTATTATTTGCACTACCTAAGTAGCTTCATGCTTCATTTGGTTTAGGGGCAGAGCTGTCGCTGTCATGACAAATGCCATCGGACATGCTTTTTTCTTTGTTTTCTCTCTTAATTTCGAAAGCAACACGAGTTAGGCGCGTTCGCTCATTGTGCACTTCAGCCCCTGCATAAGGTAACACCAGTACTTCCTGACAGCCTATATGTACTCTGCTAAGGTTTAGGTATTATGAGCAGTCCCAGCAGTGTGTGTTTTATCGCCCGGTGGTTTAGCGGTACCTTTTCCAGGCACCGACAAACCTTTAAATTCCCTTTCAATAGTCTAGTTCGATTATTAGCCGTTTATTTTATTTAGCTTCACAAGTAAACCAGCTCAAACTAAAAGCAGTTCAGTTCAGGCGTTCAGTCGTGTCCGACTCTTCGTTACCCTATGGACCATGTCACGCCATGCTTTCCGGTCTCTCACTATCTTAACATCACATAGCTTCATCTGCAATGCCTCGAGAATGCCATCTAACCATCGCGTTCGCTGCCTACCCCTTCTCCGGCGACCCTCAACCTTTCCCAACATCAAATCTTTCTCCAGCGACTCCTGTCTTCTCATCAGATGACCAAAGTAGCTGAGCTTTAACTTTACAATTTGACCCTCCAATGAGCAGTCAGGGTTTATGGTCGACAATATCGACTGATTTGATCTCATGGCAGTCCAAGGAACTCTTAAGAGTCTTCGCCAGCACCACAATTCAAACGCGTCAATCCTTCGGCGGTCAGCCTTTTTCACAGTCCAACTCTCGCATCCATACATCACAACTGGAAAGACCATAGCACGGGTTATACGGATCTTGGTAGGCAGACTAATGTCTCTGCTCTTTACTAGGCGGTCAAGGCTAACCATTGCTCTCTTTCCCAGAAGCAGGCGTCTCCTAATTTCATGGCTGTAGTCTCCTTCCAAGGTAATCTTGGCGCCCAAGAACAGAAAATTTGTCACAGCTTCCACTTTTTGTCCATTGATGCTCCAGGACTTGATAGGGCAAGACGCCATCATCTTCGTCTTTTTAATGTTCAGTTTAAGCCCAAACTTCTCACTCTCTTCTTGTACGCGCATCAGAAGTCTCTTGAGTTCCACTTCACTTTCTGCCATTAAAGTGGTATCATCCGCATATCTAAGGTTGTTGATACGTTTTCTAGCAATCTTCACTCCAGCTGAAGACTCGTCCAGACCGGCCTTCCTCATGATGCACTCTGCATATAGGTTAAATAGGCAGGGCGACAGTATGCAGCCTTGCCTCACCCCTTTCTCAATCGGAAACCAATCAGTAAGACCATGCCCAGGTCTGACTGCGGCCTCTTGCCCTTCATAAAGGTTCCTGAGGAGACAGATGAGGTGAATTGGAACTCCAATCTCTTGGAGAGCTTGCCACAATCTGCTGTGATCTACGCAGTCAAACACTTTCGCATAATCAATAAAGCAGAAGTAAATGGGTTTCTGGAACTCTCTTGCTCTTTCCATGATCCAGCAAAGGTTGGCAATTTGGTCTCTAGTTCCTCTGCCCTTGCGAAACCCAGCTTGCACGTCCGGAAGCTCCCGATCCACATACTGCTGCAGCCTACCTTGCAGGATTTTAAACATCACCTTGCTAGCATGCGAAATAAGCGCGATCGTGCGGTAGTTGGAACAATCTTTGGCACTGCCTTTTTTAGAATGGGGATGTAAACTGACCTCCTCCAATCCTGTGGTCACTGCAGGGTTGTCCAAATCTTTTGACATAATGTATGCAGTGTGTTAACAGCGTCGTGGTTGAGGTTTTGAAGCAACTCTGCTGGAATACCATCAATTCCGCTAGCTTTGTTCTTAGCAAGGCTGGCTAAGGCCCATTCAACTTCACTCTTCAGGATGCCCGGCTCGAGATCAGTAATCACAACCGTCCTATGTTGGGTTTGCACATCCGGGTCCTTCTTGTACAGTTCTTCTGTGTATTCCTGCCACCTCTTCTTTATCTCTGAGGCTTCAGTGAGGTCCTTGCCTCGTTTGTCCTTTATCACGCCCAGCTTAGCACAGAAGCTTCCTTTGATATCTTTGATTGTCTTATACAGACCTCTTGTGTTCCTTAATTGGCTGTTGGCCTCAACTGCTTGACACTGTATGTTCAGAATGGCATTCTTATCTCTCCTTGCTATTTTCTGAAAATCCGCATTGAGAACCTTGTATTTTCTCTTTCCCCCATACCTTTTGCCATCCTCCTTTCCTCAGCTATTTGCAAAGCCTCTTCAGATAACCAGTTTGCTTTTTTGCATTTCTTTTGCTTTGGAAATACCTTAGTAGCAACTTCTTGTATTATACCACGAACATCAGTCCACATCTCTTCGGGCTCTTTGTCTTCTAGATCTAATTCTTGAAATCGATTCCTCACTTCCACAGCATATTCTAATGGAATCTGATCCAGATCATACCTGAAAGGCCTTCTAGTTTTCTGCGTTTTCCTCAATCGAAGCTTAATTTTGGCAACAAGAAGCTGATGATCGGTGCCACAATCGGCCCCAGGCTTTGTTTTTACTGCTTGTATAGCGCTTCTCCATCTCTGCCGGCAAATAATATAATCGATCTGATTCCTGTAAAGACCGTCCGGTGAAATCCATGTGTACAGGCGTCTCTTGTGCTGTTGAAAATGAGTATTCGCTATGGTCAGGTTGTTTTCTTGACAGAACTCTACTAGCCTCTGCCCAGCTTCATTTGGCTCACCAAGACCGAACTTGCCTGTAATTCCGGATATTTCTTCACTCCCGACCTTAGCATTCCAGTCTCCTATGAGAAAAACGACGTCTGATGATGGGGTGCGGTCTAAAAGGCATTTTGGAAATCAAACTAGCGCACTTCAAAACAAAGACACAGGGAGAGAACGACAACACAGCGCTGGTGGCATTGTAGGTCCGCCTAAAATCTCTCAACGTCAGCTTCTTCAGCAGCAGTGGTCGGTGCATAGACTTGGATAACTGTTATGTTGAAAGGGTGACCTTGGATCATTCACTGGTTAAAGCTCTCTGCGTAAAAGAGTAGAATAAAAATGTAATATCCAATTTAATAGGTTAATCTCTTTCACTTTAACTTCTCGTGTAGACATTATTCTGTTCAGATATCCCATTAGTTTGTTATAGTATAGTGCTAAATAAGTAGGATCTCAATATTTACTAACGGACGAGCATGTCTTTGACCCTCGGTATACACACGTAATTCAGGCCCATCTTTGAGCGATTCCATATAGACAGGGAAAAAAGAAAACCTGTGGTTTCAAAGCTATTTTCCTGTAAGGTTGGAAATAAAAGGGGAAATTCAGAATTCCCTTGGCAAACTTGATTGAGCGTGCGTTTAGCTGGAATACTGAAATTGTCTTGTGTGTTTTGTAATAAAGTGTTATGTTGATATGCAGATATATAGATCTATAGTTCAAAACCTACATACCATGAGGGCTAGTTCTTTAAATCAGGAATTGGGTAGATCAGGCATATACAACCAGATATTTCTTATCTGGTACTCGAAATCAGGAATTGAGCAGATATGCCTTATCTGGACTTGATCTGTTCTTATATACCATATCTGCTTAATTCCTGATATACCTGATCTGGATTTTGTTTTATAAGTCCTGATATGGCATTCCTGTAAGGGTTCCGCCGTCCAATGGTGAAGCGGACCGTGCTGTGCGGAATGTCAAGGACCTCCTGCTGAAGGCAGGATTCATTTACAGCGCAACTGGGTTAGAGGGATATTCCAGGTGTTTTGTAATACAGTCCAGCTCAGCTGTTGTTTGCGCGTCGATTAGAACTCGCCTCACAAGAGCAGAAGGCATGGAAGACTTCAGACTGCCATCATCTGATCTGTTGAGAGAGAGGAGCAAGGGCTACAAGAGGTAGCAGGCCCGATACTTCAATCGAATACATGCAGTTCTAGAGCTACTGCCTCAGCTGCCTGGAGACAGGGTGTGGGTAAGCTACGTTCGTACATTGTGGAAGCTGATAATGAAGGCTCTGTTCTGCAGCGAAACCGCAAAGATCTTGCTGTCTTCACACCTGTCGCAACTACAGTCATACAGCAAGCCTGGAAGACTGTCCTCTTTCAAGTGGCGATACTGGCGCGTGCTGTAGACGTATTGGCCGTGCAGTGGAAGCGCCAAGATGCCTGAACTTGTAGTGTGTTAGTGTGTACTTCAGTGAGTAGTGTTCCTCGAGAAGGGAAAATGTACAGGTCACTAAAGGATCTCCCACCTCGGACATGAACGACAGTGCCCTCTATGTGTATTTTGGATCTGAGTTGCTTGACGTGTGATCAAAGTTTACTTGTTGTCCATCACTCGTGCAGGTGAATCGTCTCTCTGCCCCGAATCTGCCTAATCGGCACTCCACACTAGTGAGAAAAGGTTGCCCCAAATTATTGCGCCAAATCCGTATAATAGTGTGCGGAGGGGTTTGTTTGAGCGTGTGCCTAGTCGTGATGCTGGTGCTCCAAAAATGGGCAGAATTTCAAGACTGATGCAGCGAGAGCGAGAAGAACACTCGATATGAAGTTAGATATTTGAACTGAAGTCAACATGCCGAAGTTCGAACGTCAGAAACGCTAGCAAAGCACCGTAAATGTGCGGAGGAAGCCAATAGGAAACATCAGCATGCCACTGACGATCGTAAACGCTCCTTATATCTAAAGATGCCGTTCTGGAACGTCAACGTCGTTTAATAATAGGCAAAGGAGCGGTTGAGATCAAAGCAGCAACGAAAGATATGAGCGCGTTGGCTCTCCTGCGTCTATTCTTAAGGCAAAGCTTAGGCGTCTTAATAATTTTGTTTTGATTTTAATGACAGAGTCTTTGATGTGTCTGAAAAATGCTGCAATATCCCTTTTACATTCAGGCAGTTGCCCACTGGTTATCTATGTAGCTAGCCACAGTGGCTGCGAGAACTTCAGCAAACAATGCGCAAAATAAATGATAGAAGTTGGGTGCTGGTGCGTTACTTATAATTGCTCACTTAGTCCACAAAGTGACCAAAGGAAAGTTTATGGCATAAATTATAGTAAGCATTACTCAGCAACCTACAAAAGTGCTTTTTTTGTTGACAACGTCACTACGCAATGGACGGGTGACAGTACAATCAAAAGCCATTTTTTTCTCACTGAGATTGCTTAATTACATTTATTGTAATGTCGGCGAAGAAATCACGTCTATCGGATTTTTTAACTCTTGCTCAAAAAATTAAAAATAGCTTCAAGTTTTTCCTGCGATCGTAAGTCTCTCATTAAAGAAAAATTTACGTTAGTCTTTATTTGAGCTTTTTTAGACAGAACGAAAAAAAAATGTAATTTTTTGCAACGAACAGTAATGATCTTTATTTTGTTGTCAAAATTCTTATTTCGAAGCTTAACGCGGCGTGAACTCTAGTTACAGTTTTTTTTAGCCAAAATCAAACTGAGACATTATCTACGACGGTAGCATCACGTACGGTGATCTAAGTGTACTGCAAGAACTTCAAGCACATTTCTTGGTAATAGACAAAGCATGACGGATATTACACCTTGAAACTTCTGTCGAGCCGCTACTACATTGCTGGCGCTTTTATAGACGTGATGCGTGGGCACTTACAAAGCGAGAGGGTTCTCTTTTCTGTCAATGCTAGAATGCTGTCACTTTCGATTTGCGATTACACATTTTCAAACGCAGGCAATAAAAAACCCTCTCCTAAAGAATAACGTTTATATTAAACGATAAAAAATAAAGTCGGCAGCAAGTTACAAGTTCATAGGAACTAATAAAATATTTATATAGTGTCTTAGACGTCTCTTAAGAGGTAGAAAGGCGAAAGCCTCCCCTGCTTCCCCTATCATTTGTCTCTTATCATTTACCTCTTATTGTCATGTTAAGTAATGCCTAGTCGTTGTAGTCATTACAACTCATAGCTAAGCCTATTCAGTCGTTTCCAGTGAGTTACGGCCATTATAAGTCGTCGTTAAAAATATTGGTCGTTCCGGAGTCCCTTTTATTGATTTCATAATATTTTATTAGTCATTATTCTTATTCAGTAAATGTATCAATACCTATCTGATAGCTTTAATTCAGTACAATAACCATCAATTGTTTTCATTCCGTATTTGCCTCCTCGCACATTCGTTATAGCAAGTGACGCATCAGCGCACGTTTCCGATCCATATATTCTGCGTACAACCCTCGTGCACGGGATTTCGTTCCATGAGCCTAGAAAGGCTATCGCATTAAACAAAAACGAAAGATGACTTCACGCTAGAGATCCATGCGTATTGCAGTGCTCTTAAGGAGAGAAGTCTGTATCTAAAAAAATGGCAGTGACATATGTGGAAGAACAATACGTTGATTCAATACCAAATGTGTGCTACTCACAGTGCTTTTTCGCCAGCTTGCTTGTATGATATCGGTATTTTTAGGGTCTTGTAAATCCGTGTGCTCTGGAACGGCGACAAAAATATGCGTGCCATTCATTTTACATTTCATTTATTTACGCCAGGAGCCGCACTAATTGTGTTTGCCATAAATGAACACAAGCATCATTTTTCGCTTTTACACGGACAAAGATTCTCCTGCCTATCGCTTTCCAGACATACAGGCCCTCTCACGCTGTCACGACCACGTGACAGCGTGACGTCGCGACCAGAGGAGAGCAGGGGCTCCAACTCAACTCTTCAGCCGTAGTCGTTCCTTCGCTCGACGCGGCGGCTACACGTGACAACGTGACGTAACGACCAGAAGAGAGCAGGGGCCCCAACCATAACCTCCTTTATAAGGAGGTTATGCCCCAACTCATCTCTTCGGCCGTAGTCGTTCCTTCGCTTGGCGCGGCGGCTACACGTGACAACGTGACGTAACGACCAGAGGAGAGCAGGGGCCCCAACCATAACCTCCTTTATAAGGAGGTTATGCCCCAACTCATCTCTTCGGCCGTAGTCGTTCGTTCGCTTGGCGCGGCGGCTACCACGTGACGGCCTCCTCGGCCCGCCGCGTGAGGGCGCTCGCTAGGAGAGTATAAACGGGGTTGTTGTTGTTGTTGTTGAAAACTTTTATTGTCCAACAGAGAAGGACCACACCGCCTGGGCCGCTCTGTCTCACCCCCCTGTAAGGGGGAGGGGACTTAGCGGCCCAGCCGCACGGGATGGTCGCATTAGATGCTGGCCGGTTTGGTTTCGCCGGCGGCCTCTGCTGCCAGTTGGACGGCGGTGAGTTGGAGCTCAGGGTCTGAGCTTCGCAATAAGGTTTCCCAGGCTTCCCTACTGCTAATGTTTTGCGCCCTGCCTGGGGAGTAAGCGCACTCCCAAATTATATGGTCGAGGGTTCCTCTCGCCCCACACCTTTTACATTTATCGTCCTCGCAGTCCGATCGGATATGTTTATTTAGTACTGGGTTTGGGTATACTCCAGTCTGCAGGCGTCTCCACGCCATTGCCTGACCTCTATTTAACGCCTTGTTTGGTGGGGGGAAACGCCTCCGGCATTGCCTGTAGTGTTCTGTAATGTCTTGATACGAGATTAATCGCCCTTCTCTATTATGTTCTGCCTGAGCCGAGCCATCCTGTACAGCTCGGAGGTAGAGATCTCGAGCTGCACTGTGGGCCGCCTCGTTACCGCTGACAGATTCGTGCGCCGGGGTCCAGATGATGTTGATCGTCCTATCAATCACTCCTTGCGTTAAAATTTTGGTGGTGAGGGGGTTTACCCTCCCCCTACTGAAATTTTGGATTGCAGTTTTACTGTCGCTAATAATATATCTAGCTTTGGTGCCAACGCAAGCGATCGCTATCGCAGCTTCCTCCGCTATCTCGGTTTCTTTCCCTAGTATGGTAGCCGCCGTGATGAGGGTGCCTCCCCCATCTACCGCCGCTATGGGGGCGCCGCAGGCGCGCTTCGCTTAGCCATGTCTCAAGAGTTGTACTAGGCTTCGCTGGAGCGACGTGCTGCGCGCAAACGCCAGCGCCGTGCCGTGAAGATAGAAGAAAGGCAAGAGCGGTTGGCTAACCAATGCACCTATGCCGCAGAATGGCAAGTCCAGCGGCGTTCTACAGGTTCAGTGAGCGAGAGTAGTTTCATGGATTCTCTGATGCCGAAGAATCGTCTATGAGTTGTGCACAACAAACAGTAGAAACCATGTTGTGTCCAGAGTAAATCATTTAGTTTTACAAAAAGCGAAGCCATGCCAAACCCCCAGCACAGCCAAGCGCAGCCAGGGAGGTATTGCCTTCGCAATCACTCAGGCTTAACCAGAGCTAAACAACAGCTATTTTTTTCTCCCACCGAGAGAGAAAATGGCAACTGCGAATGCTGCCTGGACACGTCTGCGCAATCGCATGCAGTTTATGCCGGTTAAAATCGTGCACTTTGTTTATGCTTCAATGTCTTTGATCTGAGAACTTGGGGGTATGGACGTCAGCATGTAGTCAATGATCTCCTGAACAACATTATCACGCATAAGCTTGGAGCATGCGGACAATAATTGAAAACTTAGCGTGACCATGCATGTAGCGTACTGCTCTCTTGGTTGAACTATCGTTGGATTGGTAAAATACGCACATATTCCTGCACCGTGCTTCTGCACTGCGTCGCAGTACTTGTTTTTTCCATTTTCCCTTCCGCCCTCTGCAAAGCATCATCAGAAACGGGTGAAAAGCAGAAGGGTGCCGCCTGCGCTTTCTATCTGTTCCCACTCAAAGCAAGCCAGCCATATATGCGGAGAGCAGCTCTCGGAACTCAAGATCGCATTTCTGTAGGAAGAAGGAAAAGAAAATGCACGGGCCTGCTACTGGCTCTGCAGCTGAGCGACCTCCGCTGCCTCGTGCAGACTGAAGAGAGAAAGTAGAGAAAAAAAAGAACAGAAGAAGGAGAGAAAGACGCGCGCGGCAACAGCCATCATCCACCACCTAAGCAGTGGCGGGTGCAATGACGACCTACAACAGATAACAATAGGTGGCTGGCTAGCCACCGCCGCAAGCGGCGTTGGCATTGACCTACCGTCCCAGCCCCGTTGGGCCGGGAACAGCCACCCTTCACCTCTTTGCCCTCAAGAAGCTCTGTTTGGCATGGACCAAAAGCGGAACGCGTGGAGGTGGTGAAGCGTGGCACTTCCTGGCCCTACGGGGCTGGGACGGTAGGTCAACGCCGCTTGCGGCGGGGGCTAGCCCGCCACCAAATTTTACTTGTTGTAGGCTGTCATTGCACCCGTCACTGTTGTTGTGGCTGTAGGAGGAGGAGGAGGAAGAACATTTATTTCCGCCGAATATGGTGCAGCAGCCACCTACGAGTCCGCACGCAGGCGTCCGGGGAGGCAGTCTGTCACACCGCGGCCAAAGGACACCCGGCCTCGTCTAGGAGAAGAGGTCTTCAGCCTCGGCCGCCAGGCGGACGGCGAATCGCTGTGTTTTTTCGTCGGAGCTTCTTAGCGTGGTCTCCCATTCATCGCTAGTTTTAATCGCGTTGCGCCCTGGGGCACGAACGCATCTCCATATTATATGATCTAATGTTGCCACGTGGCCGCAAAATTTACAAATTTCGGTTTCTGCACCGTCCCTCTTCCGCCCTCTGGCACCCGTCCAACTCCTCCACAGGGGCGAAAAGAAATTTCGAGCTTGGAGTCTTCTCCAGTCATACGATTCCTTTTTACTCAGGGATCTAACCGGTGGCGGATATATCCTCCGGTCTTTCTTCAAGTTGTCCGTTACATCCCTAAAGGTACCTATACATTCTTTGGTTTTAGATGTTGTGGAGGCGTCCGCAGCACCCCGAGGTAGCGAGGAGCGGGCGAGCATGTGGGCAGCCTCGTTGCCGGCGAGACCGGCGTGTGCTGGGGTCCAGATTATGGTCACGCTTTCGGCGAGAGACGACTCGTTCAGAAGTTTTGCAGCACGATTGCTGACTCTACCCTTGCTAAAATTTCTAACCGCCACTTTGCTATCGCTGATGACGTGTTTCACGCCTGGTCGTGCAATGGCAATGGCTATTGCAATCTCCTCCGCCTCTACCGGCGGTAGATCTCGATTTCTTTCTATTCCTATGGCGATCCCAGTGTCCAATAGGGCGACCGAGGTTACGTCGCCTTCTTTCCCGATCGCTGCATCGGTGTAGGCGACCGATCCCGGCGGGAGTTTGTCCAATTTGTTAGCGAGGTGCTTAGCTCTGCTTTTTCTCCTCCCCTCGTCGTGTACGGGGTGCATGTTCTCCGGTATGGGCGAGATGTATAGATGCTTTCTGATTTCTCGATCTATGCTTTCTCTGACACTTTCGCCTTCCCCGGGCGCTAGTAGGTTTACCCAATCGAGGATTTGCCTACCCGCCGCCGTTCCTGCGAGTCGCTCTCTCTGGGACAGCCTGACCGCCGCAGCCAGCTCTTTCCACTCATTATGCAACCCCATTTTCTCTAGAATGTCGTTAGAAGTAGTTATGGGGAGTCCTAGAGCGCACTTCGTGCGTCTCCTAATTATAGTGTTTAATTTGTGTTCTTCGGTCTTGTTGATATTTAGGAATGGAGTCGCGTAGCACATTCTGCTCGTGACAAAAGCTTGTACGAGTCTGAGTCTACTAGCCTCCGTGAGACCACTCCTTCTGTTGGACGTCTTCTTAAATACTCTGACTACGAGCTCCGCCTGATCTTTTAATTTCTTCATCAGGCTTTTGTTACTACCCCTGCGGTTGATAATCATACCTAATATTCTAATTTCATCTACTTTCCGGACTTCGTTTCCGTTGACTTTAATTTTGATATCTGGAGTTGTCTTCCCACTACTGCTGGTCATTACCAGAAGCTCCGATTTTTCTGGCGAACAGCATAGACCTACGTCCTCTGCGTGATAGCTGATTATATTTGCTGCCTCTTGGAGCCTGGATGTGATGTACGAGTCGTTCCCTTCGCACATCCAGACGGTCACATCGTCCGCGTAGATGCTTAGTTTTAAGTCATCGAGATGGCCAAGCTTACTGGGGAGCTTCCTCATTACGATGTTAAAAAGGAAAGGTGAGAGCACAGCTCCCTGCGGAGTGCCTCTGTTACCCAGCGGGAACTCCTCCGAACATAAGCCCTGAAAGCTGATGATCGCCGTCCTGTCTCGCAGGAATGATCTAATATAGTTGTAGGTTCTTTCGCCTACTCTAAGCTCAGCGAGCCCGTCGAGAATGGCGTCGTGACTGACGTTGTGGCTGTAGGAAGAAGGAAAAGAAAATGCACAGGCCTGCTACTGGCTCTGTAGCTGAGCCACCTCTGCTGCCTCGGGCGTACAGAAGAGAAAATAAAGAAAATAGGAGGCAGAGAAAGATGGGACGGCGGCTATTGTTGCGGGTGCGTCTTTATCTCCCTCTTCTTTTTCCTTTCTTTATTTTCTCTTCTGTCCGCTAGAGGCAGTGGAGGTCCCCCGGTAGCCGAAATTGCTCCGTAGCCCTTCACTACGGCTCCTGTTTCTCTCTTTCCACTTCCATTCCCAACTTCCTCCCTTCCCTTACGGCGCGGTTCAGGTGTCCACAGACAGCAAGTGAGACAGTTACCGCGTCTTTTCTTTCCTCTAAATCAATTATTCAGACAGTGGAGGTTGCTCAGCTAGAGAGCCAGTAGTAGGCCAGTGCATTTTCGTTTCCTTCTTCCTACAGCCAGAACAACTGACATCGAACAGCGCACTTACGCCTGTCCGTTTTTTTTTTTAATGCGAAAGCAGTACTTTGCTATGTTCACAGACTACTGTCCGCAGACAGTGTCCGCAAAATGGGTCCGCAGCAGTTGTTGGCTGAATTGTTTGTTTGGTTTCGCGTCCCAAACCTACTCAGGCTATGAGAGACGCCGTAGGGGAGGACTTAGGAAATTTCGACCACCTAGGGTTTTTAACATGCACTGACATCGCGCAGCACAAGGCGCCTTGCTTTTCGACTACATCGAAAAGTGGCCGCCGAGGCCGAGATTCGATCCCGCATCCTTGGGAACAGTCGTCGAGCGCCGTAACCACTGTGCCACCCGTGCGGAGCAATGGGCAAACAAGAAGTGAATTAAGCAACTAGAATCAACCAGAAGCAACCAACAGCAGCATTCGTAATTTCCCATTAATGCAGATTTTGCAGTGGCCTTCATTTTTTTTTGTTTTTGGGAGAAAGAAAGGCGCAGTATGTCTCTCTTCTCGGAAGACACAAACGCTGAAATTAGATTTTCCTATGCCACGGGTTTGCCCCGTCGAGGTGGCGCAGCAGCTAAGATGCCCGACTACTGTGCCGGAGTACTAAGGCTTGAACCCGACAGCCGGCTGCTGCGTTTCGATGGAGGTGAGCAGAGGTGTCTGTTCGGTGAGATGTTAGCACAAGTTAAAGCTTCCAGGGTATCGAACTTACTCCACAGCTATGCACAATAATTCCCTTTCTCTCTTTCCACTTTCACTCCCACCTATCTTTCCTTACGGCTGTCAGGTCACAGAAACAAGTGTGGCAACTACTGCGCCCTGGCTTTCCTCTGAAGCAATTATTATTCATTCATTACTTCGCTATGTTCACAGATTTCTGTCCACAGGCCGTGTTCGCAGGCAGTGTCCGCAGATCATGTCCACAGGGCGTGTCCGCCGGCCAAGTCTGCGGACCTTTTTCGCAGTCCATGTCCGCAGACCGTGTCAGCAAAACATGTCCGCAGCAATAGTGAGTAATTGAGAAATGGTAGAGGTTAATGGAGGCTGTCAATTGATAGAGGGTGAGGTTGTGGTTGCCGAAGGAAATAGGCCCATAAGTTATTAACAAATTATTAGAATAACTGCTTCACAGGAAACGAAAGGCGCAGTGTGATTGTTTGATTTATAGGAAGGGAAAGGCGCGGTAAATGTTTCACTTGTTTTCTGTGGACACCTCAACGACGCCGTAAGGGAAGGGAGGGAGGTGGGAATGAAAGTGGAAAAATTTAAAGAGGAGCCGTAGTTGAGGGCTGCTGAGTAATTTCGACCACCTGGGGATTTCAAAGTGCGCTGATATCGCACAGCATACGGACGCCTCTAGGTTTCGCCTCCATCGAAACGCAGCCGCCGAGGTCCGTTTCGAACCCGGGTACTCCGGCACAGTAGTCGGGCGTCACCCCGGCTGGGCCGCAGTATCCTTTTATGCGAAGCATATTGCTAGAGGTAAACCACAGCCCTACGTGACGGTTACACGCCGTGCAAAGAATGTGGAATGCTACGTCACACAACGTGATACGCTGACGTCACGACAGAGGAGAGAAGGGGGTCCAGCTCGCGCCGTCGGCTGCGGTTGCACGCCGTGTGGACCACGTGGTATGGTGTGGTCACACCACGTGATACGCTGACGTCACGACAGAGGAGAGACGGGAGACCGGCTCGCGCCGTCGGCTGCGGTTGCACGCCGTGCGGACCACGTGGTATGGTGACGTCACACCATGTGATACGCTGACGTCACGACAGAGGAGAGACGAGGGACCGGCTCGTGCCGTCGGCTGCGGTTGCACGCCGTGCGGACCACGTGGTAGGGTGACGTCACACCAAGTGATACGCTTACGTCACTACAGAGGAGAGACGGGGACCGGTTCGCGCCGTCAGTTGCGGTTGCACGCTGTGCGGACGATGTGGTATAGCGCAGGTTTATATAAAGGGGAGACGATTGTGCTCAATATTACTGTGAGCAGGTCTCCCCTTATGGGGCTGGTACAGGTGGGTCACCGCCGCTTGCGGCTGGGCTGGCCTGGCACCGAATTTGTATCTGTTCTAGGCCGTCATTGCACACGCCACCGCTGGTGGTGGACGACGGCTGTTGTTGCGGCGCGCGTCTTTCTTTCCCTCTTCCTTTTCTTTCTTATCTATATTCTCTTCTCTCTGCATGAGGCAGCGAAGGTGGCTCAGCTACAGAGCCAGTAGCAGGCCTGTGCATTTTCTTTTCCTTCTTCCTACAGCCACAACAACAACATCTCGCCTCCAGTAGACCCTCACAAAAGGTGGCGATGCCTCTAGGGAGTGCAGCCGAGCGGTTTAATGGAAAGCGAAGGCTGCGGCGTGCTGCAGAGAGCCCAGAAGAACGGAAAGAATGCTTGGCCAAGGAGCGTGCTCGGCATGCGGCTCGGCGACAACGATGCTCCACTGATACGAGCAACACTTCCACTAGTATGGGCAGTGAGTCTAGTAGTACGTCAACACGTTTGGAGCGTTGGAATGCCTCTAGGCGACGGAAGCGTGACGAAGAAACCCCCGAACAACGAGAACAGCGACTTGAAAAGGAGAAAGACGAGTTTAGGAATCAATATGCTTCGCATCTGACCAGGCTTAACGAAGCTAAGCCTCAGGCATTTTTTTATTGATTTATAGGAAGGGAAAAGCACGGTAACTGTCTCACTTGTGTTCTGTGGACACCTCAGCCGCGCCGTAAGGGAAGGGAAGAAGGTTGGAGTGAAAGTGGAAAGAGAGAAAGAGGAGCCATAGTGGAGGGTTTCGGAGTAATTTCGACAACCTGGGGATCTTTAACGTGCGCTGACATCACACAGCCCACGGACGCCTCTTCGTTTCGCCTCCATCGAAACGCAGCCGCCGATGTCGGATTCGAACCCGGGTACTCCGGCACAGTAGTCGGGCGTCTTACCACTGCACCACCCCAGCCACACTTGTTCTGTGGACCTGAACAAAGAGTAAGGGAAGGGATGAAAGTGGGAGTGAAGCGGCAAGAGAGAAAGGGGTGCCGTAGTTGTTATCACGTCAAAATGTGACGTCACGCAACGGGAAGTAGAGCCAAAGAAGGGCATAGAAAGGCGCGCAATGTGAAAGTACCAAAGACTAAAATAGAAAAACAAGAAGTGATTCAAGCAACTAGAAGCAACCAACAAAAGCATTCGTGCTTTCGCATTAATCCAATGCAGATTCTGCAGTGCGCTTAAATATTTATATTTATTTCTTCGTATCGCGTCTCCAACATTAGTAGCAGATGGGTGCTAAATGGGAAGCGAGATGGCATGACATCAATTGAATGCTTTAAAAAGAACACATGAGGAAAACTTTTATTTTAAAGTAAGTAGGCATTTTGGCGTGATGTTTCACCAGGATCACTGCCTTGTCGTGGCGGAGGGGCTTGCGAAATTCGACGAAGTCGTGAGCTCTGCTGTGTAGGGGAACTTTGATTATTCGGCTTCGGGCCCAGCCATTACTTGTGAAGGGTCGGCATTATTCTCGTTGTGGTGGGGTAAACCTTAATTACCAAAATGAACAAGGGGCAGATCCCTCTCCCTTACATGGGACGAGGTAGCCCTTAGAGGGCCGCCCTTCGTAGCAAAGAACAGCCCAAGGAGGGCTATCCGATTCAGGGTGTTAGTGCTGACTCAGCACTGGTCTGCAATGTAGAGCTCGCCAGGAGAGGCTCCCAGTATGAATCTACTGTGGTTGGGGATGGAGGATGTTAGAAGGTAGGGCATGTGAGGACGCGAATAGTCTCCCAGTTTCCTGCAGAATACAGGAGGAGAGGAACTAATCTGTGTAACGAGGACGACGCAGAATAGGGTAGCAAGCAGTACCCGTCCTGATGTGGCGCCTGTGGGAGGCCTCGGTTATGGTTAGGGAGGAAGCCGGCGGTGCATATACAGGCCGACTGTCTCGGGAGTAAGTAAGGATATTTGTCAAGGTAAGCAGACGCTCCCCTTCATGGATCACTGCCTTGTCGTGGCGGAGGGGCTTGCGAAACTCGACGAAGTCGTGAGCTCTGCTGCGTAGGGCAACCCAAGATGGACAGGTCATGGCAGAGAGTTCTGACAAAATGTGATTCACTGGAGAAGGTAATGACAACCCACTCCAGTATTTCCTGCCAAGAAAACCCTATTGCCAGTCACAATACCATTAATAATATGGCGCCGGAAGTTGAGCCCCCCAGGTTGGAAGGCGTCCCACATGTTACTGGGGATGAACAAAGGGCGATTCCTAGTAACTCCAGGACGAATGAAGCGGCAGGGCTAAAGCCAAAAGGACGCTCAGTTGTAAATGTGTCGGAAAGCTAACGGAAAGTCCGATCTTGCAAGGAGATATATCCATAGCAACATGGAATGTAAGATCTATGACGCAAGGAAAACTTGATGTCGTCAAGCGAGAAATGAACAGATTGAACACTGATATCTTGGGTATCAGCGAGCTCAAGTGGACCGGAATGGGAGAATTTAACTCCGGCGGCCATTATGTCTTTTACTGTGGGCACGAATCCAAGAGAAGGAATGGGGTCGCTCTCATAGTAAACAGAAGAATGGGCAAAGTAGTGCTAGGGTACAACCCCATAAACGACCGAATTATTTCACTTCGGATCCAAGGTCACCCTTTCAACATAACAGTTATCCAAGTCTATGCACCGACCACTACAGCTGAAGAAGCTGACGTTGAGAGATTTTATGCGGACCTACAACGCCTTTTAGACCGCACCCCATCATCAGACATCGTTTTTCTCATAGGAGACTGGAATCCTAAGGTCGGGAGTGAAGAAATATCCGGAATTATAGGCAAGTTCGGTCTTGGAGAGCCAAATGAAGCTGGGCAAAGGCTAGAAGAGTTTTGTCAAGAAAACAACCTGACCATAGCGAATACTCATTTTCAACAACACAAGAGGGGCCTGTACACATGGACTTCACCAGACGGTCAGTACAAGAATCAGATCGATCATATTCTTTGCCGGCAGAGATGGAGAAGCGCTATACAAGCAGTAAAAACAAGGCCTGGGGCCGATTGTGGCACCGATCATCAGCTTCTTGTTGCCAAAATTAAGCTTCGATTGAGAAAAACGCAGAAAACTAGAAGGCCGTTCAGGTATGATCTGGATCAAATTCCATTAGAATATGCTGTGGAAGTGAGGAATCGATTTCAAGAATTAGATCTAGAAGACAGAGAGCCCGAAGATATGTGGACTGATGTTAGTGATATAATACAAGTTGCTACTAAGGTAGTTGCAAAGCAAAAGAAATGCAAGAAAGCAAACTGGTTATCTGAAGAGGCTTTGCAAATAGCTGAGGAAAGGAGGATGGCAAAAGCTATGTGGGAAAGAGAAAGATACAAGGTTCTCAAAGCGGATTTTCAGAAAATAGCAAGGAGAGATAAGAATGTCTTCCTGAACATACAGTGCCAAGCAGTTGAGAACAGCCAATTAAGGAATACAAGAGCTCTGTATAAGACAATCAAAGATATCAAAGAAAGCTTCTGTACTAAGCTGGGTGTGATAAAGGACAAACGAGGCAAGGACCTTACTGAAGCCTCAGAGATAAAGAAGAGGTGACAGGAATACACAGAAGAACTGTACAAGAAGGACCTGAATATGCAAATCCAACATAAGACGGTTGTGATTACTGATCTCGAGCCGGGCATCCTGAAGAGCGAAGTTGAATGGGCCTTAGCCAGCCTTGCTAAGAACAAAGCTAGCGGAAATGATGGCATTCCAGCTGAGTTGCTTCAAAACCTCAACCATGACGCTGTTAACTTTCTGCATACATTATGTCAGATGATTTGGACAACCCTGCAGTGGCCAAGATTGGAGGGGGTCAGTTTACATCCCCATTCCAAAGAAAGGCAGTGCCGAAGATTGTTCCAACTACCGCACGATCGCGCTTATTTCGCATGCTAACAAGGTGATGTTGAAAGTCCTCCAAGGATGGCTGCAGCAGTATGTGGATCGGGAGCTTCCGGACGTGCAAGCTGGGTTTCGCAAGGGCAGAGGAACTAGAGACCAAATTGCCAACCTTCGCTGGATCATGGAAAAAGCAAGAGAGTTCCAGAAACCCATCTACTTCTGCTTTATTGATTATGCGAAAGCGTTTCACTGCGTAGATCACAGCAGATTGTGGCAAGCTCTCCAAGAGATGGGAGTTCCAATTCACCTCATCTGTCTCCTCAGGAACCTGTATGAAGGACATGAGGCCACAGTCAGAACTAGGCATGGGCTTACTGATTGGTTTCCGATTGAGAAGGGAGTGAGGCAAGGCTGCATACTGTCGACCTGCCTATTTAACCTATATGCAGAGTGCATCATGAGGAAGGCCGGTCTGGACGAGTCTTCAGCTGGAGTGAAGATTTCTGGGAAACGTATCAACAACCTTAGATATGCGGATGATACCACTTTAATGGCAGAAAGTGAAGTGGAACTCAAGAGACTTCTGACGTGCGTGCAAGAGGAGAGTGAGAAGTTTGGGCTTAAACTAAACATTAAAAAGACAAAGATCATGGCGTCTTGCCCTATCAAGTCCTGGAGCATCAATGGACAAGAAGTGGAAGCTGTGACAGATTTTCTCTTCTTGGGCTCCAAGATAACCTCGGAAGGAGACTGCAGCCATGAAATTAGGAGACGCCTGCTTCTGGGAAAGAGAGCAATGGTTAGCCTTGACCGCCTAGTAAAGAGCAGAGACATTAGTCTGCCAACCAAGATCCGTACAACTCGTGCTATGGTCTTTCCAGTTGTGATGTATGGATGCGAGAGTTGGACTGTGAAAAAGGCTGACCGCCGAAGAATTGACGCGTTTGAATTGTGGTGCTGGCGAAGACTCTTGAGAGTTTCTTGGACTGCCAGGAGATCAAATCAGTCGATATTGTCGACCATAAACCCTGACTGCTCATTGGAGGGTCAAATTCTAAAGTTAAAGCTCAGCTACTTTGGTCACCTGATGAGAAGGGAGGAGTCGCTGTAGAAAGATTTGATGTTGGGAAAGGTTGAGGGTCGCCGGAGAAGGGGTAGGCAGCGAACGCGATGGTTAGATGGCATCCTCGAGGCACTGCAGATGAAGTTATGTGATGTTAGGAAGATAGGGAGAGACAGGAAAGCGTGGCGTGACATGGTCCATAGAGTCACGAAGAGTCGGACACGACTGAACGACTGAACTTCACCAGCAGACAGGGCATGTGCTCAAAGCTCATTTTACATATGGCATAGGTGGGCGCGTGGTCATCGTTGACTTTTTTTCTGGATGGCCGCAGGACTCGTTTTGCGAACGTGTACGCGCCAGTCACGCGTAGTCTGGCAGACGAATTCTTTCGATTCATCGTGACATACTTTCTAGGTGACGTGCCCCACGTTCTGCTCGGGGATTGCAATTGTGTTTTAGACACAAATGCGCGACATCTCGGAACAACCAGCTCTACATACCATGTGTTAAAACTGATTCACAGCCGGGGGGGCATTGGCGGCTTCTTAGGAGCGGCATCGGGACCTCTTGGGGGCCATTGGATTTGAGGGGACCCCTTCAAACCTTGGGGGGGGGGTTCTGGTGTGGACTGGTTCCGCATGTTTCGATATTGGGATGGAGTCAGTGCTTAATCTGTCTTCTAAAAACGCGCTCTTGATAACCAAGTGTGGCCGGCAGCGAGCGTAGAGAAGAGGCGGCTCGTCGGCATCGACCTCCATGCGGCTAGAAGCTATTATAGATCTTCCAACATCGCGCAGATCACTCGTCGGACACTCAATAAGCTTCCACAATCTGCCCCCTCCCCTTCCCCGCAGCAGGGTCCCCAGAGCTTGTTATCTGCGACGGGAGAGGCTTGATATCTGCTTCTCTTGTATATGTTAGCTTATCTTGGAGCCTTAGGGTAAAAGGGGTGGTTTGGGGGAGAAAATTGCGTTCTAAGAGGCGCTATGGCTGGCACAAGACTGCTGCGGTAGGTTGGTTAGGTGGATGGGTAGGGATGATTTGGGGGGGGAACACGCGTTGGTTAAGTACCAGTGCTCCGGAGATGAGTGACGACTCAAAGCCTGGAGACCATACCAGTGGCACTCAACGATGCCAGCAAAGGCGAAAGGGAGACAGGTGGCTCCTGAAATACCAGTTCGGAGGCTGTCCAACAGGGAAACCACAGGTGACGGATGTGGACCGGACGATCGTGTCGAGCCTGATCCCGTGATTGTGAGGAGCAGAATAGGGGATTGATGGTTTCGTCAGCACCACAATGGAAAAAACGGAGGAAGGGACATAGCCACGGTGGTGGAAGCAGGATGCCATCGTAGAAAAGCCCCTGCGAAGCCGAGAAGGAGGCTGATATATGAACGTGGCAGCTTCTGCGGACGCAGGGAACACTGACGTCTGCGGCAATCCTGGGGTCGGGTGGGTGAACAATTATAGTCTCAAGTATTGACTCAATAAATTCCAAGCTTAGAAGGCCTCAGATTTGGGTTGGCTTGGTTCCTTGTGAGCGGAGTTGGAGAGTCTGCCTTCTCGTTCCCCGGTATACCCAAGTGTCTCGGGATCCACTGAAGCGGCAATGCAGCGATGTTGAAGACATAACGTTAGAAGAGCAGCCTTTTCACTGTTGACAGTATCGACAGTATCAACAAATGCCGATGATCATTTTGCTCTCCTTCTCGCTCAAGCTTTTCGTTTCCAAACTTCCGTTGCGGTTTTGAAGCGAAAGCTTCACTACGGTAGATACTCAAGCTGTTGGCGTGGAAGAATATTTTACCTTTATTAACTTTCTAGGTTAAAAACTTTAACAGTTACCATGCAGTGCCGGTGAGGTGTCCTCCGAACAAATGTGATAGATACAGCGCCTCGTTTCCTTGAACCAATTGTGATAGGAGGAGAAGGATTTATTATAACACTACAAAATTAAGAAGACCACGGGTTAAAAGGCGGTCTTACACAAGCTATCGCTGCAACACTCACAGCTTTCCGTCTACTACTAGCTTCAAGCCATCCTTAAACCTCCACAATATTGAAGCCATAGCTTCACGAAGCGAAGTAAATGCAAGGTAACCTTGTGATTTCGGTGACCTTCAAACATCTTCAAGGACAAGTTTGAACTTAAGCCACGAATACTCGGGGTAGTTATGTCCCACTAAAGCTCAAGGTTAAGCGTAAACTGATGTCTGAAGTAGCTTAACGCGTGATAAGCTTCTTGGCTAGACATATGATGGCGGACGTCAAAATCGACGGCGCAGCCGCACCACGGACAAGGAACACGCCAAGTTCAAACCAAGACGAACTTCTTTTGCGGACCACTGGAGTCTCTTCCTAGCTATAACCAATGAAAAACCTTAAGCTGAATAAAGATATTTTCCATGTGTAACCATGCTTCAGCTTTCGCTTCACATTAGGTATAACCGAAGTTCAATCAAAGGCGATGCTTTCGTTTAGAGATACTATAGGCGCTCAAAACCTCAATGCATTTCACTTGAAAAACCTGTCTAGCCAGGAAAGAGATATCGCGACGCCTTTTTTTTGCTGGCGTGTGTGGGCGTGGATATCGCAGCCCCAAAAAAATCGCTTTTCAGACCCGCGTAGCCACATTTCAGAAACACTGGCGTAAAACATAGTTTCAGTCCAAACAGTGATTATTTCTTCTACGCGTAGTACCCGAACTACAAATTTTTATTTTATTAAACATGAACCCCCCCCCCCTCCTCCCCCGAATGTCTCCGTGTGTTACTTTTTACACGAACAGTAACGCCTCATGGTTACGGATGAATCCTTTCAGAAAACAACCATTTTACTAGGGGGTACCCGAAAGAAGGCGAACCCATTTTTAACCTATTTATTTATAATTTAGGCACGAACCGTCAATCCCTTTCAAAGTACTCTTCACTTGCACTAATACACTTGTCTAAATTTCCTTTCCACTTTTCAAAACATTGCTTAAATTATTCTTTTGTGATGCTTGACAGCACCTCCGTCGTTTATTTCTTTGCCTTCGTAACATCAGCAAGATTCTTCCGTTTCATGTGTTTTTTTTCATTCTACGAAAGAAAAAAAAATAGATGGGGCAAGGTCCGATGAGAATGGGGATTGAAGAACAAGGGCATGACATTTTTGATCAAATATTGTTGCACAGACAAGGCTCTGTGTGCAGGGGCATTGTCATGATGGAGAAAGCAGTCGCTCGACTGCCACAAATCATGCCGCTTCCGCCGTACACTTTTGCGAAATATTTTCAAAACCTTCAAATAGAAAGCTTGGTTAACTTTCTGACCCTGCAGAACGGACTCTGAATGGAGAACTCCTCTGACGTCGAAAAAACAAATCAAGATTGTTTTGAGGTTTGATTTCAATTGACGAGCTTTCTTGAAGCGAGGCGTACTTGAAGTCTTCCACAGGCTTGATGTTTTCTTTGATTCAGGATAGCAAGCATAGCACCAAGTTTCGTCACTTGAGAAAATTAAAAAAAAGGTAAAATCATTTCGGCACTCTTCTTTCAAAACACTGCATGTCTGCACGCGACATTCTTTTTGTTCATCAGTCAGCAGTCATGGCAAGAATTTGGCAGCCACACTTTTAATTTCCAAATGTTCTGCCAAAATTCACTGCACTGATCTTGAAGTCACTCCCGACAGCTCAAGAATTTCTTCAATTATCTGTCGTCTATCTTCGTTGATTGCACGAATTTGCTCATGTTTGCGGGTCTTGAAAGAAAGACCAGAACGAGATTGGACATCAATTTAAATTTCGCCATTTCGAAACAAACAACCACTCAAATACATCAGGTTTTCCCATACCATCACCCTTGCACGCTGCTTTTTACCATTTCAGGAGTTTTTCATTTTTTTTTCCGAGCAGAAAGCAGAATGTGACCGCCGCATGCTGTTCACGAAAACCACCCATAGCAAAAACGACACTCACAGAAACAGTTGTTAGCGCAAACTCAGCCGAAGCTAGTACGTCCGACTTTCAGCGACGCCACTCGGCTGAATAAATCTGGATGGATGGGTGGATGGATGGACGGACGGACGGACGGAAGGATGGATGGATGGATGGATGGATGGATGGATGGATGGATGGATGGATGGATGGATGGAAGGATGGATGGATGGAAGGATGGATGGATGGATGGATGGATGGATGGATGGATGGATGGATGGATGGATGGATGGACGGATGGATGGATGGATGGATGGATGGATGGATGGATGGATGGATGGATGGATGGAAGGATGGATGGATGGATGGATAGATGGATCGACGGACGGATGGATGGATGGATGAATGGCCGCCAGTGGCTGCTGATCCTCAGAGTACTGCATTCAATGACCTAATTGTGTTGCATGTTTTAGCCATTTTACTGGTTGCCAGACGTTCATCAAGCTAAGAGCTACAGCTGTGTGCTAAGCAAAGTTCTGTCGCGCTTTATGATAAACTGCCTCACTATTCTCATATGAGAATAGAGCACAATGGTCGCATGCTTGCAAGCGCTCTCTCCACGGCCTTCGCTTTGACAGTAAAGAGCGGAAGTAGATCAAATATTTGTTGAACACCTTGTGACATATATTGCTCTCTTTTCAGCCAAAAACAGAGAATGAATGTACACTATTCAAACATAGACGGGCATGGAGATGTCTCCTGTGCTCTCCCTGCGCTCGAAAAGATGAAAGATGAAAGAAAGGATACTGACCTGTCTTTATTTTCATGAAGCGTCAAGGTGAACAAGTACGCGTGACAAGGTTCCTTGTACTCTGGGTCATTTGGAAATTAGCTGCTGCAGCTTCAATGTTGAACGGTTTGCACTTAGAAGTTATGAAGAACAGTGTAGAGAATAAGAGTGCATATATCACTTTGTTCTACGCAAGTGACGGAATTGGATTGCGTTTATAGTTCTAGTTTCGGCAAGAGAATAAGTAAGATATAGCAAAGCGCAACTTTCCAAATAGCATCTAACTGAAGCTTTCTGAGCTACCGCTATTTTTTCTTTGAAGCACAGTAGAGTCTACTGCTTTGCGCGCAGGTTATTAATAATGACGATTTGAATTTCAACAAAAAGTGCTGCAAACACAGTGTGACCTTAAAAATAAGATATTTTAACCGATCGTAAACGTTCCTTATATCTAGAGATGTCATTCTGGAACGTTAATAATAGGCAGAGACGCAGGTGTGATCAAAGCAGCAACTAGAAATGAGCACGTTGGTTCTACCGTGCCTACTCTTTACTGCAAACCTTAGGCGTCCTAATAAATTTTATTTTGTTTTTAATGGAAGAGCCCTTGGTGTGTCTGAAAAATTTTGTCATTTCCCTTTCCCATTCAGGCCATTGCCCACTGGTTATCTGTGTAGCTAGCTACAGCGGCTGCGAGCACTTCAGAAAACAATGCACAAAGTAAATTATAAAAGTTGGGTACTGGTGCTTTAGTTATAATTGCTCGCTCAGCACCCAAAGTGACTAAAGGAACCTTTATGAAATAGATCACATTAAGCGGTATCTCAACAAACAGAAAATGCGATTTTTTTTGTTGGGAACGCCACTATGCAACAGATGGATGACAGTACAATCAAAATCCATTTTTTTCTCACCGATTTTGCTTGCTTACATTTATTGTTCTATTGGCGCAGAAATTATGCCTGGTTTCTTAAACTCGATCAACATGAGAACAGCTTCAAGTTTTTTTTCCCTGTGAAAGTTAGTCTAGCTGTCTTTAACGAAAAGATTACGTGGATCTTTAATTTGAACTTTTTACACTGAGCGAAAAACTTAAATGTATTTTTGTGCAACAAACAGTAAGGATTTTGGAGCTTTAGGCGGCGTGAAATGCAGTTATAATTTTTTGCCAAAATCTTATTGAGACATCATCTACGGCAGTAGCATCATGTACGGTGATTTTAGCGTACTGTAAGAACTTCGAGCACATGTCTTGGTAATAGACAAGGCATGACAAATATTACACCATGAATCATATCTCTAGCCGCGACTACATTGTTGGTGCTTTTATAGACGTGATGCATGGGCCCTTATAACTCGAGAGGCTTCCTTTTTCTGCCAATGCTAGAATGCTGTCACTTTCTATTTGCGATTACACAATTTTAGACGCATGAAATAAAAGAAAAAAAACTTTCCTGAAGAATACGTTTTATATTGAAAGATAAAAAATGAAGTCGGCAGCATGTTACAAGTTCATAGGAACTAATAGAACATTTATAAGGTCTATTAGATGTCTCTTAACAGGTAGAAAGGCGAAAGCCTCCACTGCCTCCCATATCATTTGTCTCTTATAATTTACCTCTTATCGTAATGCTGAGTAATGCCTAGTCGTTGAAGTCATTACAACTCATAGCTAGGCCTACTTACTCATTTCCAGCCAGTTACGGGCATTAGAAGTAGTATTAGTCGTTCCATAGTCAATTTTATTTATTTTATAGTATTTCATGAGTCAATATCCTTATCCGTTAAATGTATCATTATCTATCGGATAACGTGAATTCATTAAATGTATCAATATCTATCGGATAACTTTAATTCATTAACAATACCCATCAATTGTTTTCATTACTTATTTCCGTCCTCATAGATTCGTTATAGCAAGTGACACATCAGCGCACGTTTCCGTTGCAAATATCTTGCGTACAACCCTCGTGCACAGGATTTCGTTCCATGAGTCTAGAAAGATTTTCACATTAAAAACGACGAAAGATGCACTTTACGCTACAGATCCAATGAATTGCAGCGCTCCTAATGAGAACGGTCAGTAATTAAAAAAAAATGAAATTGACATATATGAGAAAGAATATTATGTTGATTCAATATCAAAGGTGTGCTACTCATAACTGCTTTTTTGCCAGCTTGCTTGTATGCTATCGGTATTTTTAGGGTCGTGCAAATTCGTGTGCTCTGGAACGGCGATAAAAATATGCGTGCCATTGATGGCACATTTCATTTGTTTAAACCGTGAGTGGCGCTAATTTTGTTTGGAGGAAATGAACAGAGACATCAGTGCTCGCTTTTACGCGGACAAAGATTGTCCTGTCTATCGTTTAGCAGCCGCACAGGCCCTCAAATATGAAAGTGAACAAATCCAAGGATTTATGCCAAATTTTTTTCTTCCCAAACAATATTTCTCTGTTTTGGCGAGATAATAGATGCCGTAATTTTAAGTTCACTAGGAGGGTACACACGATGAATTTTAGGCTAATTTTTTTCTCCATTTTCATACTTAAGACCTTTGTTATCCTGGCGAATTAAAAAGGAATTGGGTATGTTTTCTTTTGTGTTTCTTTCATGTAAGAATCTTGGGCTGTGTCTTAGGATTGCGAAGGGTTAAACACCCTCCGAGTCTTCTTAAATATTTAGGCAATAATGCTTTGTATTCAAAATACATGCACTCTTTTAGAGCAAAATTTAAATTTTCGGCTAGTAGCCGAATGGATCAACCTCTCAGATACAATAGCTTCATTATACCCTCTACACGGCCGGCTTAATCACGGTTACGCTTAACCAAGGTTACCGAACTTAACCACGGTTAACCGCCAATCGCAGTTAGCTGTGCTTACACAGCTCGCCGCCGTTCTCGGTTATGGCCGCCATTGCCCATAAAGTACAATCGAAGCGACGCGGTAATCTGCGGAACGAAGCAGCATTTTCAAATATCTCAGTTATAACATAGTTTCCGGAGTACCGTCCGACAAGGCGTCAACGCGCGGTCAAGCCCCGCACGATGGCAGCAGCTCATCGACCACCGTAAACACCGCTGCGTTGGCCCCTCCTCCCGCAGACCGTAAGCGAACGACACGGCGGCTCGCTAGCGCCGACGTCAGAAATAAAGCGTGCTAAATTTATTGGCATCACTCTTGAGTATCACTGACCAGCGGCAGATTGCTGGCAAGACCGATAACCGCAACACTATTAAGTTCCTGCTCAAGCCAGCTGCCGCCGGTGCTTTGCGGCTCATCGCTTCGTTTATACTAGCTCTGCGATTAATGCGTCGGCAAAGTTTATCATATCAATATTTTACGGCGGCAGAATAGAATTCAGAATAAGGTACTTTCCTGAGTACACCATTTTGACAGCACTGATCAATTCCAAAGCGCCGACCGCCGCGGTTTCGAAGAGAAATAATTTAGGCCTATGGACGACTAGGGGGTTACGCACCCCGCCGTCGTTCGCCGCGCTCGCACGCTTCATCACCGCGGTAGGTGTAACGTACCTCAGCCTGCTAGCAGCATCCCGCGCTGCGAGCGTTGCGAACTTGTGCACTTTCATAATAAAGGTAACACCGCGCAATTTTTTAGGTTCCGCGCTCAGCACCAAGCCGCGCAAACGATACTGCAGACACGGGACTGGGTTTCAGTACGGAGACGCTTGACTGTGGGCCGTAACCGAAGACGCCGAGTGGCACAGTCGATACCGTCTATTCAATACGGGCAAAGGAGTACACACTGTTGAAGGAGACACGCTCGTACGCTTCGTGCACTCGGCTGCCGACGAGCAGCCTCCGCAAACAGACGCCGACGCAACCTCGGTTAACAACGCAAACCGAGATCGCCAAACTCGGTTTGCGATAACCACGGTTAGGGGTGTAACTGAAGCTTGGTCTGCCGCGTAAGTGGGCTAACCAATGTTTCGCGCAACAGCAGGTACGCTAACCGTGGTTAACTCTGCCCGTGTAAAGAGAGTATTAGATGACAACTTGCCAGCCGCCCTTGAAACCCTTTTACGGGGACTAACTGATGCACAATTGCGTCATGCACCATAAGCTATTGGCTGCTCTCCTTATCAAAAGGATACTTGTACAGTATTTCCCAATTGTTTGTTAGTGTGTTTAGTGCATTCTCGCTAGGTCTTTTGAATCCATTTACATCTGTTCACAGTATTTTTGCCTTTCACTTTGCGTAGCCCTTGTACACTATGTTCAGTATGAAAATTTGTTCATACTAAAATAAATTAATAAATAGAAAACATATCTGAAACTATATGAAGAAATCCTATTTCGCTGTAATGTCGTTTTTTTGTCTTGCCTCCTAATTACACCTGCATTGACGTCGCTATGGGACACAAGAGTTTATTTTTGTGCTGCTATTGTGAACATAATACATTGGATGCGCTGCCCTAGTTATGAGGACAACTGTGACCTTTGACCAATTTACACTTCAAGACATCTTCTGAAAATGCTAAAACTTTGCGTGATCATATTCCGAACAGAGTGTTAAATGTTCATAGCAAGAGCTTGTCTATGATATTCTCTCTGCTGCCGATGGCATTTACCGGTGCGAGAAGGGGAGCGTGGAATATTCGGGCCACTCCCAGACCATTGTTTTTCCTAAACAAACCCAATTTCAGTTTAAACTATCACACAGGGTTTTGCGGTCGTTTTTGATCATCGCAAACTGCAGCCTACTCTTTCTTCAGTAGTTGTTGTTATGATCCTTTCCCATTGTGCTCGCGCCGCGCTTCATCTCTTTATTGTCCCATAGCAAATCGATTTATGCATCGCTTCCACCTCATCTCTGTCTTGCATATTTTAAATGATTTGACCGTTTCAGTGCGGTCAATTTGAGAGACGCCTTTAAGTCTATAAAAAGGCTTCCATCAGCTTCGCCATGTTCACTACCATAAAGTGTAAGCACAAAGCAAAGCTGCTAAGTTTCGCAGATTGTCTTCAACGAGTAAAATTTATCACAGTATTCTGAGGAGACTGTGGGATCATTTTTCAGTAAATGTTGTCCAATATTATAATTTCGACGCTGATTTAAATAACTGCGCTGCCATTTTCCGCTCTCAAACTTCTTCGAACCTTAGCTTGTTTCGGTGTGGTTCGCTATGCGATCTTAACGTGAATACTTATTAATAGACATTTTTAGTTATTGTGTTGCCCCTTCTGCGTTTAAAGATTATGCAGCGGACAGGATTTAGCCTCAGAGAGCGAACTTGAATCGTTTGTTACCATGATCCTGAGCCAAAGCCACTGTGTTTATTACGTCATTCGCACCTTTGTCTGTAACACAATTATAAAGATACACTAGTTATGTCTTCTAAGGATCAATAAACGACTGGAATTTTTTCGAGCGGGGCACTCATTCCGCACCGCTGGTTTACAAAGTAATTAGAGCTATTCAACGCTGCTTAACCAAACTTGAAGCAAAACCTTTCGCTGCAGGTGACCGAGCGTTGCATCGAACACAACCAGCGTTCTAGGCAGAATGCACTTTCATGTCCTGCGCACGCAATGCAGACAGACGCTTTTCTGCTCCACTGATAGTGCCGACGAAAGTTGCAGTGAGCACTATCAGCGCTTTATTCATGAAATTTTAGCCTCGCCTGGGTGATGTAGTGATAAGACGCCCGACTACTGTGCCGGAGTACCCGGGTTCGAACCCGACCTCGGCGGCTGCGTTTCGATGGAGGCGAAACGAAGAAGCGTCCGTGTGCTGTGCGATGGCAGCGCACGTTAAAGATCCCCAGGTGGTCGAAATTACTCCGTAGCCCTCTACTACGGCTCCTATTTCTCTCTTTCCACTTTCACTCACACCTTCCTCCCTTCCCTTACGGCGCGGTTGCGGTGTCCACAGAAAACAAGTGAGACAGTTACCGCGCCTTTCCCTTCCTATAAATAAATCAGTTTTTTTTTATTTTAAAGTCTACAGAAAACAAGTGTGACAGTTACCGCGCGTTTCCTTTCCTATAAATAAATCAGTCCACAGACAACAAGTGAGACAGTTACTCGCCTCTCCCTTCTTATAAATCAATCAGTTTTATAAATCAATCAATCACGAAATTTCAAACACTGTTGCATCAGGTGGCATAACCTGTAAGCATGAATCTCGCGGTTCGAAAGGACATCAGGTCATCTTTATGAGAAAAGATTGATGAATGAATGAATAATCTGGCTTGATTTGGTTTGCGGGGTTTAACGTCCAAAAGCGGCTCAGGCTATGAGGAACGGCGTAGTAGAGGATTTTGGAAATTTCGACCCCCTGGGGATCTTTAATGTGCACTGACATTGCACAGCACACGGGCGCTTTGCTTTTTGCCTCCATTCGAAAAGCGGCCGCCGATACCGGGATTCGATTCGCGTCTTTGGGAACAGTATAGTCGAGCGCCGTTAATCACTGCGCCACCCCGGCGGGTGAATGATTGAAAGCGGGGTCGTTTTTATTTAAGGACTCATTGAAGATAGAGCAAAATGTAATAAATTATGACGAGCACTTCTATAAAAAAACAGCAACGTGCACTTAAGAAAGTCAGCGATGTTTTGCCGACATGTAATCACCTGGAGTACTGCAATGAATGTAATACGGTTTATCCGTTATATAGCGCCTCAGTTGTTTTTATACAATTTTTGATGGCAAATTATATTGTAAAGCCTCTTTGATATTGTAATGCTCGATGTCTACTACTATAAGAGGGAAGGTCTTTTTATCTCCATCATAATCTGAGAACATATTTTGGCCAGTGTAATTCCCCTTTGAAGGAGTGAGCGTGTTTCTCCTAGATCATAAAATATGCATGTTATGTTCTGCGGGTAAATAATCACTTCATTGAAAATGATTATTGAGGTGAGGCTAAGTACTTTTTGCGGCATGTCCAGCTCAAAACGTCGACCATGACAAAAGTACTGAAGCTCTCTTCTGTATATACTAATATATATATGTATATACTAAGAGGAGAGGAACTTGAGCCGGGTCTTGATGTTGTGAGCTGAAATAGAGCAGCCTTTACTGCGGCTTCCAGATTTCCTCTGCGCTTCTTGTTAGCAGTCTCTTTTTATGTCTTTTATCTTCACGCATTTACCTGAAACTAGTTACGTTCCTATAGATACCGGCCTACCCGCCGTTAAAAATGTTGGAATCGCCAAATATATGCTTCAACAGCAATAATATATTTTGAAACGCTTCGGCACCTCTAAGGGCTCATGCGATAGCGCGCGTGATTTTTCAATACATCCGTCGAGTGTTGTGGCAATGCCAGGTAAAGGCAACGGCTTCCTTTGTCTGGAATGAGCTGTATAACTCATCGAGCAATATAGCCAGTGGGCGCCTCCTCTCAGACTGATTAGGACGAGCAAAAGCTTCGTTTAGCATGGCTTCGCACAGAGAGAATCTAGAACATAAATTAACAAGGTAGTAAACACTTCGCAATGATAAAATGGAAACAAAAAGTGCAGGGAATTTCACGCATTCTCCGCGGACACCCAACCCGCGCCATAATAGGAGGAATGTGAGGGGGTATATAAAAAGAACGACCAGTATAATAAATGGTTCACAGGAAAGGAAAAAAGCAGTATCTGTCATACGTGTTCTGTGGACAGATTGATTTATAAAAAAAAAACTCATTGATTTATAGGAAGGGAAAGGCGCGGTAACTGTCTCACTTGTTTTCTGTGGACACCTCAACCGCGCCGCAAGAGAAGGGAGGAAGGTGGGAGTGAAAGTGGAAAGAGAGAAAGAGGAGCCGTAGTGGAGGGCTACGGAGTAATTTCGACCACCTGGGGATCTTTAACGTGCGCTGACATCGCACAGCACACGGGCGCCTCTTCGTTTCGCCTCCATCGAAGCACAGCCGCCCAGGTCGGGTTAAAATGTTTCTTCAGAGAGCATGGCCGCTATAAACGCGCTTTTCTCGAAGCAGGGAATCACTATTCGACGATCCAACGCATCCTCAAGTTCTTGGAGAGTGTCAACCACATTTACGGGCCTCTGCAAAATAAGTCTTGAAACAAGCTCGCCGCAGACATAACACGAAAATGGCAAAATGGCTATATTCCACACGCCGTAACCAATTCCTCTAGCGAATAATGAGCGTGTTCGGCGATGTATTGGAGACGACGTCGCGTAAAAAGAAGCAACAAAAAACAAAAAAACATCGCTGACTGAGGACAATATTTGAAGGTTGCGTTCCTTCAGATCAGCGAGTGTTAGAACTGCTGAGCAAATTGCCAAGCCTATGACAACCAGGAATAGTCCAGTCTTAGAGTTTACGAGAATATCTAGAAAAGAGCCACCCGTTTTCACGTAGAATGTTTCCTGGATACTATCTAACGCGACCGAAATGGCGAATTTCTGCGCTAAGCTAGAATTGCTGCGCTAAACTAGAAGTCAAAAGAGTAATGGGTCCTAAATTAAATTGGTTCACAGGAAGGGAAAGGCGCAGTAACTGTCACACTTGCTCTGTGGACACCCGAACCGCGCCGTAAGGGAAGGGAGGAGGGTGGGAATGAAAGTGGAAAGAGAGAAAGAGGAGCCGTAGTGGAGGGCTACGGAGTAATTTCGACCACCTGGGGATCTTTAACGTGCGCTGACATCGCACAGCACACGACGCCTCTTCGTTTCGCCTCCATCGAAACGCAGCCGCCGCGGTCGGGTTCGAACCCGGGAACTCCGGCACAGTAGTCGGGCGTCTTACCACTGCACCACCCCGGCGGGGCTTATACATCGTATTCGCTTTTCAGCAGCTCATCCTGAGTGACCTCTTCTGCGTATATTTTCCACTCAATAGTGAATTGTACACACCACGGGCAAACCAGCCGCCACACAGCACGTCGTTAGATGTCGAATTGTCAGAGTATACGCAGCTGACACGAAATACATTATTTCTTAGATGGCTGGTTCTTGAACTTCGGACATCATTGTCACGAAGATGCTCTTCGGAGTCCTTCGAGTGGAATGACAACAGAGCCTTCTGTTCCGTTGGCCGCGTTTTCCTATTTCCCTGTGTGATCTGTTCTCGGCACCATTGGCAAGATAAAATGATTCGGGGTGAGTTTGGAAAATAGCGGCCGAACGTCTCACAGCTTTGCCCTACATCGTTATTAGCCAGTCTACTAAGTAGGGCGATTCTGGAAACATCAAAATCAATTCAAAGCAAGACAAGTTATTAGCGGCTACCTGTGTTAACAGAACATGTGTCTTGATGCTCTTACACCTGCCTGCTGTCTTTCAGATATAGAAAAAATTCATATCTCGGCAGTGTCCATATTTTTACCGGTCGCAGTGCATGACGCAGCCAAAAGCGATCCTTGGTGTCCCAGTGTCTCTTGCATGTCACCAGCGCTACGTGCTCATACTTTGAAATGTATAAGTCACCACCTTGGTGACTGCTTTCTATTATTTCTTCATACCTTTCGATATATTTGCCAAAACATTTCTTCCCAATGTGTGCAGAAATTGCCGTGAAAATAAGCATTTTTAAGAGAGCCAGCATTGTTTACGCATATGCATACTTCAGGGCTCCAAATCTAATGCAAAGGCAGCCGCTTATAGCATAGGGTTATTCTTAGTGTATATCGTTGTGTCGCGCAGATCAAGCAATAGCTACTCCTAATGATCAAAGCTTACTCACTAAATCTGGCTGAATGGTTATTGAATACATGTATTGAGTGCACAAATTCATCTTTCCACAGGCTCAGAACCAGCAAAAAGGATGTTCTAGAACTGCACAACCGTTTACCGTGAGACAAATATTCTTGAATTTACGAACTGGTTTTATTCTGCTTGTGTGAAGGTGATGGACTTATATGTGAACGTCAGTCTCTCCTTACTGGCTGTCCAGCGGCTCGGTCTGTGACCGGCCTTTTGCGAGGTGAGTCACTGTGCAGGTGTCAGCAAAACCTTTGGTGGCAACTTTTAAAGTTAGTATCCTTGAGCCGTGAGATATGCTCCGTTCTTCCTAGGCAATCAGGCAATCGTGGTCGCCGGTGCTCATGTGAGCAATCGTTCCTGCTGACCTACATATCCAAGATTTTCAACCGACAAACATGTAGACCTGAGCGTACCAGGCACTCGAATGATACACGCACCCAAACTGCAGCTATATTTCATTACACTATCGACCCACTGACCTCTAGCTCTCACTGATGATAGTACGTGGGCCGGGAGAAACCGACATCATATAACCTTCAAAGCAATTTTCGTGAGCGAAATTGCTTTCAAATTAGGCGAGTGAAAACTTTTGATTTGTATAAACCTATTATTTTGTTCCCTCTACTCAAAAGTCATTTCTTTGGAACTTATTGTCAGACTGCAAGGTATTTCCTTCTAAAAAGGTATTTTCTGCAGGAGAATTTAATTCATATTTCGGTGCCTCTTCCATACTGTATAAAATGACAATGTTCTGATGCTTCGAGCTCTACGCGAACAAAACTAGAACTATGGTATTTATCCGTTCTCAGAAATGCAAGCGAGACTTGCTTGCCTGTTGATTTTCTTTATATTTTAGAACACCAATATACTTGGGTTGTGGCAATATTCAAAATTCGTTTTTTAGTTTTTTTTTTTGGCGAAGGCGAGAAAATGGGCGACATATAAAGATCTTCTAGGTCTTAAAAAAAACTGCTCGATATAATAAAACAAGATTTCTACTTAAGTGATTCCATTGCAATCAAACAAAGTACAAATAAGGCTGTCTGTGTGCAATGTTGCAAATAAAAAATCTTCGGTACAATAATCTAAAGCGGAGAAAAATATGAAACTTTTTAACATTCAGCAAGGCATTCTACGTGTAGTTCATTAAGATGTAAGCAGTGCTTACCGCAAATAGGAATGTATAACCTCGCTGCCAGTAAAACGTGGAGAAAATTCCCATACAAAAATGTCCTGTCTATTATAGAGAATCCTTTGTGTGGTAGGCTATAGATATTTGGCCAAAAAAGCTATAGCGGCATCTATGGCTATCTTTATGTTTTTCTATAGTCTGTTCTATAGACGTCTTTAACGTATTCTGTAGACTTATGGTCTCCTTTGCAGTCTTTAGCATTTTCTATGGTCAGGTAAAAACTTTTATGGTCACCTATAGAAAATTCTTTATATGGTAGGCTATATATATTTGGCACAAGAAGCTGTAGCCATTCCTATGATAGTCTTTAGGTTTTGCTATAGGCTGTGCGGTGGAAGTCTTTACCGTTTCTAGTGACTTATAGGTGCCTATGTACTGTACTCTATCACTTTATACGGTCGCGTACAAACTTGTATAATCAGCTGTGCAAAAGTCCCTTGTATGGTCGGTGCTATAGACATTTGGCCGAAAAAGCTATAGCCTGGTATAGAAGTTTATAAGTTTCCGCGTATAGATGATGCATTGGACTGCTTACAAGGTGCTGAACTTTTTTCTTCCCTTGATTTCCGATCCGGTTACTGAAAGGTGCCCATGGCTGCGGAAGATAGCCCTAAAACCGCGTTTGTCTACCCCGATGGCCTCTTTGAATTTACCGTCATGCCGTTCGGTCTCTGCAATACTCCTGCTACATTTGAGCGTATGATGGATACAGTTCTGCGTAGCCTAAAATGGAAGACGTGCCTCTGTTACCTTGACGACATCGTGGTGTTCTCGCCGGACTTTGCGACCCATCTCCCTCGACTGAAGCAGGTCTTGACATGTCTTGCGAACGCTGGTCTGCAGCTCAACTTGAAGAAGTGTCGTTTCGCTGCTCGTGAGCTGACAATTTTTGGAACACGTTGTGTCCAAAGATGGTATCCGTCCTGATCCCGGCAAACTTCGAGCTGTGACTGCATTCCCGAAACCTACTTGTATTAAGCAACTGAGGAGCGTTTTGGGTTTGTGCTCATACTTTCGGCGTTTTATACGGAACTTTGCTTCCATTGTCGCCGCGCTGACTGAGCTCCTCGGCAATAACTCAGACGTTTCGCTGTGAGCATCAGCCTGCGACGACGCCTACAACACCCTGCGCCGCCTCTTCACAGCCCCGCCTATCATGCGCCCTTTTGACCCCATGCGCCAACCGAAGTGCACGCAGACGCGAGTGGTGTCGGCCTCGGAGCTGTGCTTGCTCAGCGCCCCTCTGGCTTCGGTGAGTACGTAGTTGGTTACGCCAGCCGTACTCTCACCAAAGCCGAAGCGAACTACTCTGTAACGGAAAAGGAGTGCTTGGCCATTGTCTGGGCAATCACAAAGTTTCGCCCTTACCTTTACGGCCGTTCTTTTGACGTAGTCACGGACCATCATGCCCTATGCTGGCTTTCATCGCTCAAGGACCCATTCGGCCGCTTGGCACGGTGGGCTCTGTGTTTGCAAGAATACGATATCCGCGTTATTTACCGATCTGGTCGCAAACATAAAGACGCCGACGCTTTATCTCGCTCACCGCGTCCAGCCGACCTTGCCAGCCTCTCCGTCTTAGACTCTGTGGCATCTTCGATCGACGTCAGTGACATGCCTGCCGAACAACGGAAGGAACCATGGATCGCCTCTCTTATTGACTACCTTTCAAACCAGTCAGCGATTACCCCTTCACGCACCCTTCGCCGCTAAGCTTCCCACTATGAGATTCGGGATAACCTCCTTTACTGGCACACCTACAGCTCAAGTGGACGGAAATGGCTCCTCGTGATACCGCGCCATTTACGGACTCAAATATGTACAGCCTTTCATGCCGATCCTAAGTGCGGACACGCCGAAGTTTTCAAGACGTACACACGAATCTGTCTTCGCTAGTATTGGCTCGGTATGTACAACTCGGTCCTCGGTACGTTCGATTGTGCCTCACGTGCCAACGCCGCAAACCTGCCTCTCCCCGCTCGGCCAGTGAGTTAGAGCCTATCACATGCCCGCTTAGACCCTTCGACCGCATTGGAATTGACCTATATGGCCTTCTTCCGTACACACCCGATGGCGATCGCTGGGTCATTGTCGCCGTCGACCACCTGACGCGATATGCCGAAAGCGCCGCGCTCCCAGCTGCAACAGCCCGAGATGTGGCCGGTTTCTTATTGAAGAACTTTATTCTCCGTCACGGTGATCCTCGTGAATTGCTCAGCGACAGAGGCCGTGCTTTCTTATCCGAAGTCGTTGAAGCGCTGCTCGATCAGTGCAAATACATTCACCGGACTTGCACCGCTTACCACCCACAAACGAACGGCCTTGTTGAACGATTTAATCGCACCCTCGGCGACATACTCGCGAAGTACGTCGTATCCAACCACACGAACTGGGACATTGTCTTTCCTTATATCACCTATGCGTACAATACTGCTACGCAATCTAGCACGGGTTTCTCTCCGTTCATTTTGCTTTACGGTCGGCATCCATCTGCTCCCCTTGATACTGTCCTCCCCTACAACCCTGATCCATCAGAATACACTACAGTGACAGAAGCTGCCAAGTATGCCGAAGAATGCCGCCAGATTGCCCGCACGTTTACGACCGACTCTCAGTGGCGCCAAAAATATTGCCATGACACCGATCAGGAGAATGCACCACACTTTGAGCCCGGCACACTTTTGTGGCTATGGGTTTCATCCGGTAGCCCCGGTCTCTCCGCAAAGCTGATCTCGAAGTATCACGGGCCCTACCGTGTCGTCGAGCGCACTTCACCAGTGAACTATAATGTTGAGCCGCTTAAGCCATCTTCTGATTTGCGGCGCCGTGGCCGCGAGACTGTAGATGTTCAGCGTCTTAAGCCGTTCTACGATCCAATTGTACTTTCGTCCCCTTAAGTCGCCAGGATGGCTCCTTTTTCTCTGGAGGGCATTGTGAAGAAGATGAGCCCTTTTGGCTGGACGCTGATGAAGAGGAAGCAGTCGGTGGAATTGTGATCGCGCAGATCATTGTGCTGGTTTGATCATCGTGCGCTTCCTTGACGACCTCGACGCCGTCCTAAACGTACAGATTAAACCTTCTCTTACAAAACTAACTGTGGTGTCCTAATGTATTACAATCTTTAATATTTTGTATGCTCAGCTATAGAACATTCGCGTGTGCGCGTGTGTTTATGTGTGTGCGTGTCAGTGCATGCGCGTGGGTGTATGGGCATGTGTGTCATGCTCTACATTTTCGGGTGTTTAGCTGCAATTCGATGCTTAAATAACAGAAAATTGGCCAGCCGTCCCCACGACTAAAGCCATCGCTGCTCGGAGGTACTGACCGTAGGTGGACGTCCATGCGGCGACAGCGCTAATCCCTAGTTGTACCAAAATTGTGACTCAATCCATTTGTTGTACAGCATTGCGGTTGATCACATACCGTTTCTCGTTGCATACAGCACAGAACTCCTAATCAAGTTAGAGGGCAAGTCGCACAAGAGATTCGAATCGATGACATATGTATTTTCATATACGGGTGTATGACTACTGATCTATAGATTTTGGTATATACAATATCCTATAGCCAGCTAAAGCAGCTTATATGGCATGCAGGCTGTAGCTTTCGAGGCATTGGCATTTCTATAGACAGCTAAAGACAACGCTGCCTACTTCAGGAGCATACACTTTTCAACAGCCAGCTAAAGCAGCTTATATAGCTGGCAGTCTGCATTTTTTGAGGCAGTGATATCTCTATAGACGGCTAAAGATAAAGCAGCTTATATGGCTCTGTCTGTAGATTTAGAGGCATTCAAATTTCTGTAGATAGCTAAATGTAACTGCATCACTGCTACCCTATAGCTTTAGGAGCATACGCTGTTCTATAGCCAGCTAAGCAGCTTATATGGCTTGCAGTCTGTAGCTTTAGAGGAACTTACATTTCTATACACAGTTAAATGTATGGCTAGTAGTATATAGCTTTAGGATAATTCAGATATTTATATCCAGCTAAAACAGCTTATATGGCATGCAGTCTGTAACTCTAGAGACATCAAAATTTTTATAGACAGCTAAAGATACCTGTATTACTATTCTATAGCTTCAGGAGCATAAACTTTTCTATGCCTTGCTGAAACTGAGTCTATGGCTTTCAGTCTGTAGTTTTTGAGTAATTCACATTTCTATAGACACCTACAGATAACTGCATGACTAATAGTCTATGGCCTCAGGAACATACAATTTTCTATAGCTCGCTAAAACTGGTACCATAGCTTGCGGTATGTAGCTTTAGAGCCATTCCCATCTCTATAGACAGCTTAAGGTAACTGTATGACTAATAATCTATAGCTTCACGGATGTATGGTTTTCAATAGTTCGGTAAATATATTTTCTACGATTCGGAAGCTCTAGACAAAGTGTTATAGAATTTTCCATAGCTGCTTATAAATATTCAAATTGCACTTTACAGCCGACTATAAAACTCCATAGATAGGTATAACTGACCATAAACGTTTCCATTGAAGCACATAGACCATTTTTGCATGGGGAGAGGCCGGAGTTGGCAGTCCGTGCCAAACGTAATTTCAGGATGCCCTACGTCCGGGTAGTGCTCAGCCTTGTGAGCTGCCAGCTACCGCCTCCCACTTAACAAATGCGTTACGGACGGACAGACACGATCGTGCCCGGGAGAATGAGCCAATAAAGGCCTACGTCTTAATATATAGGCGTGGAAATTGTCAGTACAAGGAAGTCGTGAGCATTACCGGGGGGAAGAAAGATAGCTCAAATTCCTGTCAGATGACGTGATGCAAGAAATGATGATGCATGTGGTGCCATCGGTGTAAATGTGGAAGGCCGTCGTTACATCGCGTGTTACATTTTTCTGGTGGTGGAAAAGGACGCGCGTGTTATTGTAGTTTGGAGAACTAGGCAAGATGGTCCCCTTTTACTACACGTTCTTCATAAACTTTTCCTTTTTGCATTTGCAATTCCGACATTAGACGTCTGTGCGTGCGTTTATTCTTTAAATTGTGTTTTTCTTTTATATGAAACGCTAATTTCGACACCTACTCTGTGCGATGTTCGTGGCCCACCTCAAAAGGGGATATGTTAATCCGGATGCGGGTAAAAATGTCCCCAGGAAAAACGGCTCCGTGTAAATTTCCGCAAAACATTGCCCTGTAAAAACGCCTGCAGACGAAAAGTCTCCATGTGCGAATTAGAAACAAATGTCCCAAACGAGCGCAATCAAACATGCTGCAACATTAAGCTTCACATCGCCTGATACCTCGATTATCACTGATTAATTTACTTTACCATCACCGGCTTTCTGTGATTTTACGTTTTATGGTTTGAGCTTGAGCCTAGTTTTTATTCTGCTCCTCCGTTTCTTTCCTTTTTTTCCCCATGCTAAATTTAGGGCGGAGGTTGCGTTTCTCCGCGGCGTGCTGCAATATTTTATGGTGCAACGTTTTCATCCGTCGGATTTACTTGGCCAAGCGGCAAACCATCATACTGATGCCGGGCGTTGAGAACAAAAACAATGATGGTAGCAGAAAATTATTGGCAGAGAGCACAGACCTTTCTGAGCTTCAACGACATCGCTAGTCGAAGTTTTATTTTGTAGTGTGATGTTTCATGGCATGAGCTACGCTGCAATTTCGTGGTGTGATCTGATGATATTCCAACATCGGCCCCTTCAGCAACTCCCTCGTTTTAGCTTTTTTTTTTCGGCGAGATCAAGGTTATGCTGACCACTTCGGTCACTCTGACGCTGCGAGCAGTGCTCCAGGTGGCCACGGTTAAGGACCAGTAAGGAATGGGTCTGCAGTCCTTAAGTGCAGCATCGCAATTACCACCGAAAGTGTGCCACGAGTTTGACACTGTCGCTAGCCATCGAAAGGGTTGACAACCATCACCAGAACACCTGTGAGGTTCTTTCAGTGACAACTTTTACCGTGGGTGATCCGCGAAATCTACCAGTGTGACAAGCCAATTGTTCGTTTCTTAATACGCAATATTGACCAGCTCATAAGACGTGGACTGCTGCGTGCTAAAAGAGCTGGGGAACTGGAACCAGACAATTTTCTTTCTTTTTTTTTTTGCGATGTGCGTCCCTATTTTGCAACTCACTTTCATTAATTTCTAAGGCAAATTTTTTCTGCGGGGATGTTTTTTTCTTTGCCGCCGCACTCTCAAGCGTCTGTTCTTCCGGGGGCGTTTTTTGCGAGGCCTTATCTTCCGCGGCCATTTTATTCGGGCGATGTTTTTACCCAGACCACTGTTAAAACATTCCTAGTGCGCAGAGGATTAACGGTGATATTTGATGCACTTGGAAAGCCTCTCTCTCTCTCTTTCCATCTTACCTCTGCATGACATGTTTGCATATTGAGCGCAGTTTCCTAGGGGGTTGAACACAATATCAATGTCTTAATTTCTTGTAACTTTCTTGAGCGCATGGTACATAAAATGTGTGCAATGAACTTATTGAATCCTCTTCATCTTTCTTGCTTTTTGGCCGAACACCACTCTTACAATCTCTAACATGTTTCTGGGCAGCCCTCGAAATGCCTAGACCGGGGTAGCCATTCGAGCACAACCACCCTGCTTGGGCTGAAACGCTGTCCCCTATTCTTTTATGGCAAGATTACCTGAAAGCGAATTGTAGGAAAGAGACACCAATGCCTTCCTTTATGGGTGTGTTATAGCCAGACCGGAAATTTAGCAACGATTTAGCAGGCTGATATTGATCTCACCACCACAAGTATTCGTGCTCGCTAAACAGTGCTAAATCCTAAAACGGCATTTCATGGTTACTGGGTGCATGGGATAAGAATTGTTTGCCAGGAACGGGATAAGAATTGTTTGCCGGGAACGTTTTAAATAACAGTATTTGGTACAATATTCATGCATCTAGAAAAGAAGCCAGGTAGGGGCCGACAACATATTAGAAATCGCGATTGTCTAACTCACCCAAAGCTTCAGCGTTAGCCCTCTCAACCCTGCTCAAAAAGATGTTGGCCAAAACAGGCGCCTGCGCACTTTCTAGACGCTTGAACCAAAACTTCTCCCTCCCCGTCAATGACTGTAGCCTAAATAAAAGGCTAATATTTCCAGAAATCTTTCCACTCACATAACAAGTTTTCAATAAAACAACGTTCATCATGATCCTGGGTTGTTCACATCTTAACAACTTTCCTTAGTTCATGGTGTGGCAACAAATAATACTAAGTGCACCACCTCAAGGCTGAAAAACGTGCAGGTACTTTTAAGTGCATGAAGTGAAAATGTGCCCCAACCTGCAAAAAACGCGAGCTTTCGTTACCACCAGCAGGATATTTATGCACATAAATATATGGTAAAACGCGAGTTAAAGGCAGATTTCCACATTTGCACTCATAGCACCATGTGCATAAGCCCTTCTTCAGTCGCATTATGTGAGTATCTGAGAGTAAAATGAGCGTTCGTCCAGAGTGTAATGTCGATAACTGTCCTGTACGCCCAATTTTCATTCCTAAATATTTATTGGGATTCAATATGCGTCAGTCAATAGTCAGTGTTTGTTTTTGTGCTAACTTGGATTTTGTCCCGTGCGCGCGCTCTCTGACCAAATGATTGTCTACCAACTCGCACAAATTTCCACTTAACACAAAACGTGTGAGCTCAGTAGGAGCTCGTGAAGAGAAAGAACGATAAGAGTGTGTGAGTGTCTTTCGACAACGGCGGCAGTTGGGTTGCCGTGCAGGTTTAAAGACGGGCTCAGGCTCAGGCGGTGTGAAATGCAGTCAGAGAATGAACAGGAAGCAGGGCTCGAAATGCCCAGGAAAAAAAATTATTTTTAGCAGCATTATATGGATTCCTGTTAGTTGCCGAGGAGAGAAATATCGTGTGGTTGTAAACTGCTTTTGAGATATATGACATTGGGGTTTCGCAGCCTGATTTTCAACAACTATCAAGGAATGTCTTTGAGACGTTTCTGATAAAAGATGGTCCAAAGCACTCGATAGCTATTGTTTCAGCCATACGTGCCAGAAAGAATACGTGTGCGCATTACGTGAAAGGAAATACGCGCAGTTCCAGTCACCACTTAATAAATATATCGCCTCTCGAACGCAGTACACTTGGCTGCATACGCCCCATCGAAGGCGTTTTAAATTTAAAGAAAAGAATAAAGGCAGATGCAATTATATTTTTACGCGAAGTGCCGCCATCGTACACCTAATATATTGCGCCTGTAAAATCCTGAGGTTGTTCTGACATGCTGATTGTAAACCGAATGATGAATGCACTCTTTAAATTTGCAGCAGCCCAAAAAACTGCTGGAGTGTTTGAGTGCCGTCATGTATTCTGTTGACGAGCGGGAGCGTAACTCACATGGCCTTTTTAGCCCATGCTGCTTTATTTTTCTGCTGATTTTTTATGCGCGATGCTTTACATGAATGTGTGAGATAATATTGAAAGCTACAATATGGCTTCTGGAGGGCTCCGTCCGAAGGTTACGCAAGACAGTTTTGGCTTCGGTGGAATACCGAACAAAAGCAATAATTCTTTAACTTAAGAAATTTATTTTAATATAGAACCTTTTGAAATAATGCTCGTTTTTTTTTAGTTTCCTGAAACGTTTTATTCTGTGCGATGCAAGATAATGTATCCACTATTATCTATGAATGTGCCGTCGTTATTCGCTCCCGAGAATGCTCTGCAATGTAGGTCGCGCAGAAGCAATAGCATAAGGCACATTTTATTGGGGCATCATTTTTCGTATCGAAGTGCAGTTTAGACCAAACGCTTTGAAGGAGCAGAGGAGCTGATATCACTCACAAGCATTTTGTCAGAGTAGAGCATCCTCTGCAGCGACCATTTTGACGTCGTACCTGGTAATAAATCTGGTAATCTGGTAATAAAGTCTATTCTAGGTATTCATTTCCAGTACAGCCGTCGCAATGAGATCCTTATACTAATTGTAACGCAAGTATTGCTTTTCCACCAAAGCAAATCATGCAGTGTAAAAACGTATTGCATGCGGATATTTTCTGAGGTTACTTCTGCGTTGATGCATCATTTTCGAAACCGTTTTAATACTAACATAAATGCTGCAAGAAAGCGCTGTTCATGCAAGTAATGTTTGATCTTTAAAGCGAAGCTATGAAAAACATGCAGGCTATTTAAGCATGGCTTCACAGCATGATTCGACAGCGGTAATGAATATCCCTGTGTGGCTGAGCTCTGAGACTGTCGTTTGCGCACATCAATGACTACATGTCAGCTGGTGTAATTGCAGTAGGTGTGGACGCTTCGCATTCCGCGAACTATGCGTTGTTATACCAGCCTTGGTCAGTTTATCACTGCCTTCACCGTTATTTCGCCGCGGCCTCTCATCTATGCTGCCCACGGGAGCGCACTTGGCCTTGAAGGATCGGTTTCCCCCTACGCGGCGCCATCTGATCCTGCTGTAGAGCTTGGCCTTGACGCTATGCGTGCGCAGCGGTCGGCCGTATGCTTCAGGTTACAAGCAGCTCTTTTCCCTTATGTGCTTTGCCGAGCGATGGTGCAACACGTGTCGTTTTCTACCACGTCATCCTAAAAAAAAAACCGATCACTAGCGGACTTTCATCCAATTGGAATAGTGGTGCTATCTCAATAAAACCGGCCGACACGCCTGTTTGCACTACGATTAACATGTCTCAATTTTTCCCTCAGGCTCACGGGCGAATTTATCTCGTTCTGAGGCTCCTATCTCGAAGTATACGGCTGGGTTGGTAATAGCTGCCAAATCAGCATCAATAAGTGTCCGGGTATGATCCCTCTTATCAATCATCTGCAAGAGCATTCTCCGTCTGTGTCACACAACACCAGTGCTGGAGCTTGATGCCAGATTTTGTGGCTCACGGCGCCATCGAGGATTTTGCTTTAATAAGTAGGACAGGTTATAAATATTCGATTACTGTGAGCTTAACCGCTGTAGACAGCGAAAAGAAGTCATAATATCTATGAATTTATCCTGACCTTACAAAAATATCGGTAAAAGCCCAGCTTTCATGAATAGAAAGCAATAATTCTCACTGGCGTCGCTGTATATCTTCAGAAATTAAAGGCAGATAGTTAAGTACACCCCTTCATGGATCACTGCCTTGTCGTGGCGGAGGGGCTTGCGAAACTCGATGAAGTCGTGAGCTCTGCTGTGTAGGGCCACCCAAGAAAGACAGGTCGCGGCAGAGAGTTCTGACAAAATGTGATTTACTGGAGAAGGTAATGGCAACCCACTCCAGTATTTCCTGCCAAGAAAACCCTATGGCCAGTCACAATACGATTAAAGATATGGCGCCGGAGATGAGCCCCCCAGGTTGAAAGGCTTCCCACATGTTACTGGGGATGAACAAAGGGCGATTCTTAGTAGCTCCAGGACGAATGAAGCGGCTGGGCTAAAGCCTAATGGACGCTCAGTTATGGATGTGCCGGGAAGCGACCGGAAAGTCCGATGTTGCAAGGAGATATATCAAATAGCAACATGGAATGTAAGATCTATGACGCAAGGTAAACTGGATGTCGTCAAGCGAGAAATGAGCAGATTGAACATTGATATCTTGGGTATCAGTGAGCTCGCGTGGACCGGAATGGGAGAATTTAACTCCGGCGACCATTATGTCTTTTATTGTGGGCACGAATCCAAGAGAAGGAGTGGGGTCGCTCTCACAGTAAACAGAAGAATGGGCAAAGCAGTGCTAGGGCAAACCCCAAAAACGACCGAATGATTTCACTTCGGATGCTGGGTCACCCTTTCAACATAACAGTTATCCAAGTATATGCACCGACCACTACTGCTGAAGAAGCTGACGTTGAGAGATTTTATGCGGACCTACAATGCCTTTTAGACTGCACCCCATCATCAGACGTCGTTTTTCTCATAGGAGACTGGAATGCTAAGGTCGGGAGTAAAGAAATATCCGGAATTATAGGCAAGTTGGTCCAAATGAAACTGGGCAGAGGCTAGTAGAGTTTTGTCAAGAAAACAACCTGACCATAGCGAATACTCATTTTCAACAACACAAGAGGCGCCTGTACACGTGGACTTCACCGGACGGTCTGTACAAGAATCAGATCGATTATATTCTTTGCCGGCAGAGATGGAGAAGCGCTATACAAGCAGTAAAAACAAGGCCTGGGGCCGATTGTGGCACCGATCATCAGCTTCTTGTTGCCAAAATTAAGCTTCGATTGAGAAAAACGCAGAAAACTAGAAGGCCGTTCAGGTATGATCTGGATCAAATTCCATTAGAATATGCTGTGGAAGTGAGGAATCGATTTCAAGAATTAGATCTAGAAGACAGAGAGCCCGAAGAGATGTGGACCGATGTTCGTGATATAATACAAGAAGTTGATACTAAGGTAGTACCAAAGCAAAAGAAATGCAAGAAAGCAAACTGGTTATCTGAAGAGGCTTTGAAAGTAGCTGAGGAAAGGAGGATGGCAAAAGTTATGGGGGAAAGAGAAAGATACAAGTTTTTGAATGCGGATTTTCAGAAAATAGCAAGGAGAGATAAGAATGCCTTCCTGAACATACAGTGCCAAGCAGTTGAGGACAACAGCCAATTAAGGAACACAAGAGCTCTGTATAAGACAATCAAAGATATCAAAGGAAGCTTCTGTGCTAAGCTGGGTGTGATAAAGGACAAACGAGGCAAGGACCTCGCTGAAGTCTCACAGATAAGGAAGAGGTGGTAGGAATACACAGAAGAACTGTACAAGAAGGACCCGAAAGTGCAAACCCAACATAAGACAGTTGTGATTACTGATCTCGAGCCGAGCATCCTGAACAGTGAAGTTGAATAGGCCTTAGCCAGACTTTCTAAGAATAAAGCTAGCGGAATTGATGGCATTCCAGCTGAGTTGCTTCAAAACCTCAACCATGACGCTGTTAACATTCTGCATACATTATGTCAGAAGATTTAAACAACCCTGCAGTGGCCACAGGATTGTAGGAGGTCAGTTTACATCCCCATTGCAAAGAAAGGCAGTGCCAAAGATTGTTCCAACTACCGCACAATCGCGCTTATTTTGCATGCTAACAAGGTGATGTTGAAAATCCTCCAAGGTAGGCTGCAGCAGTATGTGGATCGGGAGATTCCGGACGTGCAAGCTGGGTTTCGCAAGGGCAGAGGAACTAGAGACCAAATTGCCAACCTTCGCTGGATAATGGAAAAAGCAAGAGAGTTCCAGAAACCCATCTACTTCTGCTTTATTGATTATGCAAAAGCGTTTGACTGCGTAGATCACAGCAGATTGTGGCAAGCTCTCTACGAGATGGGAGTTCCAATTCACCTCATCTGTCTCCTCAGGAACCTGTATGAAGGGCAAGAGGCCACAGTCCGAACTGGGCATAGTCTTACTGATTGGTTTCCGATCGAGAAAGGAGTGAGGCAAGGCTGCATACTGTCGCCCTGCCTATTTAACCTATATGCACAGTGCATCATGAGGAAGGCCGGTCTGGACGATTCTTCAGCTGGAGTGAAGATTGCTGGAAAACGTATCAACCACCTTAGATATGCGGATGATACCACTTTAATGGCAGAAAGTGAAGTGGAACTCAAGAGACTTCTGATGCGCGTACAAGAAGAGAGTGAGAAGTTTGGCCTTAAACTGAACATTAAAAAGACAAAGATCATGGCGTCTTGCCCTATCAAATCCTGGAGCATCAATGGACAAAAAGTGGAAGCTGTGACAGATTTTCTCTTCTTGTGCTCCAAGCTTACCTTGGAAGGAGACTGCAGCCATGAAATTAGGAGACGCCTGCTTCTAGGAAAGAGAGCAATGGTTAGCCTTGACCGCCTAGTAAAGAGCAGAGACATTAGTCTGCCAACCAAGATTCGTATAACTCGTGCTACGGTCTTTCCAGTTGTGATGTATGGATGCGAGAATTGGACTGTGAAAACGGCTGACCGCCGAAGAATTGACGCATTTGAATTGTGGTGCTGGCGAAGACTCTTGAGGGTTCCTTGGACTGCCAGAAGATCAAATCAGTCGACTTTGTCGACCATAAACCCTGACTGCTCATTGGAGGGTCAAATTCTAAAGTTCAAGCTCAGGTGCTTTGGTCATCTGATGAGAAGAGAGGAGTCGCTGGAGAAAGATTTGATGTTGGGAAAGGTTGAGGGTCGCCGGAGAAGGGGTAGGCAGCGAACGCGATGGTTATATGGCATCCTCGAGGCACTGCAGATGAAGTTATGTGATGTTAGGAAGATGGTGAAAGACCGGAAAGCGAGGAGTGGAATGGTCCATAGGGTCACGAAGAGTCGGACACGACTGAATGACTGAACTGAACTGAACTGAGTTAAGTACAATCTTATTCAGGCCAGGTTCTAGGCAGGCGAAAATAAGACACGTCGAAAATTTTTATCATACGCTCTTGGCTTCCTGAATTGGCCGATACTAGATAACATTAGAACTCAACTCGGATAATGAAATATTTATTTGCAGTTAGCCTGGCGGCTGACTCAACGATCAGCTATTACAGCCTAGGCAGACTAGCTGTTCATGAAACCAGCTACATATATATTTTTTGTAACTAATAATGGGTTACCAATTTTTGAATTCTCAATAAGATCTGCTGCCTGTGCTCAGGACTTATTGCTTTTCCAAGGGTAGGTCTTCGGCTCTGCAGCCTGAACAGTTATGCGAAGTGACAATCAGCGGTTTAACCAGGCAAAGTACCAGATAATAGTTAACAGTGCCTGTCTGTACCAGCTTCTGCAATAAAAAGATTCATTTTTCGGATCAGAAAGAGTGCGTCTTTTTGAAGCTTGTAGCAGTATATAGTTGCAAGAAGGAGGGGGGGGGGGATGTTGGAGGGCGGAGGGAATCATCATTACAACTTTAAAATCGAATTTCAAGAGTATTTTGTTTACCCTTTTACACATGGCTACTTCAAATACTGCGAGAATTACGTCGGTGAAATCTGCGAAGGTGTATTGTACCGCAAGAAAGACATTGTGTATTACACTATAAAACACAGTGAAGAAACCAATAATTAAGACGCAACTGTTTAACTTTTTTACTTTTGATTTTGAGTTCTGAGATTATGATATAAGATTTAGACGGTCATCAAAGGAGCTGAATCCAATTTAAAATTTTTCAGTTCTCAATGCATTTTGACATTTATAGCTCGAGTTGTACATACATGTTCTTCAGCTAGCAAAGTGTGATATCCGCATTATATCTTTTTTTTCGTCGCTCGCATTAATTTTTCAATACATAGAGATTTCGGTTTTATTATTTATGCCGCAGAAATGTTTAATGTTATTTCTGCTACAATACTATGCCCAGTGGCACCATTTCAAACGTGTTGCGTGAAGCCGACTTTAAAGAAAACAAATCATTTTATGTCAGGTATTGGAAACGGAATTGCCGATACAGAAAGTTTAAAAACTTTATTCAGCTTCAGTTTTAAAACTTTATTCAGGTTCTCTGTTACTGTCTTCAATTTAAACTTTAAACTTGTCTCTTGATATTGAAAACAAAAAGTTCATTAGCTAAAGTTAGGATATGAATCGCATGATCTCTGAGCTCTGTCACGTAGTACATACTGACCACTTTGCTGCACAATTACACCTACAAACACCACACCAACCTACCTCTCGTATGGTGTAAAGTAACTATACGTTAAAAGTTAATGAAACACCAGGTTGATAGATCTCAAGTTTAGTCGAAAGTTGCATGTGAGAGCGGTTAGGCCCATGTTTGAGCATCTTCATTCTTCGCTAAATAAAACACAATCAGAATGCGACTGAATTAGTTTGGTTTTCTTTACGGGTATTAACATCGCAAAGTTACTGACAGTATGAAAGGCCGTAGTGGAGGGCTACGAAAATTTCAACTCACTGGGGCTCTTAAACATGCACTGACATCGGCCAGCACATTGACCTTGCTTTCGCCTCGATGGAAAAGCTGCCGGCGAGGCCGGGATTTGATCCCCGCATCCTTGGGTACAGTAGTCGCGCGCTCTAACCACTGCGCCAATTCAGCTGGGCAAAAAGAACGGGAATAAATGGCGGAGCCAATGCAATAATTGTTCAGCATGAGGTCACGAAGCGATAGAGGTTAAACCGTTCCTGAGGTAACAAAGTATATTCTGGAGCACTCCTACAGACACATGATTACGTCTTTTTCATAACGTAATAAGTTTAACCAAAACGTGCCTCACTGACATGCGGATAACTTGCCTCATCCCAATCCAAGGGCTGGAGGCTAGATTGCACATCTTCACCCATTTTATATTTAACCTGGCGTCATTAAACGTTATTTGATGAATAGGTAACGACCCTTCTCTGCCAAATAAGAATTCTTCAGACACTCGGACACCAGAATTTGAGCATAATTAAACCGTTACCCATTCACGTTAATGCAGCTTATCGCGTAGTAATAAACAACCGTGATGCATTTATCCTTTTCACAAAAGGTTTATTCTTCTACTTGTCATTATAAGCAGATTGGCCTCGTAATACACTATAAGCCCATAAGTTGTGAGTAATAAGTAAATAAGCCTTGCAGTCTAAGCATGCTTGCGACGATGCTGATTCTTTTTATGTGAACGCTGCAATATCCTTCTGTGTTTTGTATGCACTTAACTCTGACGCGACGTTCTAACCCCTTGCGGCGAGGCGTGTATGTGGAATGAAAAGGTGTCGGCATTTCCGGTTTCGCGGTAGTGAAGAGTGGAGCGCCTTGCAATTCACTGATGAGCTTCTTTCGGGTACCCACTGATGCTATTTGTCCGGTTGTAGATTGCAATAGCAATTATCTCCACACGATATAACCACGTTTTGGACGATTCTAACCCACACCTTAGAAGCGCAAACGGCAAAAAGTTTAAGATGCACGGGCATCTTGCCTGGGTTGTCTACGGAAGTAAGCTGTCAGCTTTAGTTTACTTATTATATAACTCGATTACCGCTTGTGAACTTGAGCTTTTTGAGATTTCTAGTTTGAGAACAAATATTATTACAATATAGCACAGGTGACCGTATATCAAAGTCCAAGAAAAGCTTGTATACTTTGCAGAAACATGAGTGCCTGTTCTAGTGCCTTTTATCAGTATGTTCGGCTTGACACGAGGCCTTTCTTCTGCCTTGTTAAAATAACAAAGTTGAAATGGCATTTAGGATACTTTGTAGACCTTCTACACAGCACATATGAAATCTTGCTCAACATCCTCTAGCCAATAAAACAGATTGAAAAAAGAAAATGTTACAGAAAGTTTGGTTTTTCGGTGTTCCAACCCATCGCACTCTATTCTTATGCAGTGAGCCGAGCCTGTCCTCCAGGAGCACGCGCTACGGTGTTTTAAAATGAATTGCTATCAAAATTGTCTCTGTGAAGCTTACAATACCTTTTCGCTCACAAAGGAACGATATAATAGGTACTGTGTGAAGCCATAAGAATGAATATAAAATTTGTTTTTCATTCTTTACGACGTGATGTGGCGCCGCTGTACCCTGTAAGCAAAAATTTCCTCTGGTGGCTTCGAACGCATAGTTTACGTTGAAGGCGCCTGGGGCACGCACGGAGCCTGCAATGGTTTACAGGGTAGTGTTCTGCCTTTGTTCCTCAGTAGGAATAAAGCATGTTTACCTACTTCACATAAGACCAGTATCATTTAAAGCTGCCTGGGACATCGTCACAACCATTCCCTACCCCCTGCTTATAGCTACAAGTTGCGATGACCATCACAAAGAAGCACGCTCATTCTGCTTTGATTTCTTAGAAGGGTCTCAGCCTGGTTATATATAAGTAAAAAAGAAAGCTCACTGACGCTTAGCGCTTTCTGACTTCAAGATTATGAATGGCTGGCCAGACTTTTGCTTTTTAACAACGTTTTCACCAGGAAATCTTTACAATTACATATGCATGTGCATTTCTATAGTACACTTTTCAGTTTTAAAGACTGCTCTCATAGCAGCGCAAACCCCATGCAAGAATAACTGAACAGATTGTGACTGAGAGACCTTCTGGTAATACTTTCGGACAGACGATGCTTGGGCCTTAGTCCTAGATCGCTAATTCGACTCTCAGCCTAATTCGACTCTCTCACTAAGGTGGCACCTGTCATTTGTAAGAATACGTCAACAAGAGACAGATACTAAAAGCTGCCACCGTGGAACGAGGGCAAACTAAGAGAACTAGTCACTGTAAACCAGCAACAATTCTGGCTCTTATGGAATCCAGGAAACCTTCTTCACCTGTCTTTTCTTGTCATACATTACATCAGTATAATTCCACACTTCTCTCCTTATGAGCGCAACTACCATCATACATTATTTCGCCAAAAAGATAAGTCAAACCATGTATGCTTCACACTAAAATATTGTTGCCTATTCTAACTCGTTCCATTCTCTGCCTGTAATAATGGAAAACAACTACCTTGATAACTAACTAGTCCTCAATAATAAAACTTTATATACGCACTAGAAAGCTTTCTTACTTAGTGGAACGCTTATTCCAAACTGTTTCTTTCTGAGACCAGTAGCGATTCGAATAGACCGCCTGCGTCATTAACCTATAACAGAAGGTAATTTTACATCCGTGTTAGACTTTTTTTTACCTAGTTCTCACAATCTTGTATCATTAGTTGCTTTATTTCCTTCCTGTCCTATACCCCATAATAAACGTAATTTTATATTATTGTTTTCATACCTACAGTGACTCCTGTACATCATAATTTGTAACTAATTGTTCTTTTTTTCATATGCTTACTTCAGGATTGAAGTTGTTATTGATACCTTCATGTATAAATGATAAATACAGAGGGCTGATAGAATCATAATGGGAAACACAAGTCTGACTACGTTCCACAGTAGGTGTAGTCATACTGGTGGTGGTGATGGTGGTTATGCCAACCATTTGTATTCTACATGTTTTGTATCCCTCCCCTACCCTTTGTACCGTGCAACTATGCCCTCAGAAATTCTAATGAAATGATTAAAAAAATTACAGGTGTTCAACGCTGCTGAACCAAATATTGAGCGAAATCATTACCTGTGGCTGGCCAAGCTTTCTTCTTCTTCTCTTTTTCTTCTTCCTCAGCCTACATATAAAGCCCCGCTTTAACCAAGTCGTATGAACGTGCTTTAGTGGCCTATAGGGGTAACGTGAATGCCAGGGTCCTAGCAGGCTGATTCTGTCATAGCCGTCTCACGTGAAACGAGAGACCCAAGTTGGCAGCTTCTTCCAGCCCACATATAAAGCCCCGCTTTAACCAAGCCTTATGAGCGTGCCTTAGTGGCCTATAGGGGTAACGTGAATGCCAGGGTCTTAGCAGGCTGATTCTGACATAACCGTCCCATGTGAAACGAGAGACCCAAGTTGGCAGCTCCTGCCGGCCGTATGAGTCGGTAGCCCAGCTCTCACCCTAGTGTCACGTGGGGTGTGATGTCACAGCGTCAGGTGTGTATGGCGTGAGTACTGGTCGCGCTACGCTGAAGGCTCGAAACCTAGAGTAGCATTGCTTTCGCAATAGAATAAGTACTAAAATAAATATATGTACATCCCTAAATAATGTGCTGCTGAGGCCTCATTTAGACATGGATGCGCACAAAGGTGGTTCAGGTGCAGATGACACAGAGTACTGTGAGCGCAGTGCACGTACTTTCACCTCTTTCATCTGCATAGACTCATTATCATAATCATCATCGCAGCTGCTCGGAGCTTATCGCGTTGTGTACCAGGTTGTCCTAGAAGAACAGACTTTTGTTGAAGTGGTGGCTTACAATATTACTGTTACCAGGACAGGCTAACTCACCATAAGTGGTGCAGTACGCAGTTCTTAATCGCAAAGTAGTGAAAATATTTAGGAAAACCCTATAACAATAACTCAAGCGGGCAAAACAAAACCTCTACATGTTTTAGGTGCTTTGGACAGAAGCACAGAAATAATACGCAATATTTCAATGGCGCTGTAGTTTGATGTCAAGGCGGACATGCGAGTGCCGGCATCATTGCAGTACGCTTTTGTTGTTATCGAGCAACATAGAAACAAGTAGCAGGTTTGGATCTCCTCCGTGATTGCGTTTTTTATATTCTTGGGGTAAGGTTTTACCTTATAGAAATACAATCGCCATTTCAAAGTATAACACTATAGGTACTATTTTTAGATGTCAGCGCGGCAACAGGATGGGAAATATGAATACTTCATCAATAATGTTTTTGTTGCTGCAACATAATCCCGTTCTGAATTATCCGTGTTAAGACTATGCGGAGAGTTTCGACAATGAATCCCACTCACATGTTATGCCAAAGACCACTCGAGATAATATTTTCTATGTCTGCTTGCGGGCTGTGCGTTTCCAGTGCACGTTAGTAACCCTCGGTGGTCAAAAGCTTCATAGCCCGCCACTATGGCGTCTGTTCTAGCATGAATCCTTTTGGGACATTAACCCCTACAAACCAGGAAAATTTTCTGCGTATTAAATCGCTCTAAACAAAAATAAGTCTATAAGAGAGTAAAATTGGGGTAGCATGTACTATAGCGCACTCCTTTGTAGGGCTACGGTATAGTCTGCAAGCCGTAAGATAGATCTTCAGCACTAACTACGCGGAAGAATATACTTTGGCAACGGAAGCATATAATCGTTCTCTATAATATATATTTCATGTAACCAGCAAAAAAAAGTATTTAAGTGCTGCACCATAAGTTTGATGGTAACAATTACAGGACATATAAACTTTATTTAAAATGTTTTTAACTGCTAGTACTTCGGATATATTGAAGTAGGCATCGGCTTCCATATTTCTAGTGATGAAAATATGACCCTTGGCTTGAGCAGCATGCTTTGGGTTTAATAGGGTGTACACTAAAGGAAAAGCTACTTCTTTTTAACTCTCTTAAAGGCTAATTCATGTTAACGGTATAAGCTGTGTTTACGTACATGTGTGGACCGCAAATAGAGCGCCTGACACGGGATGAAAGTATCCTGTTAAGTCACACTGTCCTATCACCATACATGGCAGTAATTAAATTACAGTAACGAAATTACTGTCATTTATTACTTTTTAGTAATCTGTAATGTAATGAAATATTTATTTGGTTTAGTAATTTATTGATGTAATTAATTACTTTCTGATAATAAATCTGCAGCAAAACGTAAATATTTCCTTTCGAAATTACTTTTACTCAGGTGCACGACTATCATTCAATTCGAATACTTTAAGTTAATGGTGGCACGGTTTGACTTGTTCTCAAATGCAGACTACGAAACTCGAATTAAACACGTTAGATACGAGCATATGCAGTGTGCTGTGTGGAAATATTGTCTGAATTGCTCCCACCACGTGAGCCATCAGTCGTATACCTGATGAATCCCTTAAAGTGGACATCGGAATCATTGTCAGATATCTAATTGAAAGAACACAAAATCATGCTGGCGGAAAAAGCGATAATTCATATCTAGTCGGCCCGATTTGATTGTCTTCTTGAACATCACGTTGGTGAGTCCCTCATGCACGAGTTTACTCTAAGTCAGGAGCAGCCACTCTGATAAACCCGCAGTACGGTACCCTACCACTAATGGGGATGCCATTACGCATACTGTTTTACAGAGCTCTTCACCGTAAAAGCATTAATGTAAATTACAAAAACATTTAGCGGAAACATTTTTTAAAATTTTTTACCGGGTTACTTACAATCAATTTATTTACTCCATACTTCAAAAGTTTGAATCAAACAAATATAACTGCGCTTAACGATCACACCACAGAACGACGGACGAGCGTAGACGGAACAAAGGTGTTGTTTTCAACTGATTTTATTTATGGATGACAGACACTTTATATAAGACAAAGAAGAGAGTTAATAACAACGGACATGGCTTTCTTGTATAACATCAAGAATGAAATAACGCATATGCAAGGAAGCAACCGAAAGTGGATAAAACATACGACAAATTTTTAAAGTTGTTATGCGCTTTTATAAACTCGAACGTAAATACAAAGAGTCATAAATGAGGCATACCGGACCTAGTGACCCATTTATTTATATGATACGCATCCAGGCTGACACTCGTCGTTTCGTCGCTAACGTTAAGAAAAACTGTTGGTCTCCCAAACTTCTTACGTAACCTTTGTAGTTTACGTACGTGGTCACCGAAGTCAAATAATTGTTCTTGAAAACATTTAATTTAGAACATGTTCTCTCACCCTTTCGTTGATGCAATGGCCAGCTTGGTCAATTTAAAGCATTTTAAACAACTTGGGAAAATCATAAAGCACTCCCCGGCCGTCATGATGCAGTGGTGGTGCCCAAGGATGCGGAATCGAATCCCTGCCATGGCGGCCGCGTTTCGATGGAGGCGAAAGGTCAGTGCAATGTCAGTGCACTTTAAATAACTTCAGGTCGTCGAAATTTAAGGTGCCCCCAACTAAAGCACCTGCAGTCACTTTGCAATGTTAAACTCCCTAAACCCATACCCCAAAAAATCACTCCTGTGGAACATGTATTATGGTCAGGCTACCCAAATGTAATGGAAAATAATATGCCTCTGCCCGTGCCAGCTGAAACAAAGAGCATCATGTTTCATCTTATATCAACGTTTTTTAGAACTGCAAACATTTTGACGCGGCAGGGGAAGTTTTAAGCCAGTTGGTTCGACATAGTTGTGTCCACTTTCTGTCCACTTCTCGTCTTCATCCTGTTTGTGTCGTGGTTCCTTTTCGCCCATAACTATGCGGGCGCAGTTTCCGCAGCCTATGACCAACTATTTTTGTGGCTGTTAAGATTAAGAAGTATGGCTACCGAAATTTGTGTATTTAACCGGAAGCATGGATCTGAAACCTCGTTCGAGCCGCCACTCGAGACAAACAACTCGCCGCTTCCCGGTTTCAAACCCAGGCGGAGGCAAAGAGATCGATTTTGTTGGCCACTGCGTTATACTAGTGCACCATTTTGGTACCAGTTCCTTCACATGCTTAGATGCCAGTCTTTCACGATGCGCTTTTTATGTCCTTGGTCTCATCACTACTAAAAGAAAAATGTGCGCTTTATTCCTTAGCAAAGCCCCTTCTAAAGCAACGAAAATCTAAAAAAGCAACTGATGAATACAGCGCAAAGCATTACAAGAATGAGGCAAAGTGAAGAAAAAAATAAGCAGAAAGATGAGCGAGAGAAACTGAGCATCGCTTTCTCATTTAAGTAAAGAAAGTAAAGAAAAACAAAGCTTTCTGGCAAAGCTGAAAGCAAAACCCTAACCCGAAGATCAAATGGCTTTCAAGCCTCTTTCCTGAAACATGAGCAGGAAATTTCTTGTCCTATTCCTCGAAACACCTTGCACCACTCAAGGAACGGCACGTTCCGACGCTCCAAAGGCAGAACGTAGGAAAAAATGCCAGTGTTCAGTCACTACTCCGCGACTCTCTGACGGATATCGATTTACAGCAAGCCCGTTTAAAAAGAGCACACCCAGGCTCAGTCTGTGCACTCTGAAAGCAGGTTGAAGGAGGTGCTTTGGCAAATTTACGCCAGGAAAGGACGAACTTCGGCCATCATGAACGCGAAACTTGTGTTTGTGATGGCCCTTTCATTTTCCATTGCCCTGGCATTTCCGGGTGTTCGAAAGTCAAGAGGTAAGTAATGAAAATATCATCTAGAATTTAATGGAACGAAACGTGGTATATATTTAACCAGGTGTTGGCCGTTCCTTATCCCGACTGAATCAGGAGCTAATTCCGGCCTCAACAGCAAATTCAGGGATTAAGAGCTATTCTGCTTACCAGTTCGAACTTTTCTTTAGTTCAGGTGGTGTCTGCTAGATGGTCCTAATTTTTTTCAGAGCGCATTTCTTTTAATACCGGAAAAGAAAAACAGCAATGCTTCAATTTTTCGCGCTTCTCGTTTACACGCTTTTTTGCTTGAAAAGACTTCATGTTTTAATATATTCGTGGCATCGATTTTTTGCCCTTCCTAAATTTCGAACGACCATCGCTTTACTCTGATAGGAAGGGGTACAGTTGTCTGATGCAGTTTAAGCAAGCAATACTTGCCAGTTCATATAGCATTATTTTTTTAGCACTGCTCTGCATTTCTCATCTCGATTGAGCAACAGAGGTTTAGTTTTAGGGTTCTTAGAAGCAGAGCATTTATATGTTTGAATTGCTAGATGGCGAACTCCTTAGAACTTCAGCAAGAGCTATATGCGAGTTTTTCCTATTGACAATTGAATCTCAGAAATACACTGAAATGTTCTTCGGTGCCGAGATGCAGGGAATGCTCTTTAGTATGTTATTTAGCGTCTAATATGTTTGATTTCTGTTTACTTTAGGATTGCTCAACGGTAATTACTTACTTTTCAAATTTGCTACTATATATTTGGACATGAATTGTCTGATCTCAGTGCTTTTTTGCACTTAGCGTGTTGTAGCATGCTTAATTTTGTGTAATGAAAGTCAGCATATTATATAAAATAATATGTGATGACCTATTATGCGCAGGAATGATGACAGCGTTTTTACCGTTGGAACCTGCAACTACGTGAAATTTCTGTATGCATAAACGTAATTATTATCCACTCCTGATATTCACATTGCTATTGCCTGCATGATTAGCGCCATCAAGTACTGCTCGCACTCAAAACTCTATCACTTCTCAGTATAGCATAAAATTTCTGTCTCTCATGCCACCACCGTGTTAAAAAAGGTTTTCTAAGCCAGACTGAGAGCCTTCTGGAGGCAGGGTATCCTAAGTATTTGCTGTGTAGCATATTGGAAAGCACTGTCCTGCCGATCAAGCGGATGATTTGAAAAGAAAACCTTTCTCAAGGAAACAAATGGTCAGTGGCATCATATATGCATGGCTTCACCCACAATCTAATAAAAAATTCTCAGGTCACGATTTCCTTTTTAAATGTGCCGTGGTCCACTAACCTCCCGAACGTCAAAATTTAGGATGGTAGAAAAGGTACTATTTTCACATTTGAGAGACTTGGCAGCTCTATTTGTCTAACAAATATCAGAATATATTTCTTCTAAATGGATCTCCTGTAAACACACTTTTCAACCACCATCGTATGTTGTAGCAAGGTCCGTTGCAGTAACAGTGTCATTTAAAAGTATCTCATCATGTAGGCGCATGGCAGTTATCAAAGGGGCTCATCTACAGACGAAGTTTCATGAGGAGCGCAGTCATGGAATGAATGATGCTTCAACAGCAGAGGCCTAGAAGAGCACAGCCATTTTACCTAACTAGAAAACCATCAAGTTATGTGTCACAAAAAAAAAGGTAGAAATATTTCCATGCAACCGGCCTCCCTCCATGTTGTGACTTTTCGCTTACAAACGCGACGCCGACGCCGAATGTTCTGAACTACGGGACCTTTATTGCTATCACATTTAAAGAATAAAGGGGAGCCGATATCGCAAAAGAAAGTCATTATAGCTTGATTTCCAACTTCTGGAGCTTATAATTGCTTCTTAGCATGACATGTTAGACTGGCCTTTATTGCTTTGCATGACTGTCTGGTGTTGCTCGCGTCCCCGCTCGTATTCGGGCGAGGTGCGAACCTTTTGTTTGTGGCTTACCACCAGGCAGACATCTCCTGTTGCCATTAAAATATCTCTCTCTTTCTCTCTCTATTTTGTTTGTGTTCTTGACATAGAGTGCTCATTAATACATTCTTAAATAACAGCGCAATACCAACTAGCCCGGATTTCGCAGTTGTGCTCCTTATTAATCTATTAGCCTGTAGATTTAAGGCGCAAGCCTTTAAGCGCTCAAACTCGGGGTGAGCGTTGGTCAGTTGCATTAAAAGGCATGAACAGTGCCACCTGTGATCCTTCCCCGCACCGGCGCACACCTTCCATAGGAGGCGGCGCCGAAGCACATGTGCAGCTGCGCATAGCAACAGGAATGTCCCCTGCATCGGCAGGCGGAGCGAGTACGAGCTGCGACGGTGCTCCTTCGCCAGGTGCGTCGCTGCACTCAAGTGAATGAGTAAAATTGTCCCGAAGCGGCCCAGTGATTCAGCACTAAAGCGCATATGCTTAAATCGAACGGTACGAAGTCGCAAAAATTGGCCGCTGGTGTGGCTAGCACCTTTAAAGCCGTGAAGAGTTCAACATTTTTAGGCGCTGAAGGAGGTCTGGTTCCACTGGTAGAGCGGAGGTTCTGAGAGATTTGGTGTCGGCCGTCTTTTTCCGGTTACTGGTGGAACATATTCTGTGTCAATGTGATTCCACTACAGGCGACTGTTGCCCTCGGTGACACATGTGTGATCATGAAGGTCCGCCTCGTTAGTTCAATGCCTCTGTAGCGCTGCAGGCCGTTTTCGCGTTTAATGCAGCTCACTCCTATGGCGGCACCGCATGGAGGCCTCCTTGTTCGAGTAGGGTCCTCGCCTCGAACACAAAATGTTCACCCTCGCGGAAGGGGGGGGGGGGGGGGGCGGACCGGAGTTGTTGATCGAATGATGATGGGTTGATGAGTTATGTGGGACTCGCAGCACGTCACTTTCTGCTGTCATGTATCTCTCCCCCACCCCCCATATGACAATGGCAGCGGTTCGAATAAGCGCGGGAAGGCTGACTCCCCCAACACTAAACGGCGGAAGATCAATGACCCAATGCTTCAAAGGTGGCTACAGGCTTCTCATGGGAATAAGGCGAGAGAAGGGTAACGAAAGCTTTTGCCACGGCGCAATGCTCCGCCTGTGACGAAAGTGAGAAGGCAAAAGGGGAAGCGCCAACAGCGACTGGTATGGTCTCAGTCGTAACTGGTAGTCATTGGCAGTCGAAGTGGCACTGCAAAGACTTCGCCTTGTGCACTTTAGGCTGCTAAAGGGCCCCCATAGCTTTTCTGCGGCTTGCGCAAGAACGTGTGAAACACATTCTCTAAATGCTGCTGATTAAAATTATTGCATTGCATTCCAGTGCTCCTACCAACGGCGCATCTCATGGAGGTGTGCGCTCAGTGCGCGTGCAACCCTCCTGAAGTGAACTCTTGCCGGGTGAATTCCGAGACCGGATGCTTCTGTGTGCGTGGCCTCTTGCGGCACGGAGACGAAGGGATGTGCATGGAGAGATCAATGTGTGAGCCCAGATTGATCGGTTAGGGCACCACGCCCAGACCTTCATGGACGCAAATGTTGTTTACCCCAGCGGAAAAAACATTGTTCATGAGGAAATCAGCTTCGAACTGAAATTGTACATTGTATAGGACCGCGTAAAGTCACTATGCACTGCTAGCAATAACATTAACAAAACATTACTACGAGGAGTTTCGCTTTTTTTTTTCTAATATATATGGCGCTTCTATTGAAGATATCATTTACTTAGAACTATTTATGCGGGAATTATTCTGGTTGAGGCAAGGGCGAGGAAATAGATGGCAGCCCTTAAAAAAATACGCAACTTCATAGCTGATATAAGCCTTGTATGCGCATGGTTGTATTATTCTCTTACCTTCTTTATTGGCTGTGTTTATATTAGGCAAGTTATACGTTTATGAATGCAAGTGATTGCGTGGTACGTTATTTCTTCTTGGCTGTATGTATGTAGCGTGAAACCACTGTGGGCACTGGTTGCAAGGCGTTACTGAATGATTTCATACAAACGAAAAAAAAGCGTGAACTGATAAAAAAGGAAAAATTGAGGTAATGAGTAAGGAAAATAAAGAAGGCTGAAATATAAATCCTAAGGAAATAGAAGAAATTTCAGCTATTCACCAATTGCTTACAAAAAGTGAAGTGCAATAGCAGGTGGCTAAAGCCGAAAATAGTGACGGCATCAGAAATTACAAATAAATTCTAAGGCACTGAGCTCATACAGTAAAATGAAGCACAAGTATTTGATATGGTATAAAAAAACCCTGCATATGAGCATACCACTACTCATTGTTCAGCTGCATTGATACATAAAACAAAGTCTATGCTTGAAGCCTTACAGGAAGTTTTTGACACAGGGCACCAGACAGTAAGGGCGAAAATTGATGTACCCTCCCCTTTATATGATTGTATAGTTACGAACACTTGTGAAATGTTATCTTCTGAGAACGTTTAAAAACAAGCAGTCAGATGACCAATTGAGTGGTTTCCGTGAAACGTTCTCATAAGGTTTCTTTGGGGTTTACGTAAAGTTTGATTTGTATAATTTCATTCATTATGTACACGTCCACGGTAATGCCTGTATATAGGTCGAGTCACATACATGTATCGCATGCCTGTTATTGCTGTATTTTATTTCTATTAGTCTGCGCCGTATCAGTATCTGTTCGATATTGCATGCGATTGAAGTGTATATTGGAATTTTTTTGTATTGATATGCTTTAATACATGGGTTGCGGTGTAGCTTGTATCCTTATGCCATATACACGCTGGCTGACAAAAGCACAGTAGAGCCTGGAAATGCACTACATATGGTAATAAATGCATTGTAAAACGGACAGAATAATAAAGAAATAATTAATGAGCATCCTTGATGTTGATATTGCTGCTATAAAAGTGTGTCATTTTTCTAGTGTAATTTGTGTTTACGACCAGCAAGCACAAAAGGCAAAACGTAGTAATGATGAAGACAACTTCCTTATAGCTGCCTATCCATCGCCAATCATAAGCTCATTAGGTCAAGCTTAAGCGTAAAGCAGCTAAACGTACCGATTGCTCCTTTAATTTTTGATATCAATTTTTATTAATTGCTTATACGAAATGCGTGAGCCAATACGAATAAAGAATAAACAAAAAAATGTGTTCACATCATTGGCTGTCGAAGTTTTTTTCTGTACCGATAAAATAAACATACATGCTAGGTTGGTACCAAATTAAAAAAAAAAATGAATCCGATTGAGAACAGGCCGACTATAGCCTGTTCTGAGGAATCTGCGATCTGATGGGTTAAAGCCAGAAACCAAATCCCACTGTTTAGAACGTCCTAGTCACCTCAGTTAGCTGCTGCCCCAAATTCGAGATCTGTGCAGTGTCGTTTAATGGGAAACGAATAACGTCTAAAAGAAATGACTTTCGAAATGGTTTATTACTACGAGTGTTCGTATGGAAACATTCTGAACGACACATATTAAGTTTAGCACTGCCCACTGAGGAGTGTGTTCCTTGTACTGCTTGTATACATGTGAGGAACCGAAAATGCCACTTAGCATCATAAGGAGACTGAGAGTACAAGAAAATATGTGTCTGTTTTCAGGCTAGACAGGCAAACTGTCCGCAAATTTTAACTAGCTCAAAATAAAAACAATCTTAAGTTTCCTCACGAAAACTGAGGAATTCTGCTAAGAAAAGTAAAATCCTTCATATAAATATTGTGGATTTGATTAATAATATGTACCAAACTTAAAAAAAATCACTTGATGCTTATGCGATCATTCACACTCAAGCATTAGTGGTGAGTCGAACACTCAATGAATGTGATATATGCAAATTATTAGCAGCAGATGCCACAGGCTGCAGCTGCTGCTCGCGGCCAATAGGCTGCAAACCCCATCGCTTCTGTGCGTTTCAGTCACTTTCAGCATCTCACCACAGTGTTACTACAGTGTGCTCAGACCGATTTGCGGGACTCGCTCTAATGTTTTAGAGCTTGACGTCAAAATGACGACCCCATGAAGCCTCGGCGAGATGTCAACGCTTGAAGAAAAGCCGAGTCAGCCAATGACCGCCAGGGTGTCGCCCCAGGCTGCTTAGTTTCAAGGCGAGTGGTTTATTCATCAAGTCAAGAAGCTGTTTGGTAACTTTTTATATTATCGTACAAATAAATTACTAATGCTTTATTTTATCAAGAAGTCACATTTTAGGTTCAACATCATCAAATAAATGAAGAAGCACCTACAGTTTTGTGAGTAACTTGTGCTGCCGTACAAATGGCGCCCTTCGCTGAAACAGCTGATTGCAGGCTAATTCCTGTTTTTTGCGTGTTGTCTAAGTCAAGGTACTGTGTGGGGCTCCTAAATAAGCGCAGAAATCTGATCGAAAGCAATATAATCAGAGCTCTGTTTATTTTTCTGTAGGAAACAGAAACAAAAGAGAGGTTGTCCATGGAGCTAGCTCCGTGGGAAAAAATTAATTATTATGGCCTCATGAAAGTCTCACACGCAAATGCTTGTTACAAAGGGCGCAGAGAAAAGCAACGAGGTTGAGCTTACACTACCAACTTCGCTCGTTTTCATTCGTTTTGTACCGTAGGTCGGCTTCGCCTCCGCCTTTTGGTTTGCCTGCACTGCGATGCGCACCCATCCTTCAGTGCGTCAACTTTGCAGCAGATGAGTTAGGCTATTGGACGCTCGCACTTGCTCACCGTTGGTTATGAGAAGCCGACGACCTGCGGAGACTTGAAAACCTCCGGAAGCAAAAAAAAAAAAATGTGGTCGGGGCACGCATGGCACTTACTGCAGCCTCGACACAGCAGTTGATAGCGAACTTCGTAACCGTTCGTCGGTGAATTCGTGACACAACCATTTCGTTTTTGCATTTTCAAATCGAAATAGGTGTCGGAGCAGCTCTCGCACCCAGTCCTTCATCATTGCTCGCGCCTGCGTTGCCACTTGAGCACCTGAGCAACCACTCCACCACGGACGCCGCCGCCATTTTCGCTCTAAAAAGTTTTGGACCGCCTCATCGTGCTCTACAAAATAGTTAAAAAAAATCACGGATATAATTAGGTGTACGACGTCATCTGCATTTTCGCCTCCGCGACGCAATAGTAGCATCCTGTGACACAACTTTTCAACGTGGCGGCGGCAACCGATAGCAGCGGGTGTTTTATAGCGCTCTCAATTGTAGAGCGCTCCATAATTCCTCCCCTGGTATCCTAGCACACTAAAGAGTTTAGATTCTTGCCTGCTTCGACGGATCAGTCCAGTAATAATCTGGTAATTCATGTCCAAATCATTAGTACTTCGACATGAATTTTAGTAAGTCTGTCTGTTCCTCAAAAGTGCACAACAATACTCAGTTTTCAGGGCGTCTTTCACACGAAGTTACGTTAGAGTCGAGCAAAGCGCCACTCACAATATATCGAAAAGCTTGAGCTAAGCTAGTGTCGGTTTGGCATTGTTCCTCTGGATAGTTACGAAAAGACGCAACCCACTCTATTCTTCCTCGTAGCAGGTGCATGCAGTCCTACTCCTCTGCAAAGTGATTACTCGCTTGTTTGAGCTCCTGAGAAACAATCATCAGGCTTGCCATTTGTTTCATTTCATATGACCGGCCTAAATCTCCACAATGACAACAGACGCCTTAACAAACGCGCCTCATTGAGAAATCTGTTCTCAACATCGTAGTACTTATGTTTCACCAGTGGCACTTCCACACACAGAAGTCGCATGGAAAGATTAGGCCACGGGTGAACTTTTCGCAATGTTTGCAGCAATACATAATTCAAATTGATGTCTATGACGTGTTGCTTCCTTTTGCTTTTCTTTGTGAAAGCCTACTCAATAAGACCGCGTAGCCGTGAAAGTTCAAATTTTTTGTCATTTTCATTAACGTTTTTATATAGTAGCGGCAATACATCTCAAATAATTATTTTATTGGCTTCCCGAAGACAACAATCCAACAACCGGTGTCGCCCGCAAGAATGTTTGTATGCTTGTGGTTAAAGAAGCTTAAGTGGCCAGATATTTTCTTAGCTGTGTTGGCCCGTCACGTCGCAGCAGGTTAAATCATTTTATTTATGTGAAGGCGATGCTCTAAATCTGACGCGTTCAACGAATGTCTGATAGGTTTTTTAACATATGATGACACAGGCGCTCGTCTACTGAGCCGTGTGACCCGGGTTCGGAGCAGGCCGCAGTGGTCGCGTTTCTATGCTGGCAAAGCACAAATCACCAGTGTGCTGTCAGATCCAGTGCAAGTTAAAGAATATCACGCAACAAAAATAATTGTAGTCTTTCTATGTGGCATATCTCATAGGCTATGCACTGTTGGGACGTTAAATTAAACCCCAAAAATTTAATTATCAAAGATGACAATGTCTCATTTAATAGAAAAATTACAAACAAGTAAGCAACACCTCATCATCATCATCATCATCATCATCATCATCATCATCATCATCATCATCATCATCATCATCATCATCATCATCATCATCATCAGCCTGACTATACCTACTGCAGGGCAAAGGCCTCTCCTATATTTCTCCAATTAAACCGGTTCTGTGCTAGCTACATCCACTTGACACCTGCGAAATTCTTAACCTAATCCGCCGGCCGCCCCCTGCTACGCTTTCCTTCCCTTGGAATCCAGTTTGTTACCCTAAGCGACCAACGGTTATCCTCTCTTCGCACTACATGTCCTGCCCATGCCCATTTCTTCTTCTTAATTTCCACTGGACTGTCAGTAACTTGAGGTATTTCTCTCACCCACTCTGCAGGCTGCCTATCTCTTACTGTTACCAATACCATTTTTTGTTCCATAGCCCTCTGAGTGGTCCTCAACTTAAGTAGAACCCTCTTTGTTAACCTCCACGTTTCAGCCCCATAGCTGAGTACAGGTAAGATGCAGCTGTTGCATACTTTCCTCTTGAGCGATACCGGTAAGCTGGTAGTCATAATCTGCGAGTGCTTGCCAAATGCGCTCCATCCCAATCTTATTCTTCTTGTTATTTCCTTTTAATGGTCCGGATCTGCTGTTACTACCTGTCCTAAGTAGACATATTCACCTACTACTTCCAGTGCATCGCTACCTAACGTAAACTGCTGTTGCTTCCCGAGGCTGTGAATATTACCTTAGTCATATTGATTTTCAAGCCTACCATTCTACTTTTCCTGCATAGGTCACCAATCATTATTTCCAGTTCATCTCCTGAGTTACTTAAGGCAATGTCATCAGCAAATCGCAGGTTACTGAGGTATTCTCCCGCTACCCTCATTCCTAACTGCTCCCATATAAGTCTCTGAATGCTTCCTCTAAGCAAACTGTGAATAGTACTGGGGAGATCGTGTCTCCTTGCCTAACACCCTTCTTTATGGGAATTTTGTTACTTTCTTTATGCAGAACTATGGTTGCTGTGCAGCCACTATATATATCTTCCAGCACTTTCACGTACGGCTCGTCTCCCCCCTGATTTCGCAATGCCTGCATCACCGCCGAGGTTTCAACTGAGTCAAATGCTTTTTCGTAATCAAGGAATGCTATGTATAAGGGCTGGTTATATTTCGAGAATTTTTATACTACCTGGTTGATGGTACGGATATGATTGATAGTAGAGTACCCTTTCCGAAAACCTGCTTAATCCTTTAGTGGATTGCAGTGTAAGGTTGTCCTGATTCTATTAGCGATTACCTTAGTAAATACCTTATACGTAACAGACAGTAAGCTGATTGGTTCGTAATTTTTAAGGTCCTTAGAGTCCCCTTTCTTATGAATGAGGATAATCTCTGCATTCTTCCATGGTTCTGGTACCGTCGATGACACCAGGCACTGCGTATACAGACAGGGTGGTGAGTTTTTATAGCACGATATCGCCCCGTCCTTTAACAAATCTGTAATTATCTTATCCTATATAACTAATTTGCACATTTTCATAGTTTGTATTCCTTTCTTGACCTTGTCCTTCGTCACTGGTGGAATGTCTGACTGTATTTTTCTACCGCCAATCTCATTACGCTCCTGACTACTTTGGCTACTGTAGAGGTCTGTATAGAACTCCTCGGCTATGTTGATTATCTTTCATATTCGTGATGACGTTGCCCGCCCTGTCCCTTATCGCATACGTCTGGTTTTTGCCTGTGCCCAATTTCTTTTTTTACCGCTTTAAGGCTTCCTCCGCTCTTTTGCAGCATACTCAATTTTCTCTGTGTTATACTTCCATATATAGGCCACCTTGCGCTTATTGATTAGCGTTGATATCTCGGCCAATTCTATCTGGTCTATTGGATTGCAAGCTTTCATACTCTGGTCTTTCTTAATCAAATCTTTCGGCTCCTTAGACCGCTTACCGGTATGCTCTCTAACTATCCTACCGCCTACTTCTACAGCGCACTCAGTAATGATATCTCTGAAATTATTGTTCATTGCTTCTAGAGTAATGTCGCCATCCTCGGTTAGAGTTGAATATCTATTCTGTAGCGAGAGCCTGAACTCTTCTGCCCTTCCCCTCACCGATAATTCGTTGATGGGTTTCTTTCTTACTAATCTGTTGCGTTCCTTCTTCAGATTTATGCTAATTCGGGACCTCACCATCCTGTGGCCACTGCATCGCACTTTCCCGATTCCCGATTACCTCTACATCTTGAATAATGGCGGGAGTTGAACAGAGTATGAAGTCAATTTCATTTTTAGTCTCCCCGTTAGGACTTTTCCATGTCCATTTCCGGTTCTTCCGTTTGCTGAAGAAGGTATTCGTGATTCTTAAGTTATTGCGCTCTGCAAGTTCTACTAGTTACCCCCCACCCCCTGCTATTCCTAGAGCCAATGCCATAGTCACCTACTGCCTGGTCTCCTGCCTGCTTTTTCCCTATCTTGTCATTGAAGTCGCTCATTAGTACAGTATACTGCGTCTTTACTTTTCGCATTGCCGTTCCTACATCTTCGTGGAAGCTTTCAACTGCCTGTTCATCATAACTGCTTGTGGGTGCATAGGCCTGCACAAGCTTCAGTTTATACCGCTCATTAAGCCTAATTACGATGCCTGGCACCCTCTCATTAATATCATAGAATTCATCTATATTACCCGCGTTGTACTTATTGACAAGGAAACCTACTCCTAGTTCTCGCCTCTCCGGTAAACCTCGCTAACACAGTACATGCCCATCCTTCAGTACAGTATACGCCACATTCGGCCTCCCAACCTCCCTAAGCCCTATGACATCCCATTTCATACCCTCTAGTTCCTCTAACAGCACTGCTAAACTAGCTTCACTAGCTAGGGTTCTAACGTTAAACGTTACCAGGGTCAGTTTCCAATGGCGGCCTGTCCAGCGGAGCCAGAAGTTCTTAGCACCCCCTGCTGCGTCACAGGTCTGACCGCCGCTGTGGTCAGTTGTTCCGCAGCCGCTGGTGACTGAGGGCCGGGGTTTTATGGAGCTTATCATAGGAGGTTGCGGCCAATTACTGCACCAGGGTGGCCAACTCCTGTTCTGGTGAGGCAGTGCGTTGCCGCAGGTGTTCGCCGGCATCAGGTCGCACCCCAATCCTGCTTATTCAATTTCATCAACATGCGTTTTTTTTTCTTTTCCCGGTGGAGATTGCGCAGCACCGGAATTTCAGCCCCGGTCCTCTTGCATGCGAGGCGGATGTTCTACCGCTACGCCACCGCTGCAAGCAACACCTAATAATTCACAAATTTTGGATAACATGCGGCTTCTTATCCGCAATTCGAACAAATATTATCATCGTTTTACTAATTAGGGTCATAGTTGCATTCTGCAGTTTGATACAGTTCATTTCTGTTCTCTATTTAAAGTGTGCGGAATAAAAAAATATGAACGACATCATTTTTGCGCAGCCTTTTCAAAAACATTGCCTTTAATGACGAGATGTCATCGGCCACGCAAACAAAACTGATCTGAAATCATATCATACAGGCATAGTCGTCCTAATGAGCTCTTTTACCTCGTTTTTATCGGTTAGGTATGCCTTCAATCATTTTATTGTCCAGCGATGGTAAGTGCCAGTCTCATGTCGAGTAAAAATTCTGAAATATGTAAGAATTATTACGGTAAAACACGTATATTTCCTTACAATACATTTTAAAGTATGTAGAAAGCCTTAATCTTAGATAAGCTTCACCCATTGAACATGTTCTACCATTAGCACGATTTTCTGACAGAGCGTGATAAAAGCGCAAACAGTATTCTACGAACAGCTGTTGCTCGCATACCTATTACATTTTATGTGTAATCATAATGTAAGAAAAATCTACTTGACAGATCATTGTACCCAATACACAGTTAACATCTATTGAGCAAAAGACAAGCAAGACCAACCTAATTTTGTTCTTTGTAAAGGAACACACTAAACACAAAATACACGAATGGGAGCACTAACGGCATGCCATCCGCGTTTTAGTTCCATGCCATGGGAACGAACTACTCCTAAACGGAGCACAGAACTTTGTAAAACCCGAAGCGGCTTCATCTGGTCTTCTGCGGAGCTCTAGTGGAGGTTTGACGGAGCTCTGAATCCACCATTCTAACGGCGTATAAAAAAAGAACGCACGACAATTGAGATCGACAAAAACCCGAAGTGACTATGCATTCTGTTAGAATACACCAGTAGAAAGTGTGCTCTATTGCGCATTTGTTTTATCAGCCTCGCTTTCGAAACGGCAATTTTCGCTTCCGACGAGAGAGGAACTCAACAGCAGGCGCCGCAAGCATCGTGTTGAACGCCGAGCGAGGCCACCAGTGCCGATGCTGCAAGCAGCAAGCCTCCTTACAGGTAGGCTTAACATCTCGTATTGTGCCGCTGCATGGATCCCGGCCTGCTGCACTGTTTGACTGCGGCCTCTGTTGAAACAGTTATCGAGAGCGACGCCTTCATCCTTTCATCCAACGTGTTCGACGTGACATCGGGAGTGCAAGGACGCCAGCGCGAGTGATGCTAAGGATCGTGTTGCATTGAATGAAGCGGACGCTGCGTAGGGTCAAGCATGGCTAACCGTCAGCTTTGCGGCCACTGTGAAATGGATACGTGAGCGGCGGCACCTTCGCGTCAGACTCCAACGTTTTCCGAGTGCGAGTGCGAATTAGACGGCGCCTAAGCGGGTCCACTTGAGGGCACTGGTGTCGCGAGGGGGTGGCGAGGGGTGCGGTCCGCACAGGGCGCAACGCTCAGGGGGGGGGGGGGGGGGGGCAGCGTTATATGGGGAAGGGGTTGGGGGCGAAATAAATTTTGTGTAAAGACACTAAAAGGCGCGCATTGGCGGAGACACTGAATGACAAGGGGATCTCCTAGTTTAACGAAATATTCTGTTGTGAGGAGCGCTTGAAAACACATTCCTTAGTTTATGCTAGAGACTCCACGCCATTTTACTATTGGAACGCGGGCCTATTTAAGTGCGTTTACCCTGCGCGGGAGCGTGTTAGACGACACCCGTCGGTGGCTGCGTGGGAGCATTAGACGACACCCGCGGGCGGTTTCGCCACTGCATCGCCTCTTCTTGTTTATGTGCACCTCATTCTCCTTTCCTAAGCTAGGACCACTGACAGCATCTCTCCAGCAGGCTTTTATATTTTGTCTTGGTTATTTATCTCCGGTACCTTTCTCTCTCCTCAGCTCAGTCACACACTCGCCTCACATTTTCAAAACGCCGAAAAGCACGGAATGCCTGTAGTTCAGGGAATGGCAAGTCTGATCACTACGCGCTAACGAGAACAAAAATAAAAAGAGAAGGAGAGCACCTGTGTTATTTGCACCTGTGGTGTTCAGTTCTTGACGAAGTCAATGCAGCGCAACTGTATTTGCAGACAAAAGGACTATCCCTTGACGTACTAGCAAGGTTGGAGGCCCTAAAGTTTTTTTTTGAAAAGGAACGTGGTCGCCTAGTGGAACATGCTGTTGAGCAGGCGCTCATAAAATGCAATGAACTTGGAATTGCAGTTGAGAGGCGTGTCAGGTTAAAGAAGAGGATGGCAGGTGAACAGGCCAGAGATTCAGGACTTTCGTTGCAGGAGGAAAATAAGAGAGCGATGTTGGAGTGCGTTGATATATTTTATGCCGAGCTCTGCACAAGACCCAAAAGCGATTCGAGAAGTGCCAACTCCGTTTGGACCTGTTGAAGCAAACCTTCTTTTTTCAACTGAGGAAGGGTTCGAAGTTTCTATTCCGAAACTTACCGAATTCTATGACGAACTGTCTGACACCGCTCTCCTTATCGAAATTTCTACGGTGAGGGACACCTCAAAGCAGCCGGAATTGCCCTCGAAGTCGCCAACAATTGGGCAGCATTGGAGTTTTTGCAATTCAAAACACAGGTGGATTTTGTAGACTGCCTTCCTAACCTGTCATTAGGGCTGTAGCTATAATTCTCACGGTATACGTGTCTGTGGCATCGTGTGAAATACGTTTTCTAAGCTGAAACTTACAAAAAACTATTTGAGATCTACAATGAGTCAGTTCAGACTTTCAGATCTGGCATTATTATCGATTGAAAGTGAGCTGGTAAAAAGCACCGATTTTTATCAAGTGATCAGCAGCTTCGCAGTCCTGGAAGCCAGGAAAGCAAACTTTTTATCTGAGTTTTGATTTTTCTTTACACTCCATGAATATCTGCTTTTAATATGACAGTGATAATTGTTGTTTTACAACTTCCATGAATAAAACTGGTTTTTAAGTGCTCAAACATTTTGTAAAAGTAGAATCTCGGTTATACGAATCTCACGGGATTGCGAAAGAATTCCTTTCACCCAAACATTGGTATTATCAAAACGAAAGACACTAAGTTTGCAGAGTCATTGGAAAGACAATTACTCAGAGATGTTTACGAGTGAGAAGGATTATTACGGTCGCGCAGTCGCAGCCCGCCACTCGCGGCGCACACAGCGCGACAAGCAATCGCGACGTCGGCGTCGTGCGCGCCACGTGCCTCCGCGAACTTCTCGCAGTGCGTACAGCACGACTAGAGTTACTATATAGGCTTAGCAGGGAAAAAGATGGCGACGCGCCGGCCGAACGACGCCGCAGACTGCTCGCGCGGGCCATGCATCACCGCAAACAGCTCGTGATGCGTGCCAGAAGAGAAGCTCTCTCGTCTCAAGACCGGCCGTATTCAGCGCGGCCGGCGATCGCGTAGGGCTCAAGGTTGCGGTCGCAATTCGCGCGTTCGAGTTCGTAGTGGCGCGAGAGAGTGACCTGAACATCCGAAATTTTGCACATTGTACACTCTGCATTCCGGCTGTGGAATTTCAGAAATTCGTATCAATCGGATTCGTATCACCAAAATTTTACTTATTTAGGTTAGTTCTTGATTGTACTTTCGCCTTGCACTGTTGGCGTGAATGTCCACTTTTAAAATAACTGTGATAAGTTTATTATAATTTACATGAAGAAAACTGGCCTTAAGTGTTCAAATTTTCTTATATCAATCGGTTCTTGATTGTTTACCGAATGCGTTCAAGGGATACGTGTAAGCCTTTTAAATCTTGTATTTGCAGCAGACATAATTATTTGCTCCTTGTGACTTTTGCAAGTGTCGTGTTTTCTGGCATGTCCATTAAAGGTCCTGATTAACGGCTTGTCTATTTCATGACTTTATTAATTTGCTGCGTGTTCCGAATGGTCTATAGTTATAGGTTTGCCTCTCTAGTTCTCACTTGTCATTCCTACGCATATTCCTGGGCGTGTGATGTGCATAGTCTGGCATTGTTTGTGTTCGTCATTCGTTTCCTCCGAGCAACTGTTACCGGCATAAGGGCAGTTGTTTATTGCACGCTGTAAACTTATTCTCCCGCCGAATTCGTGTAACCAGTGTAATAAGCACTAACCCAAGGAGGACACAGGAAGGCGCTTCTATACGGATTATCACGTTTTCTTCGCTGATTCCTTTTGACAGTCTCTAAATATGTATGCGAAGTTGTTATGGTATTCCGTTATAGTTATTGTAGCATTTACCCCTTCACACCCTTGTTTATTTGTGCGCATACGGCTACAGTGATTCACACGAAAAATGCTTACACATTGCATATTTTACAGGCCCCTTTATTCTTATGGTACTAGTACTGAGCAATCACCAGTCTTAAGCCTCTTGCTCAGTGAAGTTTCTCGCAACTTACACGTGCTAATGTTTCTTTCTCGGATATATATGCTTTTGATTTGATGTTTTGCTGAATTATTAGTCGTGGGGCACGATCACTGCGTATAAGTGTTAAAAAGAAAAAAATGAAACCGCACTGCGTTATTGGATGCAAAGCAACCTTCAACGCAAACCATGAGCACAGAGTCAGACTCGACATCGTTGTGTGCGCACCAGTACAAACTCTTGTGCATCCATTGTCGCCATCCTGACGTGCGGAATATTTCTGCCTTCATATGATATTCCTGAAGGATATGCTTGAAACTCAGTCTTGTGTATTTCAGGGCGGAATATATCAAGCGTTTGTGCATTTGTCAGTTTGGGCGGAGGATCGCATTTACTTTTTTCGCTTAGCGTACCTTAACCGCATTGAGCCGGCAGTCAAGAGCACTTTACGGTGCTGCAGAACAAAGGGGCGTATTAGTGCAGGTGTACTGTTTAGAGGACTCGTTTCTTTGTCATTTCCATGATTATACATCTGCGTTGAAACGAAGCACCGTTAGTGCATTATGAGTGAAGTACCTGCGTTATATTTTGCTGTACCCAGGTGGCGCGCTCTGCGCTAGCGTTCTCATATGTCTGCACTCATATTTGCTATTGCCAGTAGAGACAGGTTTTCCGCATTTTTATTCAATCAAGCAATCTCAGAAGTAACTTTTATTGTTGTTTACGAGCTTACATGTAACATTAGCAGCCATTTGCAACCTTCTTGCCTGATCCCCTAACTTGGTGCGCGCAATTTTATAACTGAATGTTTTCAACTGATGGCTTTCTTTTTAAGCTGCTGTCGATGGCGAAATATATTTGTTCTGTTTGAATTTCGCGAATTGTTTTTGCCTCGGCAGAGTTTCTGAAGCGTGCTTTTGTGGCTTGCAAGCAAAAGCTGCCATGCACACGGGTGGCGAAATTCAATTAGCTTTTTATCCACCATAGCTTCAAGTTGAGTATTCCAAGTGGAAAATTATTTTTTGCGAATTACACATTACCTTCATGAATGAAAATTATCAACTTCTTGGTTTTCTGTCGAAGAAAACTGCAATTTTATGGCCGTGCCCCACCTTCACGCTCATTCCTTTTCCGTGTTGTCGCATTGTGCTTGGGCATTAGGTGTTCATATTTTATTTCGGAAATTCAAGTGCACAGTCCCGAGCATAACACTGAAGAAGGCGTTTTAGCTATCAAACTGTTGTCATGCCTTTCTGAACGAAAATTCGGAAGCACTTCGTATATTTGTTACTTCATCCCACTTGTGAAGTTCTCGCTTGAAACAAAATAACCGTCGTATTCTCTGTGCAGAATGACTGGGAAAGTTTCGAATTCCGAAGAGTGGTGATAGAGTTTTCCCCACTTTTCATTTTGCGCAAGTTTTCTGTATTTTTGTTTTCACTTTCTGTATTCTCATTATTTTATTTTTGCGTTATGAATGCTGGTTGGAATGGGTGGCACGTGTGTCGTTCTGGGCCCAGAAACTTCATGCTGAGCGCTGCCCAACACTTATGAGTTCAACAAGGTTGAGGACTGGTCACGTTGGTAGGGGTCCTGTGTCTCGTCCTTTGGCTGGTTAAATATGAGCTTATGTGTTGTAGTTTTTGTTTTACATTTTTTGTTAACGCATGCCTAAATAAAAGCGCCTTTTACGTCGTTTCTAATGCTATTTCCTCTGTTCCTTGTACCGTGTGTGTAATTTTTTACATCCGGACAGTAAGCACAGCAGAGCGAGATCGAAGGTTAAGATAAGGTGTTTACACTAAAGTCATTGCCACTGCTCTTAGGTTCGATTGAATTTCGTGAGGTCCTTTTGTGCATACAGAGTCTTACCAATTAGTCCAGTTCTAAATATAATTCACGAGCATGGCGAGAACGCATCGAAGCGCATCGAATTGCCGCCTTTATTTATTTTTCTTTTGAGGACGTTGATGGGGCGAGATCGCGGCGCCGTGCACATACACGAAGCTGTAATGCACAGCGTATCCCTTACTCGACAGAAACGAACCCTTACACGTGTAGAAGATGAGCGCTCTTTAACTGCGATATTGAATATAACCTAATACCATTGGTAAAGGCCGCCGTAAAAACGTCTCATATTAGGCGCAAATGAACGTATTTTCCGCAGTCAGTATCTGCTCCCCATAGCAACCGTATGTGCTCCGCATATTTGGGATTGAACATCTACCGCACATCACCTCCCGCTGCATGTCATACCTTGTCCGTTTTCGGAGAGTGGAAATCTATCTAAAATAAACTGCCGGGGCCACCCGCAAGTGCTCCGGTTTATTGGGGCAAAATTTTTCTCTAATCCAGCGTTCTAATTCGAGCCTCGTTTATGGAGGCCGTTAGAGGACTAGCCATTTACTGGGGTTTGGTGTATTTGTGTTCAGTGTGAAGAGGGAACAGAACTATCTTGGGGATGATCACGGTAACAGCGATATAAAATGTACTCTTTCTTTGTATTTCCGCTCTCCTTTTGCAATGTACAGCAAAGTGCAATTTAACAGAAAAGCCTGCCTTGTCGTTTTGTACCTGCTGGCATATGGGTTCGAATTACATTACTTCTTAGACACCTATTTATAAGACCGAAGGGTAGCATATTGATGCCACCTCCCCACCTCATGCGTGGACGCCACCTCATGCGTGGAGTTAAGCAGGAGCTGTTTGCGGGCCTCGTTCGCCCTCCCCCGCGTACCGTTGCTGAATTCCTCGCGGAGGCAACGACCATGGAGACGACGCTCCAACAACGGGCCCGGCAGTACAACCGAGAGGTCAACAGCCTGGCCCCAGATGTTTTTTCGTCGTGCCATGGAGGCGGTGCGGACGCCTTACGTGACCTCATTCGGTTGGTTGCTCGAGAGGAACTCCAACGTTTCCGTCTGCCTCAGAGTGCGCCAGTGACATCACTGACCGAAGTCGTCAGAGATGAATTACGCCAGGCTGCTCGTGAATTCCCGGTCACCAACGTACTGCAGCGCGTCGATGAAATTCCCACGCACACATCCGTTGCTCGTCAGGCAGCTGCCTACGATCCTGTCGCTACCATGCCTCCACGGGTCGACGACAAACGAACGTACGCGTTCGTTGCACGTCAAGCAGCTGCCTATGGTCCTATTGACCCGACACCGGTGGTGAGCCACATCAGTCCGTATCATCGGCTCAAGCTGTGGTGCCTGTTCCATGCCCTCGCAAGTCGGACGTGTGGCGTACGCGGGACCGCAGGCCAATCTGCTACCACTGCGGGGAGGCCGGTCACCTTTACCGTGCATGCCCGTATCACCGAGTGGGACTTCGCGGCTTCGAACCCGATGCGCCCTGCCCACGGAACGGTGAACGGCCGCTCGAAATTGAAGCTCATCTGTCGGCCCATCAGAGGCCTGGGAGATACAGGCGCTATGACTCAGGATCGTCATCTCCGCTGCGGTACCGTTCCCCAAGCCCTCGCAGAGGCGCCAACAATACTGAGCGGCGTTCTCCCAGTCCACACCGGGAAAACTAATTAAAGCGGTCTCCGGAGGCAGGGCCGCTGCTGTCGGAAAAATTGAAGATCCTATGCCGCCGATACACCGATACGCTGATTTCTCACAGGGGCAGAGTAGCGACAGCATCCGACGCGCTACTTCTGATTTGTGCGTGACACTTGACGGAACTGACACGATCGCTTTACTTGACACCGGTGCAGACTATTCAGTGATGAGCCACGCCCTCGCCCAGGAATTGAGCAAAGTTGTGACGCCATGGTTGGGCCCTAGTATTCGCACGGCTGGAGGTCACCTCATCAGTCCGGCCGGAAGGTGCCAGCCCGAATTGGCATCCGCGGTTTCGTCTACGTCGGGGAATTCGTTGTCTTGCGCGAATGTTCGAGAGATTTGATTCTGGGGCTCGACTTTCTGCAGGCAAACGGTGCTGTGATCGACCTATACGAGGCACGAGTCACATTCTCGACTAAACGGGCAGTGGCACGCTTCGACACCCGTGATCCCTGTAGCCATGCTCTGCGTATTGTGGAGCATGATGTCACGGTGCCACCACAGTGCAGTGGCGTAATGCGCGTGCAGTATGACCTATTTCATGACTTTGAGGGCATGGCGGAGGGTCATATCTTGCTGCTGCTTGAGAGGGGTCTCATTGTTGCCCGAGGTCTCGTCCACCTACGGGATGGCTGCACTACCATTCTGCTCACCAACTTTTCGAACGAATTTCAGCACCTTGTCAAAGGCACGGTGATCTCCTTCCTTCAAGACGTCGCGGAGTGTCCACATTTGTGCACCGTGGAAGAAGCCCTTCAAGACGACACTGGACCTCGCCACGTTCTGCCACCTGTCAAAATAAACACCGAGTTATCGCCGGCTCAGAAGGATCTGCTTTCGGCTGTCTTGGCAGATTTTGCAGACTGCTTCGCAACGTCTTCCAAAGTGGGCCGAACTCCGGTCGCCAAGCACCGTATAATAACAGACGATACCACGCGCCCCGAATGCGTATGCGTATATACCGCGTTTCTCCAACGGAACGAGCAGCGATTCAGAGACCGGTCACCGAAATGCTTTCCGACGATGTCATTCAGCCGTCTACAAGCCCGTGGGCTCCGCCGGTTGTTCTCGTCAGAAAGAAGGACAACACTGCGGTTCTGTGTCGATTACAGAAAGCTTAACCTCGTCACTAAAAAGGACGTTTACCCACTTCCCCGCATCGACGACGCACTGGATCGACTGCGAGATGCCCGATACTTCTCGTCGCTAGATCTAAAAAGTGGGTACTGGCAAATAGAAGTGGATGAGAGAGACCGGGAGAAGACGGCTTTCGTGACACCCGATGACTTGCATGAATTTAAGGTGCTACCGTTCGGCCTATGTTCGGCACCGGCCACGTTCCAACGCATGATGAACACCGTTCTGTCTGGTTTGAAGTGGCAGTCGTGCTTGGTTTACCTGGACGGTGTCGTCATATTTTCGACCACCTTCGACCAACACCTAGAAAGGTTACGCCTTGTGTTAAAAGCTCTCCAAAACGCCAACCTGACAATTAAACCGGAGAAATGTAACTTCGGTTTTGAGGAACTTCGCTTCCTTGGTCACGTGGTCAGCGCAAAAGGTGTTTGCCCGGAACCTGAAAAGACAGCTGCCGTTTCTGGTTTTCCGCACCCTACTGACAAGAAAGCTGTTCGACGGTTCTTCGGTTTGTGCTCCTATTACAGAGCTTTGTACGAGACTTTTCGCACATCGCGGAACCGCTAACCACATTGACTCGAAATGACACGCCGTTAATGTGGGGAAGTGAACAAGAGGCTGCTTTCCTTGAGCTTCGCCGCCGCCTACAGAATCCCCCATTACTGGGCCATTTTGATTAAAACGCCGCAACATACGTTCACACTGATGCCAGCAACGTTGGGGTTGGTACAGTAATAATTCAGTGGCAAGACGGTGCAGAAAGGGTCATCGCTTACGCGAGCCGAACACTTACCCGCTCCGAAACCAACTATTCAACAACTGAGAAAGAATGTCTGGCGGTAATGTCTGGCGCAGCGGTGGCGTAGCGGTAGAACATCCGCCTCGCATGCAAGAGGACCGGGGTTCAAATCCCGGTGCCGCGCAATTCTCCACCGGATAAAAAAAAAATCCGCGTGTCGATGGAATTGCATACACAGGTTTGGGGTGCGACCTGATGCCGGTGAACACCTCCGGCAACGCACTCCCTCACCAGAACAGGAGTTGGCCACCCTGGTGCAGTAATTGGCCAGAACCTCCTATGATAAGCTCCATAAAACCCCGGCCCTCAGTCACCAGCGGCTGCGGAACATCTGACCCCGGCGGCGGTCAGACCTGTGACGCAGCAGGGGGTGCTATGAAAGCCTGGCTCCGCTGGACAGGCCGCCATTGCAAACTGACCCTGGCAACGTTTAATGCTAGAACCCTAGCTAGTGAAGCTAGTTTAGCAGTGCTGTTACAGGAATTAGAGGGCATGAAATGGGATGTCATAGGGCCTAGTGAGGTTAGGAGGCCGAATGAGGCATATACTGTACTGAAGGATGGGCATGTACTGTGTTATCGAGGTTTACCAGAGAGGCGACAACTAGGTGTAGGTTTCCTTGTCAATAAGTATATAGCGGGTAATGTAGATGAATTCTATAATATTAATGAGAGGGTTGCAGGGATCGTAATTATGCTTAATAAGCGGTATAAACTGAAGGTTGTACAGGCCTATGCCCCTACATTTAGTTATGATGACCAGGCAGTTGAAAGCTTCTATGAAGATGTAGAATCGGCAATGCGAAAAGTAATAACGCAGTATACTGTACTAATGGGCGACTTCAATGCCAAGGTAGGGAAAAAACAGGCAGGAGACAAGGCAGTAGGTGACTATGGCATTGGTTCTAGGAATAGCAGGGGGGAGTTACTAGTTGAGTTTGCAGAGCGCAATAACTTACGAATCATGAATAGCTTCTTCAGCAAACGGAAGAACCGGAAATGGACATGGAAAAGTCCTAACGGAGAGACTAAAAATGAAATCGACTTCATAATGTGTTCAACCCCCGCCATTGTGCAGGATGTAGAGGTAATCGGGAAAGTGCGATGCAGTGACCACAGGATGGTTAGGTCCCGAATTAGCCTAAATCTGAAGAAGGAACGCAATAGATTAGTAAGAAAGAAATTCATCAACGAATTAGCGGTGAGGGGGAGGGCAGAAGAGTTCAGGATCTCGATACAGAATAGGTATTCAGCTCTAACTGAGGATGGCGACATTACCCTAGAGGCAAGGAACAATAATGTCAGAGATATCATCACTGAGTGCGCGGCAGAAGTAGGCGGTAGGATAGTTAGAGAGGATACCGGCAAGCTGTCTAAAGAGACAAAAGATTTGATTAAGAAACGCCAGAGTATGAAAGCTTCCAATCCAACATACCAGATCGAATTGGCCGAGATATCAAAGCTAATCAATAAGCGCAAGGTGGCCGATATAAGGAAGTATAACATGGAGAAAATTGAGCATGCTGTAAAGAACGGGGGAAGCCTTAAAGCGGTAAAAAGGAAATTGGGCATAGGCAAAAACCAGATGTATGCGATAAGGGACAAGGCTGGCAACGTCATCACTAATATGGACAAGATAGTCAAAGTAGCCGAGGAGTTCTATATAGATCTCTACAGTAGCCAAAGTAGTCAGGACCGTAATGAGATTGGCGGAAGGGAAAAACAGTCAGACGTTCCACCAGTGACGAAGGACGAGGTCAAGAAAGCACTAGAAACTATGAAAAGGGGGAAATCAGCTGGAGAGGATCAGATAACTACAGATTTGCTGAAGGACGGGGGGGATATCGTGCTAGAACAACTGGCCACCCTGTATACGTAGTGCCTGGTATCATCGACGGTACCCGAATCATGGAAGAATGCAAACATTATTCTCTTTCACAAGAAAGGGGACTCTAAGGACCTTAAAAATTACAGACCAATCAGCTTGCTGTCTGTTACGTACAAGGTATTTACTAAGGTAATCGCTAATAGAATCGGGACAACCTTAGACTGCAATCAAACAAAGGATCAAGCAGGGTTTCGGAAACGGTACTCTACTGTCGATCATATCCATACCATCAATCAGGTGATAGAAAAATGCTCGGAATATAACCAGCCCTTATACATAGCATTCATTGATTACGAAAAAGCATTTGACTTAGTTGAAACCTCGGCGGTGATGCAGGCATTGCGAATGCAGGGGGTAGAAGAGCCGTACGTGAAAGTGCTGGAAGATATATATAGTGGCTGCACAGCAACCATAGTTCTGCATAAAGAAAGTAACAAAATTCCCATAAAGAAAGGTGTTAGGCAAGGAGACACAATCTCCCCAGTACTATTCACAGCTTGTTTAGAGGAAGTATTCAGAGACTTGGAATGGGAGCAGTTAGGGATAAGGGTAGATGGATAATACCTCAGTAATCTGCGATTTGCTGATGACATTGCCTTGCTAAGCAACTCGGGGGATGAACTGCAAATAATGATTGATGACCTAGACAGAAAAAGTAGAAAGGTAGGCTTGAAAATCAATACGCAGAAGACTAATGTAATGTTCAACAGTCTCGGGAATGAACAGCAGTTTACATTAGGTAGCGAAATACTGGAAGTAGTAGGCGAATATGTCTACTTAGGACAGGTAGTAACCGCAGATCCTTACCATGAAAAGGAAATAACAAGAAGAATAAGATTGGGATGGAGTGCATTTGGCAAGCACTCGCAGATTATGACTAGCAGCTTACCGATATCGCTCAAGAGGAAAGTATACAACAGTTGCATCTTGCCTGTACTCACCTATGGGGCTGAAACGTGGAGGCTGACCAAGAGAGTTCTACTTAAGTTGAGGACAACCCAGAGGGCTATGGAACGAAAAATGGTAGGGGTAACATTAAGAGATAGAAAGCGTGCAGAGTGGGTCAGAGAAATAACTCAAGTTACCGACATTCTAGTGGAAATTAATAAGAAGAAATGGACATGGGCAGGACATGTATTGCGAAGAGAGGATAACCGATGGTCGCTGAGGGTAACAAACTGGATTCCAAGGGAAGGAAAGCGTAGCAGGATGCGGCAGAAAGTTAGGTGGGCGGATGAGGTTAAGAGGTTCGCAAGGGTCAAGTGGATGCAGCTAGCACAGAACCGGGTTAAGTGGAGAAATATGGGAGAGGCCTTCGCCCTGCAGTGGGTATAATCAGGCTTATGATGATGATAAATATGGGCCCTCACCATGTTCCGACCATACCTGTACGGCCGACCTTTCCGCGTTATAAGCGACCACCATTCATTATGCTGGCTCGCGAGCCTCAGTGACCCCTCAGGACGATTGGCTAGATGGAGCCTTAGATTACAAGAGTATGACGTAACAGTCGTATACAAATCAGGACGAAAGCATCAGGATGCTGACTGTCTGTCGCGCTTGCCCATCGCCATATGTCCAGAAGAAGCGGCCGATGATTTTCCCTATCTGGGGGCTATTAGTACAACCCAAATGGCGCTGCTGCAGAGAGTGGACCCAGAGTTAGCGTCACTCGTCGGCTATCTGCAGGGCGTCGAAGCCCGTATTCCCCGTGTTTTTCATCATGGGCTTCAAACGTTCACTCTGCGTGGTAACGTGCTCTTCAAGCGCAATTTTGCTAACAGTGAAGAGACGTTTCTCTTTGTTGTACCCTCCGAGTTGCGCCGAGATATATTGAGTGCCTGTCATGATGATCCCACCGCTGGCCACCTGGGAGTGAGCCGTACACTTGCACGAATTCGTCAAAAGTATTATTGGCCCAGGTTACTCCCATCGGTGCGGGCCTATGTACGCCCATGTCGTGACTGCCAACGTCGGAAGTCTCCGCCATTGAAACCCGCTGGATTTCTTCAGCCTATTGTTCCGCCGCAGACCCCTTTCCATCAAGTGGGCATGGATCTTCTCGATCCTTTTCCGAAGTCCTCGTCTGGCAACCGTTGGGTAGTCGTCGCGACAGACTACCTAACACAGTACGCAGAGACCGCGTCCCTTGGTTAAGGCACTGCAGCCGAAGTTGCTCAGTTTTTCGTTCATAACATTGTCCTACGTCATGGTTCCTCGCCAGTGTAATCACTGACCGTGGAAAAGCTTTTACGGCTCGCCTACTCCGGTTGGTCATGACTCTGACTCACACTAGCCATCGACGTGCGACGGCGATCACCCTCAGACCAACGGGCTGGTGGAGCGCCTCAATCGCACACTCACCGACATGATTTCTATGTATGTGGGCGCACAACATCGCACCTGGGATGCGAGTTTGCCCTATATAACTTTCGCGTACAATACCGCCACTCAAGAGATGACGCGACTGACCCCGTTCCAACTTGTCTTCGGTCGCCAAGTGAGCACGCCGTTGGATGCCATGATGCCAGTTGGTCCTTCTTGCGGCTCTGACGCCGAACTTCGCCCCGACATCTTTGTTCAGCGTGCTGAAGAAGCGCGGCAACTAGCACGCCTCAGAATCCACCGACAACAGGCGAATGACGCTGCTCGGTATAACCTCAGCCGAAGAATCGTCACTTACGAGCCAGGCGACTTCGTCTGGGTGTGGACACCTGTTCGTCATCGCGGCCTACCTGAAAAGTTATACGCCGATACTTTGGCCCTTACGAGATTGTTCTCCGTATCAGTGACGTCACCTACGCCGCTGTTCCCGCAGCTTCAGCTCCATCCCGAAGGCCACAGCGTCCTGAAGTCGTGCACGTGGTTGGGCTGAAGCCCTATCATGATCGTGCATGACTGAACTTTTCGCCAACGCCGCTGGGTCCTTGCGCCACTTTTGTGCACCCTTTCGCTAACTTCTTCCTAGTAGCACCGCGTCGCATCGAGTCGATGCTACAGAGGAGGGGGGCAGTGATACAAGCTATAGTCGACGACGAAGCGGAGACAATCAGTGGCTAGTTGGCGTAGACGATGAAGTGATTGCTGGTTGGCGTAGACGACGAAGTTGGTTGCCTGGAACCGCGCTCAGACCGCTGCTCGGACTGCCCTCGGACTTCGACAGTCTTCTAGGCTCATGGCATTGCCTGGACGTTGGCGCACTATTCGTTACAATATGACGGGAGGACAAATCACAGAAAAGCCATAAGAGTAATTTAGAGGGATTGACGAATGCTTGAAAATATCTGACTATCAATAAACAATTGTCCAAATCTATTGCTACAAAATCAACTTCTGTATTTTAGAATAATTCAAAAGAATCAAACATTGGTAAAATGTCTCTAGTATTTCTTGCATGTGGCTAACAGGCAGTAGTATGCTCTTCCAACACTTAAAAATGCTGGAACCTTGCCTGGATACGAACCTCCCTACAGAAAGCAATAAACACATTATGTCTGATTCAGCGCGCTAATATAATTTATTCATGTTGCTGCGGCCACGATGGCTCTACTTGGCCTGAAAGCTGAACGTCGCATGAGTGCGCTGGGAAGGTAAATAAACTGTATTGATTTCTTGTATGAAATCCATAATCTAATTAACTTCTTCATTTTCATACGGAAATGTCGCCCGTATTATGTCTTGTGATGAGATATAAATATTTTCTTATGTAACAAATATAAAACAAACTTTTATAATATTGTCTCTGGACATTCAAGTCTTATTACTCGCTTTACGCTGCAGGCTTTAAAAGGTTAGTGTAGGTCTTTTAAAAACTGTGGCTTTATTCCAAATTCACTGCACCTAAATTCAGAATTATCACTTGCACTTTTCCTTGCTTCTCGTTTTGTACTAATTCTCACAAAAATTTCAAGTATTAGCAAAAAACGCAACTATTATTGGTACTCGATTTTGTAGCACATTTTGAATATTTGTTCTCTAATTTGTGGCAACACTATTCATATTCCATTCGGCTTAGAAAAAAGCGCTATAGATGTTCCTGCCATATACGTACCCTTTTTTTATTTACTACCGCTGTTACTGCAATCTGATTTTTCGAAACTTCCTTCATTGGAACATACGACCTAGCTGAACTCTATTATAGTATAGTATATATGGTTATAATAGTGACAATGCTGTTGTATTTCTCCCTTTTTTCCTCGACGAAGCTTCGTTATGAGTTTAGTTATTCTTCGACGTACCTTGATATGTTTCCAGGTGCAGGTTTCTATGTTTGTTGCGCAGTTGGCAATTGTCATGTCGTGCAGACTCCCATTTATGCAAGCGCACCAGGTTTCTGGCAGTAGGCAGATTTTTTCCGACTTACGCCTACACTCGCATTCGGGGCATCTTTCGCTGTCAGCTACGAAAAAAAAACACAGTAGTTTGAGACTCGTATTGCACCTCCTCGTTACTCAGCCTCTAATGAACGCTTACCAAGATACTTTGTTGGGCGAGTTGGTACTTATTCATTATTAATTTAAACAGCGCAAACACGAAGACAAAGGACAAGATCAAAGAAAGCCACAGTACTAGCGCTGACTCACAACTCACGCTGACTCACAACTATATAAAGGCAATAGTTCTTCACATGCTCGCCTATATACGCGGGGAACATACCAACATTGTGGAATTGGACATATTCCAGTGCAGTTGCAAAAACTGAGTACATCCCCATGTGTAACTTCTGAATTAGGAGAGACTCTTGGTAAGAAAAGAAAGCCACTGATTTTTTGCCCTTTTAGTGCATCATCGTTTTCCTTGCCAACTTCTCTTCACTGAATTCAGAGAACCGAAGGTTTTTTACCGTCGCATCTCTGACGGCAGAATGTCATGCCAACATGTACGAATTGCTCTGCACGCTCCCACGGACAAACAATTACACTCTAATGTACTGTAATAGTGAAATAACACCGTCAAGTAAAAGCTGAAGAGCGCCCAACTACTCTCACAAAAAGCATTTGTGACCAATAAAAATTAAATGACTCTGCTAGCACAAACTCGGTGATCGTGAATTGCCGACAAAAAAAAAAAAAGCTATCAGACCGACGCAGGAAGGGCAAAGAATGCAGGCCGGTGCCTAATTATGCACAAAACCTTGCTCAGAGTGCAGGAAGTTAATTGTACAAGTAAACAACCATACTTAAAACAAGAAATATTGCAAATGCCTGCATTGAAACGACTAACATCTAAAATCTTAAAATTAGCAGCTAAACTGGTCACGTAATGCTAAAAAATTGAACTATTAAATGAAAAGTAACAATCATTGTCAAGTGTCTTAAAAAATGAGAATTCCTCTTTCTTCAAATGTGAACAAAGAGTACGCAGCTGACTTACGCGATAGCTAATATCAGTGGATCAGGTTTGTAACTTGTCGCTCATTCTGGCTGTTTCGTAATCGAACGCATTAAAGAGAACTGGCTCAGAAACGTGTTGCCCCAATAAAGTTCAGCTTAGAAATCAGTCGACCCGAGAAATAGTCAAGTTAGAAGATGATATTTGAGAATAATATCCGCAACTAGCAAAATGTTGCCAATTTTAAAAAAAAGAAAACATTTGTAGTTTCAAAAGGGCTTTAACAATGCTGAAAAATTAAAACACAGAAAGGTATATATCGCCACTATAGAGATCACACATAGCACACTGGACGCCAAAGGTCTACAGCATAGCTGTAGCAATCATAGCATGTCATTTTTGAGCACCGTAATTACCAAATTCGCACTTTAACTTCCCGAATCATGAAATGGTGCAAATATCTATTTCTAATTTAGGAGCGAAAACAACTGCCTTTGATCAGGAAATGATTTACGGGAGCAAATGAAAACAATCAAAGCTTCATTTCTAGGATCCCTGAAAACATTGTATTGTAAGGAAAATGTCAAATATTAAATTATGTTATACAGAGGCTAATCGGAACGGTCTAAGGTTCTGATGCGTGGCACAATTTGGTGTTTATAAAGCTTACACCTCTTGCAGAAAGTAGCTTAATGTCAAATAGAAAACCATGGGTCTATGGCCTTGAAAATAGCTTTGATAGAACATTAATATGAATATTAATATAGCAGACATAGGTTTTCGATAATTACAAAAACTGAAAACCATTGGCCTAGGGTTTTGAAAATATAAGCCAGACAAGAGCAGGTACGTTTTATTAACTATATTATAGTTGGCCTATGTTTCAATTTGTACACATACTGCTTCTAATGTCTGTCCCGCATGCACAACGAGTAACTGAGACCTTCCTTAAAAAAAAAAAAAAAACAGCGAAGAGCATTTTCAAACAATGGCGAGGCAAGTGTGGAAAAGTGTACAATACTTTAAGACCACATTGACAGAATTCTTATCAGTTTCCGATGCGTAACTACCTATTCCTTCTCAATGTTTCTATGAAAACGGAACATAGGTCAGGTGTTCAACTGCAACTGAAAGCTACTAAGACCTGTTTCGGAAAAGTAGTTGCCAAAATAAAGTCAGCTGAGAAAATATCTATAAATATAGTGATTTAATCGCAAACCGAAAAATATCTCAGAAAATGACGCCCAAAAACTCCTCTTAATTAATGTTTCAAATTTCTAAATGTGTAAAAACGCAATTCAAATAAGTAGTTTTCGATATACATATGCCACAAAATAATGTCTGCATATATGGCATGTTGTGCAGTTCAGCAACTAGGTAGTATTACATGGAAAGTACATGCTATATTAGGGTTGTTTGAACTTTCGTGTAATTTGAAAATTACATAAGAAATACGCCACTCGGCCTATGTATTATTATAGTGATTTCGGAAGCGGAGTAGTTCTTAAATGCTCCCCTTATTAATTTCATTTTAATTTCAAAGCAGAGTTATGAAGTGAATCCTACAAATTACCCTGCATTAGAAGCATGATATACATTATCCGAATTAGAAATCTTGAGAAAGTTTTGTTCAAGTATATTACGATGCTGATGCTAAAATTAGGGCAACTTAAATTAAGCAAGGTGTCAAGGCTCCTAGCACCTTTCTGAGCTCCAAATAGCAGAGAAGCTTTGCGAGAACAGGGATTCTTCATATTGGCCTTCGTACGGGGGTACTGATGCTGAGCCGGCTGTCTGCTTTTGGTTTTCTTATCATTTAAATTCTTTGGTGCTATATTTTAGAAATGTTTTGTTGAGCACCTAAATGATTAATAAAGAGGATGCTTTAAATTTTACGTAAAGGAAGCAGGCGTGGCCATTATACTTTCAAAAGCATTTGTTAGCTCTATTAGTCGCTCGAGGGTGCATTGGAGACAATATCCACTTTTCTGGTCGCCAATGTATCCCTCCGTTTTCTCGTGGACTAATTTTGTTTTGTATTTCTATATAACCCGCTAATAAGGAATAACACATAAGAGCAATGGTAGCTTAAGACGCATTACTGTTTTATGGTCTGTGGCTAGGATAAATATAAATAAGATATTTGTGGATTAAAAGTTCTTTGATCAGGATATTGTCACACGTTGGTGACCGGGGCTATACTTATAGAGCCGGTACACGTGAAAGTCCACGGTCACAGGGCCAGTAGAACGTCTGTCGTATTCTAGCACGTGTGCGAGAATAGCCCAAGTGGGCAGAAGTTGGTTCATCATGGCATGTGGAAAGGATTTCCTCTTGCAGAGCTGTGGATATCACGAGCAGGTAGGTTCTTGACTCGGATCTAGAGTTGTGCTTATAAACCACACCACTTCTCAGGCATAACTTTGAGAGGCTCCGAGAAAAGCACTTAGGTATGGAGGCTGGCCGCCCTTCTAAATAATCGATTAGCGCCCTCAAATCTGGATCGGCACGCTGCTGATTAGACATATTGGAAGCATCAACAGCTCCAAGGAAACTTTCAGCGTCATCTGCGTCTGGTGAAGCGAGCTCGACAGGCGCACGAGAGAGCGTGTTAGCGTCTTCACGCGTATGTCCGGACTTACAGACTATAGCGACGTCAAACTCCTGTAGGCGAAGGCTCCATCGTACCAGGCGGCCGTATGTGTCACGCAGGATGGCCAGCCTACACAATTAATGGTGGTCAGTGACCACTTTAAATGGGTGACCATAAAGGTAGGGGCGAAATTTCTCAGCAACCCAAATAATAGTCAGGCATTCCTTTTTAGTCGTTGAATAGTTCATCTTGACGCGAGATAAAGTACGGCTGGCATAAGTGATTTCTTCAATGACCAGCGCATGGTGTTCCTTCTCGTCTGCGGCAATCTCGATCACCGCCAACCAGGGCTCGCCCTTCGCCATCTGCTGCGAGGTCTTCATGGGCAGCGCAAAGCCGATCGCCCAGTCCTCGGCGGGAAAGCTGAAACCAGCGACCTTCGGGGATAGGCTCGCTGGAAATCGCTGCGCGGAAAACCCCCCATCGACGCGGACACAAAACGATTACGCATCGGCATTGGAAAAGTCCGCGGTTACCGATCGTAACGCCACCTCGGTGCTACCACGACTCACCCTCAACGACGACGAATTACTGGCGGAATAGATGACGCAACAACGCACCCGCAACGACGACGAATTGCAGGTTAAGCAGGCCGCGTACACCGACGCAGAGCAGCCAACGAGTCAGAAGCCTCATATTCGCGAGCAGCTATCGTTGGACATGCCCATAATACCGGATGGTCGCAATGTTCGAGCTTTGTTAGATACTGGCACTGATTATTCTTTTTTGAGCAACAAGTTTGCCGCAGTTCTCAGGAAGGTTTTGACTCCGTGGGCTGGCGCACACATTCGCACTGCGGGTGGACATCTGATTACTCCTCTATGCATGTGCTCGGCCAGAGTTCAAATTCAAGAGACGTTTTTCGTAATCTGCCTTGTTCTAAAAAGCTGTTCGCATGACCTGATTTTCGGAATAGATTTTCTTCTTGAATATGAAGCAATTATTGACCTCCGTGATCTTAAGGTCTTGCTTTCTAGTAAGAGAGCGGTGGCCCTCAGCAGTGCAAAACGGCCATTCACTCAATGTGCTTTGAGTTTATGCGGACAGTGTCACGCTACCACCCCGAACCAGCACCTTCGTTAATGTCAAATGCAATGTTCTTCACGATGGTAATGTAATAGCCGATTCACTTCAACGTCTTTCGCTCTGAGCGCCACCTCGAATGGACGGACAGGCGGGCGGGCGGGCGGGCGGGTGGGCGGGCGGATGGATGGATGGATGGATGGATTGGTGGGTGGATGGATGGACGGACGGATGGATGGATGGATGAATGGATGGATAGATGGATGGATGGATGGATGGATGGATGGATGGATGGATGGATGGATGGATGGA